>CM075851.1:70190213-70275120 GCA_037975125.1 Latrodectus hesperus | reverse complement strand
ATGTAGAGTAAATTGTTATAAAATAAATAAGTATAAAAGGAATAATTATTTATAGTTTGTTATTAAAAATTTTCGTTGTTTAGCAGTTTATATACTTAATGTTGTTATTATCAGTCGTCGTCTTCAACTGTTAAGTAATTTAATATTGATGAAAGTGAAACATTGTCTCGATACCGAACTTCTACTTAACAGTGGAGATAGAATGTCAGGTCTGTTCTTTCTTCCATGTGGGTAGCTCTTTTAAGCAGTACCTAATGTATGAAATGTCTTCAGTATTATCTGACTTTTTCAAACGACTGATATGATGTAAAATAATGTGATAAAGCAGATAAATCCGTAAGTCCTCAAATAAATCAGAAAAATAAAGTCTTCTCATGAAAGAAGCGTCTCTTAAGTGATAAGCAAATCAAACCGACCGAGACTTATGGTTGATTCCACGAATAAATTAATATAATTTTTTTATTTATCACAGTGCGGTTCCTGCTGCCTATATTTACGGATTGAAATAGCTATTCATGAATAATTGTTTTTAATCCATATTCTCATTCATATGACGAGATCATTATTTTACAGCTCTCTACCAGAGAAAGACTAGACTCTACTAAGTTTCAACATGAATAAACATGACATTGGCTAAAGAATGAAATATTTCTGTACAAACCTACTTCATCGTCAACTAAAGTTACTATAAAAATTGATATAGATTATAATTTAGAATAAATCAAAGGATTCTAATTTTATTTCAGTTGAATATAATTGGAAATTTGATATCGTGCGTCGTATTATAGTTAGAAGTGTCAGATTGGCTTAAACTTAATTTCGAATTCTAGCTTAGATAAATAGTTTGTATTTAATTATCCTGCGTATATGAAATACTTCCACGCTTGCTTATTTCCTACCGTCAGCTTATTTCCTACCGTCATTATCAATTTACTGTAAGCTCTAATGAAAGTCTCTAAATCACATGAAAGAGTATACAGACATCAATATTCCAATTTCAAATCTTGCACATGATGTGAATTGATATTTTCTTGGTTTGTATTTAATAAAAAGAAAATATCATCCATTTCTTTAAAAAGCATTTTTGATGTATAACGATAAATTGTGTAATTCTTAACTTATTAGATAATTTATATAGACAACACCGAAATAATTTTTCCGATTAGTAAAGTGACATCGTAATTGTTTATAAAAAACCAGTAATGCTATTGGACTTTTAATATTTGAGAAAATAACTACATTCTCTAATACTAAATTAAAAGTATGTGAAAATTAAAGCTGTGGTGGCCCATATGTAAAAATATAGACATATATAAATTCGCAAATCAACCACATATGTCGAAACATAAAAGCCTTCAGCCAATTATGTCTGATAGTCATAGTTGGTACAAGCTTAACTTCTACAACAACAAGGCTGCTATTGTTGCGGAAGTTTAGAGAGAAGATATTGGCATTATATCAGATTTGTGATTGTAGCTAAAATTACAAGATGTTAGTTAGAACTATGAAGCATTAGACATATGCAACCACAGAAATAAATAATATTGAATTTCGTAATTGTAAGATTTAAAAAATCAGTTATGATAAAATAATTTATTTCCTATATCAAGAATTCGGTGTTTATATTAACTGCATTATGGAACATATTTATTTTGCTTATTTTAAAAGTAAGTACTGATGTATATTATTTTTTTTATCAAACTTAATTCTTTTCTTAAAGCATGTCAGAAGACAATAAAATTTGAATTTACGCTTGCAATTAAATCTAAAGTTTTTAAGTTTAATATATCTTAAAAAAAGTTTTAAATTTATTAAAAACTAAATTTACTTAAAAACACTTATTCATTAATTTTTTTTTATATCATTAGAGCAAATTTTATCGGCATAAAAATATTTTTTGCTAAATTCTTCAATATTTAAATCTTTTTGATGAAAAATAAACTTTGAATAAACACTCATTTACCTTGTTAATTCGTTTTACAATTCACGGTTTTTAATGTCAATGCTGATAATTCGAATTGTTAAAAAAAATATCTTAATTTAAGTACACTATTTTAAATAAACGTAAATATTTGCTATTTAATAGAAATTTTTTTTAAATAATCAAACTTTAATTTTAAAATTGTACACTTTCTTAAAAGAATTTGAATGAAGATAAACTTGAGTTCATCAATCTTGTCAACTTCCGACATCTTTTTAGCGAGAATATTATTTATCCAGCTGTCAGCAGCAGTTTACTCTCTCCCATACCTTCCTGATATTTCAAGTTTATCAGCGAGGTTTCATTGCGTCATTTTATCAGACATATTTTTTTAACCTCGTGATTTTTTGCTGCTGCTCAACTCTGGAAATATGGAAACGTAAGAATCATAGATAATGTATATTTCATTAGAAATTTGATTGTTTTATTAAACATGCGCACGAAGTATTTTGACCAGTTAAATGAGACGAGCTAATTTATCACAAAATGTGAAATGGTTTTGACCATTTATCTGGTATGCAGCAATATTCATCAACTTCTATTGCAGGTAACAAATTTTTAAAAATCTATTGAATGATACTTTAATCTTATATGTAAGATGTAGTTAAAATTTTATTTTAAAATTTAAGAAGACATTTTGTACATTATAACATTTTAGAACCTGAATATTTCAAAGTATTCAATGTGTTGAATGTATGTATGAATAGAGGCTTCTTATATATTTCATTTAATACTTCAGATTTTAATATCCAATTTCTAGAATTTTTATTTACAGTATAAATGAGATTTTTTTACTGTTTCTGCCCTCGTTTGAATGTTAAAATTTGATTTTATTGACATCTTGACTTATTCTCAAGTTTAAGAAATTGAAGGATAACTTTTTCTATTTTTTAAAGTTTTCTCATTAATTAGAAAATTCTTATTAGAAACAATTCCTTTTAATTTTAAGTTCATTAAAAAATGAAATAATTGCTTTATTTTTCATTATTTTAACATGCTTAAAATATAAATTAAAAATTTTTTTAGATTATCTATTGATTAAAGCAGAATTTTCCCATATTTTTATTCCCATAATTTAATTTTTGATTAACAGAATTTTATTTTCCATTCAAATTCCGTTAATTTTTGATTAACAGAATTTTTTTCCCTTTAAATTCCATACTTTGATCTTAATTTTTATTCATTATTTTTCATTGAAAATAAGATCACTGCTACTTTTGCTTCTGCTATATATATACTTATCAAAATACAAGTAAATTGAGCAATAAATATTACAATGTGTCATCTGAACAAATACAATATATAAAATACCTAAATTAAATATTCACGGAAGGTTTCTACAAATTTAAAAATTGACTAATTAATATAGTAATTTTTTATTCTCCCTTAATCAAATCATTAATTGTTGAAAATATTAGTTTTTATTGTAAAATAAGCTATTTTCAATTGTTATTTTTCATTATCAGAAAAATATCGAAAAATTTAGTGTTAAAAATGAGTATAGTAAGGAATATATTTTAGTAGTTTCTATAAATTCAAGTTTTACATAACATTTTAAATATCTTATCATTCATTCAAAACAAGCCCTTAAACTTTTTATTGCTAGTAAATTTTGTATGAAGTAATATGTGAACGAATGAAGTGGGAAGCAATATAACGAATTCTTATTAAATTGATGGCATTTTTAAAAATACTGGAAATATAAAAAGCATTTGCTTAATTGAAAAATTTAGGATATTAAAAGCACAAGCATTTTGTATAATTTTTAAAAACTGTTCCTTCTAATCTAACATCTGTTGACCAATTTCAGCTGATTCTTTTAAAGTAAGAATAGAAACTTGTGCATAAAATATTAAGAAACTAGATATTTAAATTTTGACAAAATAATTTTCTTTTATTCATAAATATTCACCACAAAAAAAGCTAAGCTAATATGAAGTGATTTTTAATTATTTGTAAATACTTAGATAATATTTTTAAATTTTGATTTTTTACTTAACTATGTACTTTCACGCATGTTCAATTTACAGAATCAATTTTAACTAAATTTAACGCTAGTGTTTTTCCCCCCTCAATGTATTACTAAATGTCCCTTTCTACTAAGCTCTCGTCTGCAAATAAAAATGGTCTTTGAGCGACAAACCGACCAATTACGATGGATAATTCAACCAAATTATAGTACAAGAATCAAATGTATTTTTTTAATTTCATATCATTGATTGAAAGAATGAAAAAAATGCTCTGAAATATTATACATATAATCAAAACATTGGTATTGATTTTATTTATTTCAGATTTAAATTTTATTTTTACTAATCTAGAGACTATCTAACAGAGGTAGACAGTCCCTTTGAATCCGAAAGTATCCAAAATGTCTAGAAAAATGTCTTGCAGGACCACGGCTTTGCTAAAATTAAAACGCACCGAAATAACTTAGAGAAATGAGCAGCTTCAGCTGACCCGAAGGTCTTGGGCACCAAAGATAGAAGTCTGACTTAATTCTGCATGACTGTTTTAGTTGGGCATAATGTAATGGCCTTTACACTAAGTGGGGCTTTACCAAAAGTAAACTGCTAAAGTGCTTCACCCATTCCTCCTAGGAACATTAATTCTCCACTATGAGGCAACAGATAAGTCTTAAAGGGGAGAGTTAACTTTATATATATATATATATATATATATATATATATATATATATATATATATATATATATATATATATATATATATATATATATATGTAATTTGTGTGCTAAGTGAAAATGACTTAAGCTTGTAATATGAAATATTTCTCAGTCTTAAGTATAGAAAATCAGTGTCATTTTTAAAATATTTTCATAAAATTTATTCATCCAAAAGATACTTGGTGTGATAAATCTTTTATCGCTTTAAACACATTGGAAAATTATTTTAATAGCAAATTTTTTGTAATAAAGTATTTACAAAGAGAAAATTGCCGCTAAAGTGAAGAGATCCGTACAGAGGGTAAAATTCGCCAAGCAGGCGATAAAGTGGTGCGATAAGTTCGTCAAACTGGTTTAACGGTTCGGATTACGTATGTATGACGTGTTTTCGTTTATTGGGTAACGTGATCGCGTGACAAGCGCGTTTTGTATGTAACCCTTGAAACTATTATAGAATAATATTTAATAATTTAGTTTCGATATTCGAATTTTGGAGTTTGTGTGTTGCTAGCAAAAATTAACTATGGATAAGAATGTATTGAACTTACGTTTTTTTATTTAGAGCGTGATGGTAATAAGAAAGTAAGTATATGAATTTTTAAGTTGTGTGTATTGCATGTTAGTGTTAGAATTTGCCGCGTACTGAAATTTCTTTAATGTGGGTGCCATTGCTCGGTATATTAAAATTCGAGTTTAAACAAAAAGTGAAATTTGTTAACGTTCGAAATTTAGTTTTATTGCCCGGTTGGCACTGTAGTAGGTAGCGCTACACTGATGTTTTTTAAGGTGGGTGCCATTGCTCGGTATATTTAAAATCAACTTTTAAAAATTTCGTACCTATTTATTATAATTTTAAAACTTCTACAGTATTTAATTATAATGAAATATTCAACTTTTTAATATTTGGAATTCTAAAAAACGCGCGATTTCAAATCTGAAGTTCGAACGCGATCGTTATTGGTTGACATCTATCGCGCGTAGTGACGTAATTTACGTTGGCGACAGAGCTGTAGAGCGCTTGGTGCCAAAAGTTGAAATCGCGCCAATCGCGTACGGGTCTGGTAACTTTTATCGCCAATTTACCGATTATATAGATCTTATACTTAGCTGTGATTAAATACAAACTAATTAGGGCTTCTGTCACCTTTCAATAAAATGTTGCCGATTTGTCTGCAGTCACACGTTGTTGCTGTGTTATTTTAAGTAGTGATAGTTTCACTGTTAACTTTTTGATTATTTTATACAGATATCGATTGACAATAAATAGTCTAGGTCGCCTTAGAAGCGTTGATCATGGTGAACAATAACTGATGTTTATATACAAGACACTTCTGACTCTACGAATGGAGTATTCGGTTAAGTTTTTGAAGTAGATACCTCATGTATCTAACATTCCACATTTGAACTCCAAGTCATAATCAATTCAAAAAATTTTTACATGAACAATTTAGCTAATGAAGGTCATTACAAAACATGTTTCTCGCGCAACCTTATTTCCATATGAATATTTTAAGTTTTAATATTTCATGACTTGTGTTCAATAATTCACGAGCTCCATTCAAACTTAATGATGTTTCTAATGATCTAAATCCACTTTTAACTAACTTCTAATCAAATTTATCTTTGTATGCAAAAAGTGATAGTATGGCTATAAGAACAAATCAAAATCCGTGATTTTTAGCGCAGCAGTGCATAGTTCAGTTTAATGTGATAATCATTAATTTTGCTCTAATTTTTTTATAAAAAATATCTAATTGATAATTTTCATACTTTTAGTAATTTATTAAATTCAATACTTTAAATCACTCTTAATTGTAGGATTTATATTTTAAATGATTGGTTTAATTTAACCTATATATACTGACTGAAAATTAAGTTTGTCTTCAGAGAAACAAATGATAGTTGAATATGTGAATTAATGATAAAATATTGGCAATGAAAAATGAATTTGTTTCAAACATTTCAATTTGAATTTTTTGTAAAATCATGGAGCAATCAATTTTACTTTCCAGTCATTTTTTTTCGCCTTACTATTTTGAGAAAAATCAGAAACGCTTTTTTTTTTTTTTTTACATTTAAAAGTTTTAATAATCTTACTTTTTTTTATACTCAACAGTATTAACTTTTAATTTTGGAATAAAAGTAAATTTTTGGCTTCATTTATTTAAAATTATCTCTAGGGGAAATTTGTGTTCATGATTAATCTTATCTTTAATCTCGTCACTCTTTACCTTTTGACGCATTCATCCATGTTATTGCAAATATTCCTAGCAATCTTAAATATCATTCATCAACGTAACGTTACTGCATAAATAATCAAACATTTCTTTGATATGTATACCCATTTGCATGAGAGGTTTTAAAAAACAAGACTAAAACTTTTACCTTTTTAAATCCATAAATGATAATTATTTTATATAATTGTGATGGAGATCCAAAGGAAATTTTTATAAAAATTTCCATGAATTTTAAATTGCAAAATGTAAAACATTTACCATTGTTAATAGAACTAAGAATAACACATAGAAAATGTAAAGTAGAAATCAAACGCTAAATTCTGCAATATATTATGAAATAACAAAAATCAGACTTATGCGTTTTCGCAAAGAAAAATCTAAACGAGTGAAATTAAATTTATTAAATATAGCTGCATTATGTATTTTATAACTGTTTAAACTGTTGCTTTATAATGCTAATTTATGCATGCTTGCTTTATATGTTACACGGTTTAAAAATTTTAATTTAGAAAACTTTGGATGCAAGAAAATATTTCCTAAAATGAAACAAATGCTAAATTTCTCGTTTAAAAAATGTGATTTAATTCGTATAAATAAGTGAAATAGTTGTTCGCATTTTTGATTCAAACATTGTATTGCCAAACTAGTAAGTCATTGGCTAGTGTGGCGGAATTCTATTCAAAAATCCATGATTGGCTTCCATCTGAGAATCTCAGATATAGTAATGGAAGTTATAGCACTTTGCTTCAGTTCATCTGTTCACCTAGTTGCCAACTGATTGGTTAGCGCGTTCTCCTTCGGTTCAACAGTTCGTGGATTTGAATCTCTTCGGAATCAACTCAACTATGGTTCGGAATCAACTATGTATGTTCCGTTCTAATTAGCTCTCGTCTGCAAAAAAATGACTATGCAATAAGGAATTTCAGTTCACTAGTTCATGATTTTGATATTCTCTTCGGGTTGAGTTGTTTGTAGTTATTCAGAATTCATTTTAAATCCTAGTCGAATCATCCATTTGTTCAGAAAGTAGTAGCAAAGCTACAAAGCAAACACATTCTAAAATGTGGAAAATAATTATACAACCATTTTTTCTAAATTTTTGCTTACTAAGTGACATTATTTTACACACGAATGTAATCAGCTAAAGTGCAGAGCGGAGCAAAAAAGTTGATATTTTCAAAATATAATTTATGTGAGTAAATAAAAAGGAAAAGCACAGAAATTAAAGCATCTTACCTTGAAACAGGCTTTATATTTATACAAAATATTAATGGTTGATTATTTCTCCTTTAACAGCAATAACCATTGAAAGCCATATTGTCGTAAATTCCATGAGAGTCATGATTAGGAATGTCAAAATTTGATTTATCCTATATTTGGAACAAAATTTCCCTTTTCTTTTGACTTTTCAATTTTATTTCTCATTTATCATATAAATTCTCTAGAATTGAAATTAAAAGATGATAACTTTAAAGTATTTAGTTCTTCAAAACTGCAATATCACGCAATGTTTTAGGACTTGAAATTGTCTTATTACAGCAGAAAAACGTCAAAATAAAAATCCGTAGTAGGAAAATGTTTTTTGATATAAATGTGTGTGTGTAGACAGTAACAATTCTTCTCTCTCAATATCAAATTAGCTCATTTTACCTAATAATTTTACTTAGAACATGCTCTTTAGACGATTAACTTTGGAGATTATTTGCGAATTGGCTTAGTGCATCTGTGTCTTTGCACTAACCTGCTAATTTATTTTCACAAAATTGAAAAGTGCTTTTATCGGAAATCCAAACATTTTTAGTTCCTTAATTTTTCATGAGACCGTTTAGTTTGATTAGTCTTTCTTGTTTAGATATTAAGAGACGTTAAATGAGGAACTTATTTCAAACATACTTTTTTGAATATCTTGAAAAAGTCAATATTTTATATTGTTTAGAACTCCAGCATTTCTTTCGTACTAAAATATAATGTCCTGCGTTTATCATATTCTAATTAAATTAACTTTTCCATATTCTGCTATGTTTTGAGCTTCTTCGTTATTTTTAAATGCATTTTCATACAAAAATTGATGGTTCTAGTCTGCAATAATTTTCATCAGCTTTTGAACATCGTGAATGCCCACAGTTCTTAAAGACTCTCTCCAAATCATGCTTTTAAGATATCTTTTTAAACAAAAGATGTTAATTTGTATTGAGCAATAGATTTTAAGTTACTTTTAAATAAAAAAAGTACCGACAAGAGTTTCCAAAAATACAAAACCTTAAAAATGAGTTTTTTCTCTTCACGTGCTTCATATTAAAGTTTAACTTATTTTGAAATATTCACACTATTCTACAAATGTAAAAGAAATTCAGTTACAAAGTTTGATCATTACATAGCTAAAAATATATATCGATTTAATGATCAGAAAATAGTCTAATAACTTTGGTTTTAAAGTATATTCATAAGTTTCTCACAATATGAAACTAAGCTCATTTATTCTACTTAAATTCAGTGTTTAAACTTAGTAAATTTAAACAAACTTTTCATTATTCAATTTTAAGACACTAAAATATAATTTATAATTTTTTTATTTGGTTGCATGAGGCTTCAATAATTTTTAACTTAATACACAAACCTAAATTTTGTAAGGATATTTCTCCGAGAAATAAATATGAAAGAGTTAGGCATAATTGTATTTTAAATATTTCTATGTGTAAATAAAAAAATAAACATAAAAAAGTAACTACTGATATTTTGAATTGAGAAATCGTACAAAATCGTATCTTTTAAATAAACATTGTAATAATTAAGACCAGCATAACTGTCAATTTTCAGAGTTTTAACTGATTTTTTTTATTTTAGATATTTATACCGGAAACTTTACCAGTCCAACTGAAGCGACTACTACATCATCCTCCAAGGACATAACTCCTTTTCATATCAACTTAATCATCGCTGTGTTCACCGTTGTCCTTGCCATTTCCTTACTCATCTTCATTTATCTGTTGGCTAGAAAGTTAACCAGCACATGTTGCCAAGTAGAACCGAAGGTCGGAATATATGATATTGTATCGGCAGAAGAGAGCGTATGTAACGAGTGTAGAAATTATGATCGCCAAGATGAGCTCAGTCCTGTCTTAGACATTAACATTAGCATATCTGACAGTGCCAGTTTGTGGTACGATTCCGAATATGAAAATTTGTCAATGGAGCCGGAAGTGCCGGACATTGAGATTTTGGATTCGCCACCAGAGTATGAACATCCGCCGGAATACGAATCCGCAACACGAACTAGAGTTTTAGGAAACTATGAGAACATTTAGTACAGCATTATCACCTGAACCTGATTAAATCACGTGTTTTAGGGAAAATATATCTGTTTGCAGAGAATGCTTCCAAATCATGGATTAAAACGCATGAAATATATAAAACCAAAACAAATATTGGATTATAAACAATTTTTTTTCCAGACTAAGGTGATAGAAGCCAAAATTTTCGCGGACAAAAATGACTCAACGCATAATCAAGTTTTGAGTTCCCGAAAATTAATTGAATAGACTTCAAAATTCAACAGACTAGTATTAAATTCCTAAAATTGTGTCTTCCAAATAAAAAATTACAGTACAAATATTAAATTCAACGTTTATATAAAAATTTAACTTATTTCTTTGTATAAAAAAATGCACATTGGAAAATAATTTATGGTGTAGGTATCTCTTACGCGTTTCGGAGAAACAGATAAATTTTGAGCTAGAGATTAAGAAATGCATTTTTAATCTCAATGCGTAAGGTGAGTTTTTAAACGATGATTAAATGAAAATGTATCAGCCCCTTGCATTATTATTTTATGTTGTAGCGTATTTTAATAATAAAATGTAAAACCTACTTAAAACATTAAAAATGTAGTGTATAGAAGAAAATTATTTCATATGCAAATAAATTCATTAAATGAATTTTTCATATTTTATGTTTTAAAATGCTTATTTCGTCACTGTATTTTTTAAATTATACTTGTAAATAGGTAAAAATAAAATTATGATGTATTTTAAAATGAATGTCTTGTGTATCTCGTTAAATAATCTTATTCTAATTTAATTTAGTAATTTATTTGATAAGTAAATTTCGTAGATACATTTGATAAGTAAATTCGTAAGCATTTCGTAGAACGAAATGTTTCATAAGGGGGGTATATTCACCATGAAAATTGTAATTAGGGAACAATAAAATTTGAAAGCTTTTGATTCCTCTGGCACATGTTTTTAACTGGTAACATAATTTTTCACTAACATAGAGAAATATAAACAGCTGCACATGAGATTATAAGAGCATTTAGGAATATTCTATTTGCTTATAAAATATTTTGGAGTTTGAAGAACCAGATATTTTTAATGAAGTTCATTCTAACACATCTATAAACCAGCATTTAATTTCAAAATAATTTCATTTTTCCTTTTTTTAAAAAATAATAGCTACTTTGATTTACTGGTCTATGCTTTTAATGGTTCCAAAAGTATTCAATTTAGCAGTTAACTTCTCCATTAAAAGCCTTTAATTCAGTGCCTGAAATATTTTCTGTTTGATAATATGATTAAATTTTATGGTACATTGTGGCTTTGATTTTAAATACGTTTATTTAAACAATAATTGAAGCAAAAAGGATCATATAATATAGTTTGAAAATCGAATTAAATAATAAAGTACTTATAGAAGTGCAATTGATAAAATAAATTATTTAATGTTCTGGTAACAGTTAACTCTGGTATCATTTTGACAGAGAAGTAATAAAACATCCTAGAAAATGATTATGCCGAGCTGGCAGCCGAAAGGTTAGCACTCTTGCCTTCGGTTCAACAGTTCGTGGGTTCGAATCACGCCTTGGTCATGAATGTTTGTAGTGGTTCGGAATCCACTTTAAACCGTAGGTCCCGGTCTAACTAGCCCTCATGTGCAAAAATGACCGTTGAGCGACAAACAAACCAAACCTAGAAAATGATTTAGTTATTAAATAGTGTAAGTGCTTTTAAATTGAGTTTATTCAATATATCTGTTGAAAGAAATCAAGCTCTTAGTAAGATGCCTCATTAAAATTTGGTTTATGTTTCTTTAACGAAAAACTAAACACTTAAATTAATACTTCTAATTTAAAAGTTTTTCATTTCTTAAAATTATATCTTATAGTTGTTCCTAAGTAATTTTCACCAGCTCGTATCGATGTATTTCATAGTTATTATAATTAAAAATAATTTAAATAAAAAGTCAAGCAATTTGCGTAAATCGTGTATTCGTTAAAAATAACTTTATTTAACAAACTTTGTGTTTTACTATAATTTCACTTTCTGGATATTTTATAACTATACACAGATGTCTCCTCACATTGTTTCGTACTCTTTATCTCGTTTATTCTAAATACAATTTCCAATCCATACTTCTAAGCACAACTAATTTATAAAAATATTAGTATAATAAAATGTAAGGAAAAAAACCTTGTTATTGAAAAAGACATTAAAACTCAAAGAGGAATATAAAAAAATCATGAGCAATGATTTCTACTTTATTCAATGAATGATTAGAATAAACAGTAAGACATGCTTTGCCAATAATACTATAAAAATAATTGTGTACAATTCAGATAGCAATGACTGGCTGCTTCTACATCAAATATAAATATTTCATTCTCAAAAAGCATAAACCGTAAAAAAATATACTAAAAGTTCTAAAAGTTTAACAAAACGAATTAAAGCTATTAACATCAGTTTCAACCCTCAATTTTCTATGCTCGCGAGAAATATAAGATTTGACAAAACTGCAGTTATAGTCCATGAGTATATTTTATCTCCTAAATTTAATATTTTTAAATTATTTTACTTAGTTTATTTAATTATCGTAATCCTACAAGTGCTGAGATTATTCGACATGGTGGGGATTGACGATCCATAGACGTTTTCTTCCACCGAAGATTTGTCCAGAAAGTTTTCTGGTGTGTACACAAGATTTACAAATTTGTAAGAAATCTAATATGGAATATTTTGAATGTAAAGGAATATCGGGAGCTTCAACACATCAGCAATGGAAGGAGATAGGGGAGATACCGGTAACAACAATAACGTGGGCCAGAGTGGTAGCCTAGTGGCCAAAAGCCTTCTGTTCGGTAGGCAAGGTTCGATTCCCAATGCCACCAAATACCTACCGAGTACGTTAAATATGTGGAATCGAAGAGTAGTTGTATAGTCGGTTCCTATAGAGTCAGTCGTTAAGCAATTACCATTGGTCTTATGATATGCAGAAAATTTCCTCCCCTTCCAGATCAAAGTCAAAATTGAGGCAGTGGATCCTCTGATGATACCATCTATCGATGGAATTTACAGTAAAGCCGTACTTTCACCTTCGTGGTGCTTTGATTAAACGACAGAGCTACCCTACTAATTTAAATTCATATAGCCACAACGGCATAGCTTGGTTTGTCCAAGTATCAGAAGTAAAAACACAACAACGAGGAATCTGCACAACCGCCGACCACCCAGATTTAATGACAAATTCACCAGCCCAGGAGGATCCAGGAAGTACAGAAAATTGTACCTTATCAAAAAGTGAATTGAAAAATTGCCGGGGTCAGTTGCGCAAAGGGTAAACAAATAAAAAAAATTCTTAAAATGCCTGAAAAATCAAGAGAATGTTGATATTGTTATTTGTTATCATTTTATTATCGTTTTTGTATGTAATAGTAAATAAAATCAAATGATGAAGAGCCTTGATAATCCTTATTTAAAATTAATTACATTGTTTCTTGTACTTTAATAACGCTTCAATTACTTAACTATTACTTTTCTTTAAATACTATGATGTTTGCAGTATGTAACAAGCACAATTAGCTAAAGAAAATATTATGATTGATTAAAAACAAATCGCAATATTCCGGAAGCTAAACAAGATTTATTTAAAATGACATACACACATAAGAAAATAAAAAGAATAAAAACGTATATATATATATTAATACAACTCTTTAAAAGCTCTTCTTCTTCTTCTTAAAATTGAGTTTGTATGTCATTGGGCACCTCTCCTTTTATCAGCATTTCGTACCATTAACTCCAAACCAAATGTTTCCTGCTCGGGTCACCCACTTTACTAATAAAGTCCGATAACCTTTTAATGGAGTCTAGGTGTAACTCTCTAGTATGGATGAAGCCTAAAGAAGTTAATTTAGGGAGGGCAAGAGCCTCACATTCGTAAATGACATACTCTGCCGTTTCCTCTTGCATATGACATTTCCAGCAGATAAGGTCTTGCTGAAATAGTCCCATCTTGTCAGAAAGTCAATCATGCTAGGAATAGCTTCCTGACTTCCACCAGAAGAAGATGGTTTAGAGGTCATTTCTACCTCAAGTGAAGGATTCATTGCTGCCCCTTTACAAGATTGCCTCTGAGTTCTCTTGTCTTTTTCAGCAAGGTCTACTTTAGAGGCTTCACCTGCAAATGCAGAAAGGTTTGTTACTTCTTGTGTCTTTTCAGCCACAAGATAACAATTAAAAAGCTCAGGTAATATAAGTCCACCCAGCATTGCCTGAGTTACTGGGCAAGGCAAATTACTCTAGAAGTTCGCCAAGCAACTAGAGGCTCCGTTAAGACACCAATACCGCGGTGCCAATTAGCCCTAGGCACGGATCGCATAACACCAGGATTTACGGGAGCTGGTTCGCGGCCTCTGATTCTATATTCAAGGCTATCATGTCATTCCTACAGGACATTCAGCTATCCACCACTTGCCGACGCGCCTGGTGGCTGTGCTCAAGCCCCAGGAAGGTACACGTACCCCCTGGTTCCAGGTATTTAAATTTGGTAAATTAACTTTCTCTTATATTCTAAAGTATTTAAATTTAAGACATTGAAATTCTGAATTAAATGTTACTTGCATAAAATAGAGCGTAAATAAAGCAATGAATAAATATAGAAAATAAATTATTTAAGAAAATAAACTGATTGTTTGATAATCTCAGCAAGCTCAAATATACTTTGAATCAATGATGCAGTTTTTAGCATACTTTCATCATCGCTTAAAGGAACATTATTTTCAGATAAAGTTGGAATCATATTTAACGTAAATTTGACTTAATCCACAGTGTTCATAGCCTTTGCTTATGTACGTGAAGCAAAAAACTAAAGATATGCACGCTTTTTTTTTTAAGTTAAATTTGTAGAAATAGTTGGTTTAATTTTGCTCTCAATTTTTTTCTGTTTTCATCCTCTAATTAGGATTTACATTCTGCTGGATTTGGTTTATTCCAACATTCAGCAGACTTTTTGAAATATTAATCTTGTTTCATAAGTTTCTGGTAGTTTTCAAAACCCACAGAAATGAGTTTTTAATAAGAATGGTGTAAAGCAAAAAAAAAAAAAAATCTTGCATATAAAAAAAGTTATAATTTAGCTTCAACTAATTAAATTAACTAGAGAAACTGCAAATTACTACTAACTTTATAACTATCTTTAAAGTGTTGCTACATAACTATCAAATATTTGACAAATTCATTTGACATGTAAAACATTTAACGATATTATAATAATGAATATGTAAATAAGGAATGAAATTATGGTGCCATCTTGTAATAAATACAAAAGCTAAAATAAAGAATGTAAATAATGAGCTTACTGTAATAAATTGTTTATATGTATCGTTATGCAAATATTTCAATAAATTCACATAATCCATTTATGCATAGTGAAACACAATATTTTACTTACATGAAGAAAATTTCCAATTTTACATTGTGTTTGGCTTAAATATTTTACTTTTTAGCTGATTAATTATTTTAGAGTTGAAATTTTCATATATTGTTCAGAAAGATTTTTTCTCTTCGAATATAAATCAAATATGGTATCTAAAAGTTAAACTAAATTAACAATGGCATTTTCTTCACAATTTTGTACGATAACAGGAATGAATATGAACTGATTATAATTACAGTGCTGAATACTCTGAAATATTTAGTCAATAGATAGTTGGATCTAACGAATGTCTGAAATTTATTAGTTTTGCACTAAATATGGTAAGGTATTCAATTTGTGTGTATAAAAATTATTAATTCAACTTTCAGGTATATCTAAGGGATTTATGTTGTATTTGAATTTTTCTAAGTAAATAATTAACATGAACTTACGAAACAAACCTAAAATTTATGAATATTCTTTTCAGATAGTTTATTAAGCTCAATAGATGGCGCTACTATTTTATAACTAAATATATTTTTTTAATATTTTTATTCATTCTTTATTATGTAATAGATCAGTTAATCAATTTTCTTGTGTAATTTATGTCATATGTGAGTTTTTGAAGTATTAAATATACATAAAGATTATTTATTTATAGAGAACGTAAATTTTATACAATTATTTTTAATATGACTTAGTAGAACAATAAAATTTAAGTACTTGCAAATTTTATTTTCTTAATAGAGGGCGCCACTATTTGGATGTTAGCTATAATGTAATATTTTAGAAAAAAATGTATAAATCAAAACAATTTGTATAAAATTACACATTATTCCTTAAATTAAATTTCGATAATGAGATGAATTTCGAAATGTGTTTTCTTAAATTATTTTCATTATTATATCTAGATATTATAAATTAATATGGATTTCAATTTTAACAATTACTTTTTAAGATTTTCATTAATTATTAATACATCTTGCAACAAATAAAAATAGAAATATTAAAGATTGAAATAAAAAATTTGGGTCTTATTATAGTTGATTTTTTATATAATAATGTTCGAAATATTTTATTTTTAAATTTATTACATAGTGTTCAAGAAATTAATTAAAATTTTAATAGACGATAATTACAATTTTAAACTTTCAGACACAAGCAGTTTAAAAAATTTAATTTAGAATTATACTTAAATTTTAAGATTAAATATTTATATTAGAATATAATAATTATAACTGTGAAAATTTTTTATATATTTAACTCATTTCGTAATGCGTTCCAAATGAAAAGAATTTAAAAATATTGAATAATATTTAAAATGTCTATTTATAATAAGTAAGTAATTTTGATGAAAAGGCTATTAAATGTTTCAATATTTAAATTGGTTCATACATAATGCGTATATATTATAAATTATATACGAGAATAGTCTTCACATGTCAAAATTTTCGAAATGACTGGAAAGTGCTTTAATAGATGGGAAATGTAAAGGAATCGAATAAGCTCAAAGCTTATAATTTAGGTAATCGAAAAAGATATGTATAATACTGGGAAGTTAACTATGAAGAAATAGAATCTAATAAAAGTATAGAGTTGTTAGTGAGTGCATTAAAATTAATAAATACATCGCATCAAATGTTGCACAATTTTTTTTACCACGAATTTTAAACAGCTCAATTTAAATATTTAATTTAATTTATTCATTTATTTTTGTGAATCATTTGAGCGGTTCAAAGTAATTATTCGCAAAATATTATTCATGTTGTAAAAGGAAACAGAAAAGGCAAAAATTAATTCGTAGTATCAATGGTTAATTCGTAGTATCAACTTTCAAAATTTAATTGATAACTAAAGATTTTAAAGTTTTGAATCTGATTAATTAGTAGGATTCGAATTTTTGAGCATCACACAATTTTTGTAGCAGCTTTCAGTTACTCATTACGGTTTCAATTTCAAAATATAGCTCGAACACTAGTTTGAGCCCAAAGAATCTGCAAATATTTTGTTTATTGTATTATATCCACTATTGTTTAATTTATCAGTCTTTTAATCACAATAAAGTTTTTTTTTTTTTAACAGTTTTATCAGAATCTTAATTTCGCTCAGAATTATCTGTGTATCTTTTGTATTATGATTGTCAATATATCTTGAAAATTATGAATTATCAATATATGTTACATGAATGTATGATCGGTTAAATAATACATGATTCTTCCAAAATGACTCACTGAGATTCAACTTTATCAAACGGCATTTTCTACTTGTTAGATTTACCTATAATTTGCACAGAAATTTTAAATCAGCAAGTGAATTTTGAAAAGAAAATACTTTCAGCGATCAAATTCTCCATGAAAATTTTAATTGATCTCCTTTTGGTTAATGTTAAAAAAATTAAATGAAACAAAAGAAGAATAAGAAACCCCTTTGTGGGAGATTTTTGGTGGAAAATACATTACATTAAAATGTGTGTTATTTATTTGCAATAATAATGCTGATAGGTGGCAGCACAACACACAAGTTTTCATTCTTTTTCTGAATTTTAATTATTTATTGCGGTTGCATCAAATATAAGATTCAACTACAAACAAATATAAAAACTCAGCGAACATTCAAGCAACGTTGAGTGTTTGTTGAGTTGCTAATATTTTGACAGCAATTAATAGTTATCGTTCATAATTTCTCGCGTTTCCCATAATGAATATAGATTGAAAAAAAAAGCGAGTTTCGTTATTCAGGGCAAAATAGAGTACGACAAATACAATAAAAAAATAGCAAAAAATATCTTAAGCCAGCAAAAGATGCAAGAAAATTATAATTTTTAAAAAATGTAATAAAAAGAGTTTTTTTTTTTTTTTTTTTTTGCTTTATCCAGGAAGTAAAAGATAAATAATTAAGTGGAATTGATCATTTCATCCGCTTTTCTAACAACAAAAAGGCAATAGTTAAATTAGTATCCCTAAAATTGTTTGTTCATGACACATATTGCAACAAAAAATTGTTTCTCCATTTTCCCACCAGACCAAAAAACATTTTACTTAGTACTGTTTTCTGTACAATACGTCTTCTCACTATTGTCTACAGCTATTAGCGCAGGTAAAAGTAATTCATACGAAGGGTCTACGCTACCAGGAATTTGAAAATAGAACTGAAAAGAGTATAATTCTTTTATTTTTGCACTTCTTTTTTATCACAATTACTTATATTACGTAAAGAAATCATGTCCTTTCTGTATCAAGAAATCTAATTTATTTTATAGAAGAAATTTAGTCTCTAACTGGAAAAATCTGTAATGGGTATGACTCAATCTCTAATTTTTTTCTATATATAAAGGTGGAGTTTGGTTTCTCCTCATATTTTATATAACACTATAAATGACATTTATAGTATTTAGCTTCGGCAAAATTAAATTATTACTGATAAGATTTAAAATTTTATTCATTGAACTGACCATGAAAGTGTTATGTTATTCCTTATTACTGCTATTATTTATTATTCACTTATAAATGTTATTCATTTCATATGAAAACGATTAAATAATAAATAAGTTCATTACTTAAAAAGCTATCGAATTTTTTTAAGTACTATATTCATGATTTATTTGCTAACACATTTATAAATATTATATTCTTAACATGAACGCTTAAGAACAATTGATAATGGCAGATAAAAGTGAAATTTATTTGAAATAGAATTTAAGCAATTGCACACACACGCAGAAATTAAATTACCGAAACAGCTCTGTGTAAGATACCAAAGGAATTCATTGAAAATTAGAAATAATCTACGTGACAGCAATTTCTTTAAAAAAATAACATGTTGAAGATAAATGTATACATAGAGAAATATGTACGATTTTCATTTTACTACAAATTTAAACACTAGAGATGCTATAAACTTATAATCATGAATATTTTCCGTCTATCTATGGAAATTAAAATATGAATTGTTTGACTTAAAATAAGTTTTTTCCATGCTTCTTTTTAATCGATATTTTTTTAAATTTAAAACAAATATATATTCAGAAATTTATTTTAGTTAAAATGTTTAGTTACAGAATTTTTATTTTCATTTATTTTATTTATTATTATTTTTTGAATATTTTGAATAATTTTGCAATTTATTTTTGAATTAATATAGAATATGCCTAAATACCATTTGTAATAAAACCAAAGTTGAAATATAAAGGCAATTTTTATTCGTTTGAACTTACTGAGAACTATATTGGCAATGCTAAAATATGGATAAAGCATTAAAAAGTTAACAGTGAATATTGTTGATAAATACAATATTGAAGTATAAATTTTAACTTTTTTAAAGTAATATGTTTAATGTTTATTTTATTCAAATGACTTTAAGAGAAATATCTCCTTTTTTGTTCTAGAAATTAACTCTGCAGTTTTAATAAACTGTAATATATTTGGCGAATGTGTTGAAATTTTAAAATTTGATAATATATACTATCATTTATATACATAAATGAATACTTTCATTCGTGCACATTAGTCATAGATTATTTCGGTTACTAAAGAAGTGGTAATGAATTACTAATGTAAATATACCTTATTTGCGTAATATTTGGGAATCACTGATAAAGAAAAAGTACTCTAATATAAATTAACTTGTTCAACACCGATTAAGTAGGATGTATTCGTTTAAAATATTTTGCCATAGTGGCATCCTTTGTGTCAAAGTTTATAATAACTTTTTGTGATGATAGTATACTTGAATGGATTACAAAAGAAATATAATGATGACAGGATAAAATAGACAATTCATCAAGAAAAGTCAGAGCTCTCTTGTATTCTAAATGAATTCTATGACTGCAGTGAACCCAGTCTTTAAGGGAAGAATATGTACTTCCTGAAAGATTCAGTTCAGTACGTTTCAGCATTGCAACACCTTTCAGCAATTGGTCTTTATAGCTTTTTTTACAAATACAAGAAATTCTCACGCAATACTTAGTGCCGATTCTCTTTAGAGTAAAACACACACAAAAGTCATGAAAGCAATCGAATGTTTGACCTTTAGAATTATTCAAAACTTGAATTATTATTTTTTTTTCATATGTCATAAGCTTGAACTTCATTTTGTTGAAAATATAATATTAGGAAGTGGATATCATATGATATATTTTTATATGATAAATATCATTAAAGCATTTTATTTTAAAAACAATACCTAATTCTAAAATAAAACGATAGTATCTAACATAAAATACTTCAATTATGTCGAAGTTACAAACGTTATTGATAACTATTGGTTACAGAAGAGTGCGTATAGAAGAAATTTAAGTTATTTTAGTTTTTTCCTGTTTATCATTTCACTATCAGGTGAAGTTTCTCGAAGTAAATTATAAATCTTCATAAAATATAAGAGACTGCAGCAAATACTCATGGAATACCCTGTCCTTCAAGTAAAAAGTATTGCAACTTTAGTATCACTTAGATCCACAACTTTCAGCTACGCAGCTTGCATAAAATCATTTCTGAATATCAATCACACTTAAACAATTACATGTTATTTATTTTTAATTGAAAAAACATGTAAAATATTGAAAAGGCTAAATTTCCAATTTATATTGTTTAATTTAATAGAAACATTTGTGAATAAATAACATTATATATCAAATTACTAGAAACACCTGTGAATAAAATGATATTTAAGAATGATTATATATTTTAATATTTTTGAAGTATGCACTTCTCATATACATCAAAATGTACTCCTGATTACCAATTTTTCTAACATGAACAATATATATCATGATAGCATAAGGTAGTTTTAGTAAAATGGTATTCTTCTTATATTTTTGTCAAAAGTACCAAAATTGTAAGGTATTCAAACAACGGGCCGTATTGTATGAGCCATACTAGCTGAAGCAAGTGCGACCGAAGTGTCTCAGATTGAAAAAATTTCAAGAGATAAGATGTCTAAAATCATGTAAACGTACTCAAAACACGGCAACACAAGAAAAATAGTAAACGGAAGAGGAAACTGAGTGATATCTAATTCTCTGATTTAAGCATATGTATAAAAGTTATATTCGATTTGAATAATAATTTCATATATATGAATTTTAAACTAATATGAATGAAAAATTCACCAGTTGGATCATTTAAATTAGGTTATCAGTGTATTAAAAGTAATTGCTGTTTTCGCAGAAATAGAATATTTTCAAGCAGCACAGAATTTCTCTTTTGTCACCTTTACCTAGTTTCATTGCATGAATATAGTATCTCCGGGTATCACAGACCTATAAATATTTCGTTATCTTTCTTGTAAGAGTAATAAGACTTCAAGGAAGGAAATTATAGTACTGAATATACACTAAAAAGTTAAAAGTCATGTGATTCCTACTAAAATCATTCATGACTTCATTTTATTCTGTAAAATGCATTACTGTGTGATCTCGGCTCAATAAACAGCAAAAATGCCTCTTAAATAACATTCATCCATTCAGAAGTACTTCATAGTTGTCCATGAACTGACAATAATTTTTCCATGACGAAATTATTTTTGGTTCAATGCTTGTTATGATACGAAATCCTCTTTGAACCATAAGTTCCAGAAACATTGTCTCTTATGTACTGACAATTACTGTGGGGTGTGGTAGAAACCAAATCAAACTTTCAGTTAAGTAAGCAAATATTTCGCTTGAATTGTTGAGAAAGTTTTTCATGCAAATTGTGAACCATTTTGGTCTAATCCTATGGCTCATAATATCAAGAAAGTTTCCTTTTTGAATGAACACAACTTTTATAAATACTTGCGAATGATTTCCCAGTAACTGAATATAATAATTTCTAATCAATGTCTAGTTTAGTTTGATCTGATGACAAGAAAATAACTTTCATTAGTTTGAAGCTACCGATGTTTCCCACGATCCTTTGCTGTCAGTTTAAGCCATAGTTTCAAGTGGTCTATATCACAATCAAACCCTACTGCTAAATTTTACTAACTGGAATTCGGATACATTTATCTAAGCAATGTTTCCCTACCATCTAAATACTTAGGATTAAGTTTTGTGATGGAAGCAAATATTTTATAATAAATTTAAGTTATTTCAACATTTATGACAAGTGAATCTAACTCATCTTGTTTTAATTTATGATTAGGTTTGAAACAATGAAAGCAAATATTTTGAAGACCCAAGCTACAATACAAGTTTTATTAATAAATAAATAAAATAAAAAAAGAAATGTATATACAAGCATTGTTATCACAACTACTTAAAAATATTTTACCTTGTTATTATTATTTTTTTACAGAGGAAAAGTGAAATGGGATATCACGAAAAAACAGGTTTTAAGATTTTTACTGTATTTTGTTCAGGTTCTTTATAATATCAGTGATGTCGATGAATTAAACATACTGTAATACTGAAGGTGCATTTAAGCTGCACAAACTATACTCATGGAACTGCATATCATGGCAAGACCAATTTCGCCGTCGTTTTAAAGTCTTAATTTGAAACTTAGTGAGATGGCCTTCAGTTAAGCTATCTTTTAATTGATTTTTAGGTGCGAATAAAAGAGTTGCTATTTTCATTCCATGAGTGAAATTACATCGATATTTGCACTTAAGGAAATGAAAAATCTAATCGAAAAATAAGAGGACTTGTTTGCATTACATAAACAAACAAAACACTTTTTCGTTGTTTGTTCATCCTAGTTTTCACACAATGAAAAACAAAAAATACGAGACATTTACTTTGCGAATCATTTTCTTGAGACAATTGTACAAGAATGTTTTTTTTTTGTAGAGTAAATGTATCATTATATTTAATATAATGTGTCAATTTTATTTGTTAACTTCACAGTAATGCATTGTATAGCTCTTATTATTACATATGGCTTTTTAATATAAACAGTTTTTATCATTATTTCTCTTCGAGAAAGAAATTTAATATCAACTTTTCAGCATTCTCTCTTCGTTTCGAAGAGATTCTTTTATGGCTTGGATGGCAGTTTTACACATAATAAAAAATATTTGATTCCACTAAATGTATGGTTCAATGTTATGAAACACTGTTTTCCTGAGTGGGAGACTTTAAGTTCAATTTTCACTAACGAATAATCATAGATATAAATTGTGTTTCTGGTTTCTGCATTCACATCTACCATGGGGGATGCTTAGAAATTTACTGGGTTCACACACTTACGAAACTAGCACTACTTCCGAATGCAGCCTATTTCTTAAGAAGAATTCAAATGGTTGACAGTTAACAGAGGATGTTCAAATATCATTATTTCCAGCTATTATGCTGTTTGGTATACAGTGCCTAAGAAAGAAATAGGGCGATTAAATACCATTTCCTCAAGGATTCTTAGTGGTAGGGTCATATGCTTTTGAATGGAAATTCTGTTTAGTTTCAGTCAAAATTAAACATGTCATGAAAATTGATATTAAGTTTCTCCTTTCTACATGCACACGGTGTGGAAGATTGGAAGTTTTTTGATACGCTTTATTTGCAATATATGTGAATATGGCCCTCTATCTATGAAATCTTCCTGAGAGGTAATACTCGACAGATATGCAATTGTGAACACAGTTTTAAGCTATTAGATTCTTTGCTCGCAATTCCAAACCACAAAGAAATGATAAATCCATTCAATAACATGGATCACCGTCTTAGTGGAATAAACATATATATATATATATATATATATATATATATATATATATATATATATATATACACTAACACACTACTGGCCAATAAAATTGTTACACCAAGAAGGAATGCAAATAACAGAACGATATTAATTGGACACACACCTTATAGTGGAATGAACAAGTGATTAGATTTACCGGAAATTAGGATGTATAGATCTTGAGAAATCAGTACCCAGAGCAGCCACCTCTGGCAGCAATAACAGCATTTATCCGCCTAGGCATGGAGTCAAACAGAGATTGTATGGCATGTACGGGGATCTCAGTCCATGCAGCTTCAACACTATGCCACAGTTCATCGACAGTAGTGGATGGTGAATGATGGCGTGCCAATCGCTCGGCAATCATTGACCGCACGTTCTCATTTGGTGACAGATCAGGAGAACGTGCTGGCCAGGGTAACAGTCGAACCTTGTTTTGTATCAAGGAAGTTCAGAACAGTACGGGCAACATGCGGTCGTGCATAATTCTTTTGAAATAAAGCATTAGAGAGGCCTTGAAGATAGGGCAGAGCCACGGGCCTTAACACATCGGAAATGTAACGGTTGCTGTTCAAAGTGCCGGTAATGCGAACAAGAGGTGATCGAGACGTGTATCCAATGGCACCCCATACCATCACTCCAGCAGATGAGCCAGTATGGCGATGTCCAATGCAAGCTGGCAATGCACGTTCTCCACGATGCCTCCAAACATGGATGCGGCCATCATGGTCCTGTATACCGAACCGAGATTCATCTGTAAAGATGACGTGATGCCATTCCCGCGTCCAGGTTCGTCACTGATCACACCATTGAAGGCGCTCCTGTCTGTGACACAGCGTCAATGGTAGCCGAAGCCATGGTCGCCATGCAGACAATCTATGCTGTTGCAAACGCCGTCGAACTGTTCGAGCAGAAACTTGTTGCCTTGCAAATGACTCCATTTCTCGACTCAGGGTTCGTGACGAGGCTGTACGATCCCTTGTGACCATGCGGATAAGATGTCTGTCTTCTCTGCTGTTAGTGATGGGGGGTCGATGAGATCCTGCATGACGTTCCGTATGATTGTCCTAAACTCATCAATTCCATATTCTGCTAACAGTCATGGGGTCTCAACCGACGCGAGCAGCAATATTGCCGTACGATAAACCGCAATCCCGGTAGGCTATAATCCTTCCTCGATCAAAGTCAGACACGCGCTGATAGGCATTTCTTCTTCTTACGCGAGGCATTACAACAACTTTCTTTGCCGAAAACAACGTTGAAACGGAATTTGAGTATGAGAAAACTGCTGTAAAATCTCTGGTTTTATACACATTGTAGATGTCGTCTACTGTCGCCTGCTTTGTATGAATGCGCTGAAAATCTAATCATTTGCATATCACAGCAAGTTCTACCTGTCATGCAAATTTCACGTGTGAGGTATGCCGCTCTCCTTGTGTAGCAATTTTAATGACCAGTAGTATATAGTATATATATGTATATATATATATATATATATATATATATATATATATATATATATATATATATATATACAAGGATAAAACAAAATATTCTAATCTCTTCAAACTAAATTATTTTTCTTTTTCAATTTTTCAATACAAACGAATTTTTTGCCCTTCAACATGCAGTTAATTAATGATTAAACTATAACTATAATAGATTCTATGTACATAATTATAATATACATGAAGTCCTAACTGCTTAGAATTTATATAAAAGGACATTAATGTAATCTTAACAGATTAAATTCATTCGCAATATTCCAAATTTACTCGAGTAGATTTTTGAGAATGGTGCAAAAAATAACTTTAAATTTTCTCTCAATATCAAAGAATTCCACATATTATTAGTTTCCTTAAATACCACTAGTTTTCTGTTTATTTATGTTTATTACATTTCTATTTTTATCAATAATTAATTTTTATCATTTTATGGAGCTCGACATTAGATCAAAAAGTTACAAATTTATACTTAGTAATACATTTAGTCTTAATAATTTTTCCTTGATTTTTCTTAATTTGACTTTTATTATGATTTGAATATATAGTTAAAAAAATTATATGATTTTTAAATATTGCTGTATAATTAAAAGTTAATTTGACTAAATATCAATTCCAAAGTGCTTAAAAGATGGATTAAAAAATAATTAAAAATTCAATACATTATGATTTAAATGGACTCAAAAACTTTATGGAATTTTAAATAAAATTTACAGCTTTAATATTTTAAATAATCTTGACAAGCATATTTATGGCAAACATTTAAAGATACAGACATTACTTGTTAAAGAAAGTTTAAAAAAATGTCACAACCTTGACATAGAGCAATTTTCGCACAATTTAAAAATTCAATTTCTTTGAGTTAAGCCAACAGTCGTATTTCCTAATTTGTGTTTGAAAACATGCGATTAACAAAGATAAAAACTTTATCCTGACTTTAGGGTCAATATTTTGCCTGAACATTTAAATAAAACAATTTATTAAACTTAAGATAATAGGAGTCATCTTCAAAAATAACTACTAACGAAACAAAAAATAAAATAAAATGGGGAAATAAAACATTTCTTTTCAGTTGACTTCCTCTACTCTGCAAATTAAATAGCAAAGCCCTGAACTTTGAAATAAAATATTGACACTTTTTCTTACTGCAATTCTCTCAATTGCTTAATATCATTTATTTAAATATCTTTATTCTCGGGGTTCTGATAATATGAATTCACTTCCTTGAATTTAAGTATAATTTTTCTCAACCTCTCTCTCGCTTCTTAGAACCTCGCCGCTTATCTCTCTGTGCTTTAATTTAATTCTCTTTTTATTACATCTTCAGTAAATCACCAATTTACTGATTTTGAATTCAATGATCCTCGTACATTTAAGAAAATTAATTATCCCTAAGTATTTCTTATTTTTATTTTTTAAATATAGTATTGTTTACATATAATGAAATTCTGGGGTATTAGTTTACGAAAAAATGATTTTTCAAAATCACAGTCTTTTTCTTATATAATCAATGATTCCATTAGAAAATTAAAATAATTTCTGATATTTCTATGAGAAGAGTATTTAAAAGTAATAAAATACTAATTTGCTATAATTTATTTGCAATCTATTTATGCTGAAGAAAAAATATCGAAATTCAGAAAATTTTTCTAATCTTTATTGCAGTAAAAGATAAATTAAAAAAACGCTTAATTTTATGATATATTGCAAGTAATGTGAAATGTTTTACAAGATTCTGGTTAGGGACTTCCAAATGACTTTATGAAGTTACAGTATATCAAAGTATTAACGAGCTTTTCATATTTTTTTTCATTAAGGACCCTTATGGCTATAGGTTTTACCTACTTCGAACAAAAAATGTTACGAAAATTCAATTTAAAGGTTAAGAATCATGATTCAACATATTGATAAAAAACCAATATTACTAAATTATGCTGACTTTATCTTTTGAGGATTAGTGAACAAATATTTATGTAAACATAATAAAGCAGTTGAATGCCAATATGTCAGAATAGATTGTAAAAGGAAAACGTAAGGTGTTGGGGCCTAAAATACTTTCTCAGAAACATTAAAATAATTTGAAAGAATATCAAAGAATATCAGAAATCAAAATAATGGAAACGCTGTTGAATATGGTTAACATTTTGGAATGCACATCATAAGCCTTAAAATACAATATTGGCCACGAGTTCTTTTATAAATAAAATGTCTATATTCTGATTGTATTTGGGAACTTCATTGAAGCTCTGCACAAATCTTCGAATTTTTTTTTCATCAGTCCATCTAGGACAAAGCAAATATGAAGGAAGCATTAAAAATTTAGGCATTTCTAAGAATACGGTGTCTAAAGTATTAACCCACTGCAGGATATGACGAGCTCAAGAAAGTGGACGGAAAGAGAAGCACAGTAAAAGAGACCAATGGGTATTGAAGTGGATTGTATATATATATATATATATATATATATATATATATATATATATATATATATATATATATATATATATATATATATATATATATATATATATAGTATCAATGATTACAGTAAGAAGACCACTTTATAAACTGAACATTTAAACCCGAGCAGCAATTTCCAAGCCTTAGTAACACATGTTAATGCCAAACATTGTCTACAATTGTGTCACTCATAAAACCTGTTTATTTGTTAAGTAGAAGAAAATAATATGGTCTGATTAGTTGATTTTTAGACATTTTTCCCTAAAACAGGATGGGTGCATGTTTGAAGTATACTTAGATAAGTTTATGTGATCATGTCTCCTTCCAACTATCAAGCATAGAGGTACGTGTCTATCCTAATATGAGTATCCATGTTATGGTTTCGTATCTCAATCGTAACCCTAAATGGAAGGATCACTGGTAATGTTAGAACCAATGTGTATCGTTTATTATAGTGAAATTTTAAACAAAGTATTTACACCATAAACCCCAGAATATTTTTAAATGATAATAAAATGTTTTAAATGTAAAAGAAATAGTTTTCTTATATTTTCCTAAAAATATAAAGGCTTCAAAACTTACAAAATAATTGTAAAGTTTTATACACAGTACAAGAAAAAAAATTATGATTTTTTTAAAAATATAATATTATTTATAGATTTTAATCAATGAAAGCTATCAGAGGCTAACTAAGTATGTTAAACACTAGATCTGAAATATTAGAATAGTTTTATTTTTCAAACATGATATTTTAATAACAGTATAAAAGCGTAGGATTTACTTACTAAACTGCTAACTTAAGTACCAAAACAAGCGAAGCATCTGGAAAAAAATACAGTCAGTAAAAATTTGTTTTGTTTTAAAAATTTACAATTCAGTATTATTTTTCTCATGTGTTTAAATTTAGTTTTTCAATTCTATATTATAGCTTCAAATATTTTAATAAACAAATTAAAGTCGCTTTGTTGTACAAAAGACAATTCACATAGTTTAACTTAAAAAACATGAGAAAAACAACCCTATAGCGACTAAATTGTTCAACAAAGTCTTTTTCTATAAAACTATTCTACTTTATCTAGAATTTTAAAATTCTACCACTGCAAAAAAATCAATGTTTGGCATCCAGGAATAAGCAAGTGATTTTTTTCAGAATGAAATGTAAATTTGTCGCTGAGTTGAATTCGAAATCAAACATCAACAATTGCGAAAATGATCATTTTTTTCTTAGGGTTGTTTTAAGATCTAAGAGGACAGAAAGAAATGCCCAACAAAATTCATTTAATCTAAAATTTTATTTTTTTTACTCTATTTCTTAACTAGAACCTGTTTTTATTAGAATATGTTTTTTTACACTTCATTTTAGTTTTGAGGTTGTATACGTCATGACTTCTTCACAAATTCTATAAAAAGTGGGTCACGTAAGATTAAATATTTCTGCCAGTTTCATAATTAATAAATATATTTTATACTTTTTGGGTTTTATATTAATACTCTTCTTGATTTTGATTTCAATTCACATCTAAAAAATAGGAAGAAAATGTTTCCGTATTATACATAAATGATTTTTATTTCTCTTAAAAATAAAAACTTTTTTTATTTCTATAAATAAAATTTTTTGCCATAATTCTCTTAAAAATTACATTTATATCAAAAATAACAAATTAATAAAAATTTGTGCTAATTCTTGAAGCTAAACAATAGCATTTGAGGACTAGTTTTACATAGTATTATTATCTTTACCAGTATTGATGTGACAAATAACGATTTCATGGAAATGTTAGACTGTCAAAGAAATAATTTTTTAATGATGTGATATAAAATTAAGTTTCTGATGAAGATAATGCACTTTAAAAATGACACAGTTCATACTAATAATTGTAAAAATAATATAGGGTTCATAGTAGAAATAATATAATTCACTAAAAGAATATCTATTATGCTTCTAGGGTACCCTTTTTGAATCAAACAGCGAACGTCATTACACGGTTAAAATAATTGCTGAAACTACTTGCCGTAAATTTCGCCTAAGCCAAAAATTGAAATTTTCTAAATATCAAGTTTCACATAACTTGTGAATTTCATATAGTGCGAATTCATTTTCAATTATGGTGACATATACTTAAGATAAATGTAAAAAACAGAAAAATTATTAAGCTACTAATTTTTCACAATCATCTTAAATATGTTAATTTTTATTGATCCTTTGAAATAATTCATAAATTGATTGCTATCTCTTTTTATTACTATTTTTCATTACCAATTGTCATCATTCTATTTTATTATATTTTTATTACTTCTATAAATGGTATTGTAGATAAATTAAAAGTATCTATAAATAATGCGAGTATAATTTTATAACATTTGTTTCTCAATATATTTAATGGAGAATATTTAGTAATTACTTCGTCAACAATGAAGATGTTAATTAATAAATTAAAATGTCATTTAATATTGACTTTAATAAATTTGTTTAAGATTTTTATTTTAGATAATTAGATTTTAATTAATCTTTCTCTTCATTACTATCCTTTTGAAATTATTGTTCTCTTAAAACAATGAAATGGTTTGTTCAACGCTAAAAATATTCCAGTTTCATTTAAAAGTATTTTAATTTAAATCATTTATAGCAAATTTAAATGCCTCGATAAATTATATTAAAACATTACTTTTTGAATTTCAAATTCACATATAGGTATGTCTTTATTCTTATATTTTTTAATATATATACTTTATTTCAGCCATTTTTTTGATTTATCCTTAATTGTTTCAAAATAAAAATGCTGTTTATGATTTATTATTTTTGAATGTTTCCTTTTCTTCATTTTTTCTAATTAAAATTTTCGATTTTTTCACGAATAAAACTTTCTAAACATTGAATATCTCATATAAATTCTCTTATACATATACATATATATATATATATATATATATATATATATATATATATATATATATATATATATATATATATATATATATATATATATATACCAAAGATTCATGAAACTCTCATTCTCTACTTTATGATTCACAGAATTAACTGAAATGTTGACCGATTTACTAAACTGATTTAAAGTGAGTAATTAAAAATTGGTTGGATATCATTATCGTTTCAAATATAATTAAAAACAATCTGTGGAATATATAATTTTTTTATCATTGCTATTTAACATAAAAATAATTAGTGGAAATTTTAGTAGATAAAAAATTGCATTAAGAATTTACTTAATGCATTTAAAGCATTGGAATGTTACACAATAAATTCCTTTTCAATTTTCAAATCCAGTCACCATGAATTGCTCATAATAAAGAGACATAAAATACCAAGATTTTTTGTGATTTAACTAATAAAATTTTATAATTATTTTTAAAACTGTTCCCTTGAAAAAAATTTAAAAATTTGCCATATATACACATATTTGGTTTCGAAGCAATATTTTATATTTAGAATTTTTAACACATTAAAAAAAATTAGCACATAAACCTTATGTAAAATTGTATAGACTGCAAAAGCCAAGACATAGAAAAGAAAATTTTTTTAAAATTTTAATCGCTAAATTTCACATTGTTATTTTGGATAAATTAATTTTTTATTCAGATATCATTCTAAAAATTTACTGCAAAAAGAAAAACGCATTTCATAGAATTTTTAAAGATAAAATTATACTGATTTAAAATAAAAAAGGTCATCTACATTAAAGTGGATTATTGTAAGAAAATATTTCTAAAGTATTCTAAAATATGAATCATATTATACGATGTATATATATATATATATATATATATATATATATATATATATATATATATATATATATATATATATATATATATATATATATATATATATATAGAATATATTCATAACGATATAGAATATAAATTGAGATTCGATGTGTGTGAACAACTTCAATTCTATCTTATATACTTAAAATTTCCTTCTCTGCGTAAAATGTATTTATATGTGTAGTAAAATTTAGGCATTTTCTTTGTAACTTAAAAGCGAAACTTTGGTATTTCATAAACGCTTAAAACTAAATATTTTGTTTTTTATTAGATATTATATAAACTGGCGATGGCTTCGTATATAGCATATTATGAGTTTTAAAATTTTTAAAGCTTTATTTGTTACATTGGTTATCAAAACTGCTAAATGAGGATAAAACCATTTAATACTTATCGCATTAATGTGTATTAAAGAAAAAAAATTAACTTTGAATATATTTTGTAATTTTTGATGAGAAGATCCAAAGAAATCAATATACACACATACCAATGCAGGTGAGCTTCGTACTGTATCTTAAGATTAACTGGTTTGAATTACTTGCCCATCACAAGTGTCTCGTAATTTTAAACCACGTTTTGATGACGAGGTCACACCTGAGCTGTCATCCTCTTCTTCCCATTTACACCACACCAACGGAAGGACTTTGAATGCAACAGATTAACGTAGATACATACCCAACACACGGAGCTTCAACAACCCAGTAAGGGAGAATGTGATCACTCGCCCAATTAATGACCACGGCAATTGATGCTTCACTTTGCTGATCTTAACGGGAAGTGGCGTGAAGCTACTTAGACTGGATCTTAACCAATATACAGAATAACTGATTCTAACAACGATGAAAAAATTTTCTTCATGGGTATAGGATTAAGGAAATATTGGGGTCCATGTGCAAATTTTATTGCCTATTCAACTTTGAAGGCTTCGCATTTGATTCCGCTATTGGATAATCAATGGAATATGGCAGTTTCATTTATGTAACTGTTATATGATGCAGGCACATTAATCAGAGTAAGTACTCGATAATTTTACAAGTTTCTAGACTTGCCAGTCATGATTGCGACTTCTCTGCGAAATAATTTTGCTTAAGACAGAAAAAAAAGCTTACAACAACCTTCGGTGCTTTAGGTTGTACTGTATTTGATGTCACAGCAGTAGTATCTGCAATCCTAATATGCAATTAGACCTAGATTAAAGTTATACACCTAATGGTAGGTATTTCTACTACTTAAGCAAATCAAGTTTCTTTTTAAGTTTAGAAACATCCTTTGATGGCTATTAATGTATTTTGATGCTATATAATAGATCATGGTATGCTAAAATAAATATTGAATTTTAAATCCATTTTATTGATTTTTGCTATCATTAAGTGGAAAAATTATAACAAACATAACTAGTAGCTCTTGTAATAAAACTAATCTTCGAACTCGTAATGAAATTCAATAGAGTGTTAGTCTTATAGCTGAACACAAAATCATTTCGAAATGATAAAAGCACGATTTCTCACTTACGAATTTAATATTATTTCATATATTCACACCTGGCGTTACTCACCTGTGCAAGAGTAAGTGAAGCTCAGCATTGTTTTCACTTAATTTGATGAGTGACATTACAGGTACAAATAAGTCCATGAAAGTATCACAAGAAAATGCTATAGTTTTATCAGAATTAAATATGAATGCAAAATGCTCTAGAATGAAAATTGTTAGAAGATTTATGTTTTCTTAAGACTATAAAAGTCAATGGTAATTTGTGAAAAAAAATTAAAACAATTAACAATGTTTGATTCAAATTCTTTAATTTTAGAAAATGTTTTTGATTTTAAAAATTCACAGAATAATTTCTTAATTTAAATATTAAATAAATGTTAAAAAAACAAGGCAAAAATAATTAGATTTGAAATCTAACTTAAATGTTTTTAAGTAATCATATAAAGTTTAATTTTTATTAAACTCACTTAATATTATATTAATACAGATAGATTTTCAAGAATTTTTCAAGGAAATAATTGGTGCGTGATATTGCCCTGAATTTAAATATGCGAATAAATATTTGCTTGCTTACATTATTTATTTGATTTGAAAAAACAATGTATACTACCAAATAAGTTTTCGAAAACTTCATTTATTACAAATGAATGAAAATAGGATGAGCTGTATAATATAGTACATTGTATACTATAGATGTATACATTATTATATACACAGATACATTGTATACATTAGATGTATAATATACACATGTATAATATAGTACATAATATGGTACATAGTACAAATGTATTTTATGCTTATAAACTAAATGTTATTCTCTGTCGTTAATTGATATAAAATTTTAGCGGCAGTTGTCCCTGTTTAATGAATTTTAGTAATGGTTATTTTCTATTTCTTGAATAAATTTAAATTTTTTTCTATTTCTTATTAAAAATTAAAATTCATTAATAGTAAACGAGAATGAGATATACACACTTTTTATCATATTTAAAGAAAAATTCCCAAATTTTTTTATGTTTGATTCTTATTTTTCTTATTTATTTCTGTCATTACAAAATCATTGTGTTTTTAATTTTGAATTCCATAGTTTCAAAGTTATAAAAACAATGTTGAATTGCATAAGATTTACATAATAATAGTTTTTCAAATCTTTTCCAATTCTATGGAAGGAAATCTTATGCATGTACTATCTGAATAATATTTATTTTAAAATAAATTAGAAAATATTACTTTGAATATTTCCAGTATGGTAGAAATAATATTTCCTACTTTTAAAGTATACAGTGTAAGACTGAAGATTTGTGTATATTATAACACGCTAATAATATATTTATATATTTGGAATTCAAAATATATAAAGTTTCTGCCTAATGAGTTTTAAATAAATAAAAAAAATTCTAATTAAAAATAAGTTTTATGGAAGCCTGAGATAATAGCAAATTCTGAGCTTTCATACATTATTCTTTCCTTGAATCAACATTTCAAGAAAGCTAATAAAATTTTTACCATCACAATATAATCATGAAAAATACTATGAACGTGACAAAAGATTAGGATGCAGTTAGTTTTTAAACTATAATATTGGTTTCTTTTAAAATATCTGAAAACCATTAAAATATGTTAAGAAAAATTTCCTTTATTACTCATGAAAAGTTAAAAGAATAAAAATGAAAGTTCCCAACTATTTGAGAAAATTGTTGCTATGAAAACAACTCTGCTTTAAAACAAAATTTCTATATTGAATTATACGAAATTTTTATAAATTTTTCTTATATTTCATATTTACAGTTCGAAATTTTAACTTCGAATTTATAGCAAAGTGGTTTGAAACAGTCATGCTATTTCATCATAAATTTTTATAAACTATACTTTGTAAAATAAATAACTAATCAAAATAAAAGATAAATAAATTTGATTACATTCAAAACTGATATCGAGCCACAAATGCCAGAACAATAAATCCAAAGATTAGTTCATTAAAAAGTGAATGATGTTACTAATAAATTGTCAATAATTATTTTCTTAAATTTTTGCTTTCCTTAAATGATTCTACTACTTAATTTTTTAAATATCGTATTTATGCATAAAATTTTTTCACGTGCTTTTTAAATTATTCAAGATATAGTTGGTTATCTTAATTTATTAAAATTATACTTTTTGTTATAAGTTTTCAAATTTTATAATATATTTATGTAATAGTTATTATAAATGTTTGTTACTAATGTAGTTAAAAGCTTACTTCAGACTTGAAAAATTATGAAAAATAAGAAAAAGTTGAAATGATCAACAAAATAAATTTACTAAATGAAAACTAAATAAGTTAGAATAAAAATTGATTTAGCAGGAAAAAAATCATCAAGTCAAAATATTCTGTATAATTAAAAATCAGAGGCATGTATAGACAGGTATAAAATGTATAGTTTTCTTTTTATCTTTTTTTATTCATACACCTATTTCAAATTCAGAAATTAACAAAAAAATTAATTTCAGGTCATTAATAAAATAAAAATTTACAAATAAAGTAAATGAAAAAAGTTAAATGCTTTTAATATGCAAAAAAGCTGGAGAATTTTAAAAGTAAAGTTCTATGTGTACCAGTTGCATAAACTTAATACATATAAAAATAAATTTTATTGTTTTTTCGAAAGATAATTTAAAATAAAATTGTTTTGCTTCTCTCGGCATCATGCACTCTCAGAAATTTAAATTATGAACTTTCTAAAGACATAATGTAGTTTAAAAAAAGAATAGTAAAAAACATATAGTCGTTGAATAAGTTTTGCAGAAATCTGAAAAATTTGATCTGAATTCACAAATAAATAAAAATGAAGTTTTATACTAAAAGGTCTTAAATCCTTTTCCTTATTCATTGTTGTGAAACTTAGGAACTCTGAATTTCGCGCTTTCACGGATAGAGGTCGCTGTCTACAGTTCACAGCTTTCTATCCATTTAGTAAAAAGCAGGTGCTGGTAGTCAAAGAGTGAAACAACATAAAGTGAGAAAACAGTGTCGCGCGAAGAACGCGAGGATTACTTAGCAGTTTTGCATCGAAAGCGCGATGTCGTCGGACAAAAGTAAGATATCTTGAATTTCTTTTTTCATATATTTTTTTTAAATTCTTCCAACATTTGTTTAGAGATATAATTTTATTCTTAAAATTGTGAGAATTATTTGAGAAATTATTAAATAAGCAAGAAAAATTTGCTTTTAATTCATATATTTAGAGAATGCTTTCTTTTTTTAAGGAACACACACACAGAGATTTTCTTTTAAAAGATTCTTATATTCATTCTAAAAGAGATAGTTTTTGTTTCTCTTAGATTAATAATGGTAAAATCTTCGATTATATAGAATTGAATTTTACATTTTCTTTCACACATAAATTTTACATTTATGTACATAGGGAACTGATAAATTTATCAATTATATGCTTAAAAATTCGCATAATTTTCCCTCATTATTTAAGAAATTTGTGTGATGTTTCCATTGTGGTGCGAAAAGAAACTGTGATATAAAATAGTACGATGGCTCTAATTCATTGAGTAACATTTTATTTTCACACTCAGCCATGTTCTTGATTTAGATCACGGGGTAACAAATATATATTGAAACCCTGTGGTGTTTCTTCAGTTTTTTTGAACATTTTTAATAGTTAATTTTAGTCTATAATTAACATTTAAATGTTTATAATCTAATAAATACAAATAATAAAAATACAGGTTTTGAATCATTTTAACAAATCACATTAAATTATAAAATTATACCATGAATAATTATTAGCGGACTGGTTCCTTGATTTAATCAACTCTTATATCTAGTGAACAATATGTTTTCCTTAAAATCCAATTCTTCAACTACTACTGTTAAAAGTAATTTAATCAGATTTCGGAAAGGAATCTTTATTATTATGGCATAACATTTTCTATTTTAAATTTATATTCATTTCAGATAATTTTAAAAATGTAAGAAAATATATTACTTACCAGGATTTTAAAAAATAGATACATAAGCAGTGCTATTCTTTTTTAGATAAATCTGAAATGGATTACCACAGTTCCTTTTAATAATAATTTACTGGTCTTTTTTTTAATATTTTGGTTGTCAATATAAAATATGCCTTAATTTTTAAAAACAATTGTAATTTTAAACTATTATGTTTTTGTTAAAATTAGAGTTAAAAACCTTCTAGTTATAATTCAGTATGCTCATTCGTATTATTTTGTCCATTCGTATAAAGTATTATGTCAAAATTGATCCATGAACTTATTTTTCAATACATTTTCATTGATTTCTTTTAACTTTTCTAACAAATGTCATTTTTATTATTTCACTGAAATAAAAATACTGTGTGTTAATCAAAAAATATAAATAATATAAGAATACATTACGGTAACTCATTACATATATTTTCTGATTTAATTTATGCTGTATTTATCGTATAAAGGAATTACAAATTATGTATGTGGCATCATATATATTTATTTAATATAGATATCGTCAAAATTAAAGGTACATCTCTAAGTACACTAAACAATTTATTCAAATCTAAATTCACAAGAAAAATTTCCAAACTCACTATTACCGAAAAAATTCTCATAACATAGGTTTATTTCAGAAATTTTTGAGTTTATTTTTATCTGTTAAGAGTACTTACTAAAATAGCTGCTGTCTTTAAGTGGTACTTTCTTAAATATCGCTTATTGATATTTTGGTGATCATGAATATTTTGGTTTGGTTATTTTTTCAATAACCTTAAAATGTATACAGTTAAAAAATATTTAGATTAAATGATAGTCAATATAATAAACTTAAAACATTTCAAAATATCCCAGTTCTATTTTTTGTTATATCATTTTAACAAAATAAAAATTTTATGTTTGAAAAGGAATACTGGACTAAATTTAGATTAAATAGTTTAATCAAACAATGTTAATCAAACAAAACAACTTTTTTAATTGTTTTCCATTTTATTCTTAAAATGAATTTTAAAAAAATGAAATTGAAATTCAGTAGTATTTTGATTTCTTTAAGATAATCAACCAAGATTTTATTTACATTTAGGTTACTAGTAAGTTAGTTTAGTTCGATTAAATTGTATTATCTTACTTTTATATTAGTCAAAATTAATTTATTTTAACTGAAACTATTTTACTGTAAAGATAATTATAATGAATAAATAAAAATATCAATTAATAATATACACTGGATGTTTATTGTAACTGATATTTATATATACATATAATATATATATATATATATATATATATATATATATATATATATATATATATATATATATATATATATATATATATATATATATATATATCATTATTTAATAACGAGGATTAATTTATTTTAATTAATCCTCGTTATTTTAAATTTAACTTTCATATTGTGCCCAGAATCACTTGAGTATTTTTAGTAGATGTTTCATCGTATATATAATCATGTTCATCGTGTATAATATTTGTAACATAAGATTCTATCATGGTATAGTTAGAACTTAAAATAATTTTTGAAAAATTTATTGCTATTTTAAAGTTGGAATAATTTTTTCACTAAGAAACAAAAGTTCTACGCATAATTTGAATAACAATCATTTATTTATATGAGAAAAGATTAAAACCCCACTGTTTTTATTAACAAATCCTAGCCAATATTGAATAATGAGCTATAGGTGCCGCTTTTCTCGCTCAAGGGTTTGCGTCTATTGGATTTGAGAGTTTTTCAAAAATATCCACCGCCTTCGGATACGTAATGATATCTTATTATCCATGCAGGTAAAATACTACAAATATCCAATTGTATTTTAATAGACTGCACGTTTGGTCGTTCAAAATACGATGTCAAATCTTCATAAAACAATACACGCATTAAGTTAAAAAATAAAATTAATAGTCCCTTGTAAAAAGTAAATTTTGTTTTGTGGTTTATAATGTAAACAGGTAAAATACAAGTGTCAATCCATATACTTGTACATCTATACCAACTCTTTTTAATGCTCATATCGCATAGTAAGTTTTGAATTGAAGAAAACTTTCAGAAAAGAAATTTAGCGTATGTGAACACTAGATTTTAATTTAAAAAAAGACACTTTTGATTATGCGTTTACACATATTAGTGAATCAAGAAATGTTTTTTTGAATAAAGTATGAAATTATATATATATATATATATATATATATAATAAATGGAATTCTAATTATTAATATAATTTCTAGACGTATACAATCGTCTTAATAGTATAATAAAAATCAATAAACTTATTTAATGTAAAAAAATATTCATTGAAGCTTAAAAGAGATTTGAGGAAAGTCCAGAAAGTTGTACTTCGTAATTTTTACCCGAATACATTCATTAACTTCAACTTTTAAGACATTGTGTAATTCATTTAAAAAAATTTTTGTAATTAAAACTAAGTAAGTTCGAGAAACTATCATTCGTCACCGCTTAGAAACCATGTATGTGTGTTAAAAATTGAATTTAAATTTCATTTTACTCTTTATTACACGAAAATATTTTAATTTACTTTCTACAAAAACAATCATTTATGATTTTATTGCCTCTGGTGTCATAAATCGAGGCTCATTATTCCTGCTCTACATAAAACAACTTTTCTAAAGAGGTTAGTAAGACTGTTATGTGTGAGAGGGGGGAGTGCAACCTCCCTGGGAAGCGAGCTAATGGAAAGATTAAACTAATTTCTCAAAGCTTTGTTGATTCTTGTACCAAACAATGACTTAACGTTACACAGTAACAAAGCCAATTTTTCCCCCACTGGGAAGAGAGATTACCTTTCTAAGCCCTGAATGTATGTTTATTTTCCCATTCTCAAGTTGAAGATTAGAACCAACACCGGAAAAATCTAATGGTTCCCTTTTTGTTGCCACTAAGATGGAAAAAAAAATCTGTAATGAAAAAGTAGAACGAGCAGAAGAATTGGCACTTATTCTCGGCGAAAGTGGAAATGAATGTTTTCTTAAATCGATTTATCGTGGCTTGCAGAAATTTACTAGGTTCTCTTAAAAAATAAGAAAATCTTGTTTTCGAATATGCTTATGTTCTCGTATATTTTATTAGTTCTGTTCTCTTCCCGCTCTTTTTTATTTTAAATAGTGTGCTGAAATTGAATTTTTGACCTCTGATTTTTGCGAATCCTTAATATAAATATTGATTTTTTTTAAATAAAACATTATTATAGAACAGAATATTTCAATAAACTTTTTAAGTTAATAACATTTAGTTAAGTTGGTGTTAATCTTTTCATAAAAAATATTCTAAAATGTTAATTTTCTTAAATATGTAATTTTTAAATATTTTACTTTAAAATATTTTTTTATAGACTTCTCAAACCCTCATATTTTTAAAGTACGATTACTGTAAAAACGATTTACAATAGTGTTAGTAGTTTATCATTCAACAATAGTTCTCAAAATTAGTTTCGAATCCTTTCAAAATACTTTTCCTTTCTTCGCTTTGTATTGAAGCACAGTACTATAATACTAAATGTTTTCAAATTTTCCTAAAATGATAATATTTTATTTGTGTTATTCATCGAATACCTATGGAGTGTTATTTTCTATTAATTATATAATATTCTTTACCAATTATTAAATAATATCTATTGAAAGTTATGTAATATTCTTAGTTTATTTTTAAAGTTTAAAAAATAAAACAAATGAACTGGAAATTAACTTTATACATTTAATGAGTTTTAAAAAGTAATACATGAATTGTGTGTTACTTTTTAAAACTCATTTTTATTTTGAACAAATTTAGAGCCTAGTATTTTTATTATTTAACTATTAATCAGTTTTGACTTTAAAATAATTGGTTAATTTTTTTCACCATTAACGAAATCTATTTATATGTAAAAATTATTTTTAAATTTTCCTATTAATTGAAATACTAATTAAAGAAAGTTAAGAAGACAAATTGCTTTCAAATTTAAAGTGGTATTACGGAATTCTATTAATAAATAATTAAATTCAAAAATTAATTTTAAATGTTTGATTACATAAACTTGCAAATAACACCTTATTTCAAGCACTTGTCAAATCTAGATAATTATGAAGCTTAGAGCTAAGAACAATTCCACTATTTCGTTACAACGAACTTATTATCGTTGCAATGAATCAAATAGTGTCAAGATGAAGTTCACAATGATTTATTGCAATGTTAAATAATGTCTATTTTGCAGCAACTCTCATGTTCCTTATTATAGGCATTATTCGATGTTAAAAATTGCTAAGTTATTGAAAGAACCATCGTATTTCCATTTCATCTTTACTTCTTTATTTAAATAAAAATGTAGTGCAAGTCAGGAAAGAGCAAACATGTATTCAACTTTTTAATATTCATTTCGTTATAGTGTTGAACAGTAAGCTTATGTTGATTCAAAAACGTGATTATGACATTACACTTGATTGAGCATGTTAACAAATCAGACTGTCATGATCTCGATCGCTAAGATTTTGCTCGATTTAGCAATTCTGTTTTGAAAAGAAAATTAAAAAAATATCCATTGAAAATGTTATATGTTCCATAAAAAAGAAAAATGTGAGCGTGATTGTAAAGTAAGTATAACATGGGATGAATTAAAGAATTATGGGAGAGAAAATATATTTGATGGTGATATTTATGTATGTGAAGTTCGTAACTAGAGAAGCATAGATGTCTTTTGTTACGTCGTAAGGGACGTCTTTTTTTCAGTATTTCACACTGACATGCTTATAATTAATTTTAAAAACTAATAATTTTGCTATTAAATTGATTGATATAATTTCAATTCTATTCTAAGGAAGCTTTCTGCAGTACTCCATTCATATCCAAATGAATAATTTTATCGTAAATGTATTAAATAGTAAAGGAATACCTGTAATGCAGTAGATTCCAATTGATAGTATGCAGTATTTTATTAAGCATTAAATTTGAGAAGCAATATCTTCGTTAGAATTAAAAATGAAAATTTTCCTTTAAAACTTGCCTTACTATTGAAAATGATGTTCGATTAATAGTACTGTGGAATAATGTTAAGAAACCAATTCGAATTTTACTTCAAAATAACAGTCTTCTTTCCAATAACACAGTTTGCAAGCAGTCGGTTCCACATCGCTGCATAATTGAAACATGCGGGAATTTCGTTGCTTCCGGCGTAGTTGAAAACGACATGTCCGCTTATGGAGTACGATTAAAGTTACAATCAAGAGCAGCATGTTAACGGGGAGTAAATGCTCAGGGTTTCGCCTTAATTTCTCAATTTCATCACGTTTGGGAGTAGAGACGATGGGTAATGTCTAGATTCAAATTAAACTAGACTATAAAAGCAGAATAGAATTATGATAAGTTAAGGCAATACTTTACAATAATAGAAAGTATAATATCCTGATATTTTAAAATTGCAAACTCAAAATAGCATATTTTTAAATAATTTGTTTGGACATTTATTTTATTCTTATTTCAGAATTTAATAATAATGTGTATTTATAATATTCAAGCAAAGTATAATAAATGCTACATAACACAAAAATTCTGTTTTAAAACAAATATGTTTTAAGTAAAACTTAAGTATATTTAAGTAAAACTTAAGTAAACTTAATTACAAGTAAAACTAGTAAACTGAAATTGAAAATTTTAACTCAGTTATTTATAAATATAAGTTTTTTGTATTTCTTTATTATAAGTGATTGCGAATAATTATATCGTTATGTAAGAAATTATTAAAAAATCAGCTGTTATTGTTTAAAAAGGGTCATATTTGATAATAGCTTATAATCTTCAAAAATTAAAAATAATATACATTTTTAGGAATATTTGTGTTACAAGGTTGCAATTGTTCTTTGAAAACAAATTCATTAAGATTTGATGTAATCTCAACTTCTCGAAATTTTAGTTGACAGAAGATATAACAAAATTTAAAATATTTGATTTGTGAAGTTCTTTGTAATGGAATAATGGTGACGGCTAAAACATTTTTTGAATATTTCAAAAATAAATTAAATTAAAAGATCCCTTAAGAATTTCTTGTTTAGAATTCTTAAATTTTCCTAAGTGTCAACATTCATATTAAAAAATAACTTCGACTGTTTTATTTAAAATATTTTACAAATCTATAAAAACCATTTCAAAAAGTAAAGATGTTAAAAAAAAAAACATTTACTTAATTCAATTTATAGCATGTATAAGTCGTCAAAATAAAGGATTTATTGAAAACTGTCATGCAACAAAGAACACTACTTTGATTGATAAATCTGAGTTTAATCTTTACACTAAAACAACGGCATACATTATTGATTTTTCTTTGATATTCAATTCTTAAGGTATTTGATGTTCGTGATATCCAAAAGAAAGCTTCTTTGTTCTTACAGTTGAATTGATGCTCTTGATAAAAGTGAAGTATTTATTGATAGGTATTTTTTTCGTAATACATTTGATATTTCGTCTGCTTTTATTATTTTTTTGACAGAAATGTTATCAATTTATTCAATCAATGCTTAGAAAGTTTAAATCTTTTGAAAGTCTAAAAATAAATTACGCATATTTTTGATATTATTCAAAAGTTATCAAGTTTTTCTTATAAAAGGTAATCTTCCTTTCATTGTTTACCAACATATGAATAGATAACAGTTTAGAAATATTTTCGCATAGCTCATGTTCTAGAGAATTAGCTCATGTTCTAGAGAGTAATCTAAATTTTAATATTAATTACTAATTTAAATAGCGTGTAGATTGCTGGTTACGTTTTAGCAAAAATTCATATCCTTCTGATAATATGCACTTTTTGAAAAAGACCTTCCAATAGCAAAACATTTAATTTGAATTATAAATATAATATTTACTTTGAATATAATTATGAGTCACAGAGAAAAAATATATCCTAAACGTTCCAGATAAAGAGTAACTAAATCATATATGGACTAATTACCGTTCACTATCCAAAGTAACTAGATATGCAACGGGGAAAGTAACAAAGAGAGTAAGAATGGTTAAACAAAATTATGCTCCTCGTTAAATATCATTATATTTTGTAAAAATATAATAATCTTCTAGTAATGTCAAACACTGGCTTAGCCCAAAAGTTGCTTTGTCATGTATTCATCTTTGATGGCCATAATTATACTAAATGATTTTATTGAAATCTATTTTTTGTAAACTATTTGTTATCAAGTTTATGCTTAATATTTTATGCTTCTATTCTTTATTACAATTCCATGCCGTGGCAATTTGTTCTTCTTCATTGTACATGTCCGTAAAGGAAATTAAATACTTTATCAAATTCTATAAATGATTTTGAACATAAAATTTTATTTATATCTATGTTGTGTCGTTAATTTCAAATATCTGGAATGCAATAAAATACATTGATTCCACTGTAACAGGTAATTTATTTGTTGTTACAGTTTTGAAATTTACAATTTGGTATAAATGTTCAATTGTTTGTTTCTTTTTGATGTTGATACCCTTCATATATGTTTCCCTTTTTTTAACTCTTAATTGGAAAATTTATCCATTTATATAATCCTATGCCTTTTGAAATGCATTAAATCACATTTTGAACTGAAAATGATAAGATTTAGTTAATAGTTAAGACAATGATCGAGTTTGATTATCTCTAGGGGGAAAATGCTAATTAATATTGAAACAATGTTGTGGCCCTGATTATCTAAACATGGGAATAATATAATTTATCTATTTATGCATCATGAAGCTGATTTTTTAAATGTTTATTTCCATTACTTTTTGTTTATACATGGTTTTTATCACATAAACTTAAATTTTAAATAATTAAAATAGCTTAGTTTATAATCAATCAAAAAGAAGTGATTTTTACTACATTGTTATAATTTTTTCTCATTTATTATCTAAATGTATATCTTTATCTTGAGTGATGGAAAATTTTTAAATAAACACGTCAGTTCAAATGCCAAATATAAGAAAATATTTTTAATTTTAATTTTCAATTTATAGCGTAAGATGTTTTTGTATGTATTTTCATACAAATATTGAGATTAAATAAATAAGTTGATAAAAGTTAAATTAATAAATTGATATTACAGAAGTATGATATTACGACTATTAAATAAAGCTAGTTTTTTAGTAAATTAGTATAAGTGATTGGAAAACAATATAAACAACTTGATATCTAAGGAGCTAAAATTTCCTTAATAAATGTTAGCAATAGTTGAAAATGTTTCCAACAAATTTATTAAAGCTAATTTATGCAAAGTAAAATTTTATATTAAAAATTAATTTAATTTAACAATAATAAAATTTCTAAACTACCGCATTTTATACTTAATTCTATTATATTCTTGACTCTAAATGAACTTACGTATTATAAGAGAATGCTACTTTTAATTCAAATGAAATGTATTTCATATTTTAATTTATACATTACTTTTAAGAGTTTATTACTATATAATTTGAAAATAACATAAGCAAATTCCTTTAATTAATGATTATTATTGATTGAGGATACTAAGGAACAATTTCTATAGATTTTTTTTATATCAGAACAAATATCTTATGTGGAATACAAAATGTTTTTTTATTCTCAAACGCTTAAGAAACCTGTCTTTAAGATTATTAAACTGTGTCATACATTATTTTGTAAGATACAGTTTTCACGGATTAAATTGTATGTTTTTTGTATGGTCTTATATATTTAGAAACGATTTTAAAAAACATCTTACATACGTCATATGTAGTTTTATTTTTAATATATTTCTTATATAAAAGGAAATAATTAAATTTCATAATCTAGTAAATCTAGTTTCTTGTAAATAAAAACAGGTAAACAGGATTCTTATATCAGATTTTATTAACTAAAAAGGTTTAAAAAATACACATCGAATAATCATAAAAATAAATCTTTTCAAAATTTAATATTATTTTTTAAAAATAAAGGTTCTAGCGAATACTTTAAAAATAAAGATATGTTCAAAAAGATTGTATTGAATAAATTTTAAATCATGCTTTTTATGATTTAAAAATAGTTATGCTAAATCTCATATTTTTTATGGAAATTATGAAAATGATACATAAGACAATGTTCACACATTAGCGTGAACTTTTTATTTTGCGCATTTAATTATTTTATTTTTTTAAAATGTTAAATATTCCACAAACTACTAAATATTTGTTATTTTTCTTGAGTTACTTCATTCATAATTTGTTGCAATTTTCACGAAAGCTTTAAAATTATACTGAAAAAAAGCTCAAAATAAAAAGAAGGAATTTTAATTTGAAATCTATTTCCTAGTATTGTTTTACGTATAATTTAGATATAATAAATATTTTTCTCCTACTTTCAATTTATGAAGACATTTTCTTAATTACTTTAATTCGTTATAGAAAATTGCATCCCTTTAAATAAAGAAAACACTAATATTTAGGTACATATTACTATTTTAAAGAAACATTTATGTTACTGTTATTTTAATAATTTCAGTAAATCAATGTCGTACTTTTTAAAATATTAGAAAATTATACATTATCGTTGTAGAAATTTAAATTATTTTAAATAATAATTTAAAAAAACATACACATACAGAACATTATTTAAGATCAACTGTTCTTTTTAAAAAATAGGTTTTTGGAGTTGTACTATTTTAAAAATTAGAATAAAAGATGATTAACTATAATGAAGAAGTTTAATATTAACAATATTAATTCCTATTCCGAAATGATATAATCAAATCATATAAATAATGATTTTAAATTTAATGTACATATTATTTTGAAAAATAAATTTTTTGTAAAAAATCATTAAGTTTGAAGGTGTCTTTTAGGCTAGTTTTTATAATTTTAAAATAAAAAACCAATTAAATTCTAAAATTATGCTATGGATAAAAAATTTAAATGTGAAATGATGATATTTTCTCAGGTAGATTATTTATACGACTTGTTATTACGGTTATGGTATCATAAAAAGAAACTATTATAACTGTGAAACTCTCAACGGAACTTTTCGGAATGGCTGTTTTCATTTATTTTTTTGGAAAAGGAAAGGGAAAAGTAAAAAAATATTAAATTCGTTTGTGCATTACTTCGCGATACATCTTATGAGAATAAACTACTATTTTTTTTTCACCCAAATTTCAATATGCGGTGAAAAAATTATTTTATGGCACTTTTCGCCAAATGCGGACGATAATGTTTTTGATTAAATTTAAAAAACTTGATGGCGTTACAGGAAAAGGAAATGTTGGAAATTGCTATTCAACTAAAATTTGTTTATGCTTTAAAAATAGTAATTTGACTCTCTATTTCTGAAGCATTACTCTAAAACTCTCTCTGATTATTTTTATAGTTATATTATTCATTTGAAAGTAATTTAATTGTGATTTGATCAGTAAAAAATTTAAAAAATAAACTTATAATTCATACGGTGCACGTCATTTAAACATAATGCTGCTATTCAACAATAAATCAGATTTAACAGTCTGTTCTGTAAAATAAATCACTCACCATCTAATCAATTTCATTCAACCATCACAATTATCAATTTTTCAACATTATGGATACAATCTTATGCATTGATTCGAAATTTAAACTCGATTTATTTAATTCACATATCATGATTTAGATTTTGTATCCTGAAATTCTGCTGGAATCTTTTGACACAGTATAATGGTATCCTAACGTGGTAAGTTAGTTGTAAGGCTTTTTCATAATTAGATTATTGGTAGATTATTGGTAAATATAAAATTATTAATTTTTATATCCTAATTAAATATAGAATAGAACATGAGTTAGCATCAACAAACTTCACTGTACATAACTTAGAAGTAGAGGATAGTAAAGAACTAATTTTTATCTTTTTCTACCTAATGTTTAATATAAAATTGTATTTTTAAAATATATAGAAAACCTTTATAATGGAAACATTGTGTTAATAATAATAAAATACATATATTTAAATTTGAATTTTTTTTTTCAAATATTTTACTAAAAATGTTGCTATAAAAATAACATTTTTTTCTTTATGAAAATTATGAAGTTTTGTAAGTTGTTATTGGAAAGTTCAAAACATTTTTAAAAGATCTTGATAATATTTTTACCAAGTGAGTGTGCAACAGAAGGCAAAATGGTTAAGTGTACTAGTATATTCTTGTTTTTTTAAATTTTGGTGGAAGAAATAACATTTTTAGTCATTCTTTTATTGTAAACTTAGCGTTTTTTTATAAAATTATACGCTTTTCATACGCTTTTTTCATAAAATTAATAAATGAAATATTTTAAATATTAATTTATTAGAAACATTAATCAAACCAATTTTTGTTTTATGTATTTAGTCATTCTGACTATGAATGACTCAAGATATCCTTCAAATTGTATTATCCAGTTTTAGAATATAATTACTGATTTACTTAGCGATATCCATTTAGATGCAATTGATATCGAAAATCATGATATCTGAGAGTAAATTTCGGATAAAAATGCCTTCAAATCTAAAATTACTATTTACATTCTGTTAATTAATGATATCTTGGTTAAAATTCATAAATATTTTCATGCATAATTAATAGTCTTTGTAAATATTTCCACGTTAGGAAATGTTAACACATTCCGGGAAGATCAGCTCTAAGAGTTGTGTTTCGCATACACTTCATATAAAATCATCCAATTCAAAGAAGCATTTTATCAACTTTAAGCGGAAATGATGTTACCCATTATTTCTCATCGCGGAATAAAAATAATAAAATGCAATAAATAATTCAGCCATGCGTGTAAATTTCTTTTTTTTCTTTCTTTCGCGTGACTGTAATTGGTGAAATAATGACATTTCTCTCATTTATTTTATCACTTTTTACACGCTCAGAGGGGAGGATCTCATTTCATTTTTTTTTTAAAAAAAATGTACATTTGGATAATCTTATAAAATAAATATAATTTTTTTTGGATAATTATGTGTTGAAAAAGTAATAATTTCTAAAAATAAATGTTCTAATATTCTGACAAAAAAAGATGAGGGTTTTTTACACTTGATGAGGAAATCAAATTTTTTTTGTTCGAAATAATTACAACGAAAATTAGAAATAAAAAATTTTTTTTACTGTTATGCTAACATGTTTTTTCACCGAATTTCTTTTATTTTCCTAATGTTTCTTTTTTATATTTTTTAGGTTTAATATTAAACAAACTTTTGAATTACACTCTGTACTAGGTATTTTATATCATGACGTTATTTGTTAAAACTTTGCCTTAGCTTTTAAATTAATTTTCTTTTAAGAAAAGAAATTTATTTTTGAAGATTTAAATTTAATTTTATATATTTTAGTTTCAATTTAATTTGTGTTCGAACTTAATTTATGGTTAATATTGATTTTGTTATTAATATATTTTAAGGTGATATGCATTTTAGTGTCACTATTTTAATAAAATATATCGAATTGAAAGCAAATGTATAAAAATGTATTGTTACAAGATTTATTTACTTTTAGACATTTTTAAAAATAAATTCAAAATTGTTCATATTTATGGGAAACGCAATTAAATGAACATATAATTAGTCTTTAATGTAAATTTTAATTGTTTTCTGTTATTCTTGTGTTTAAGTATTTAAATAGAAGCGATGTATCGTTTGCTTTATAATATAATATTTTTTATAGAAAATAGGCCGTATTGTCGTGCGACAATGATGAAAATTTGAGATAGCACCCATCCTAGAAAATTAATCATCTTTTGGGATTAATAGAAGGAAAAATAAAATAATCATCTGCTTAATCTCATAGTGGTTCAGTACGCTCTTGGGAGAATCCAGGTTCTATTTAAATCACTATTAAAGAATGTCTGATAGATTCCTGTTGTCCACATTTTACAAGATTTACCTGCTACAATTTGGCAGGATTTGTGGTACAATTATTTAGGTTTTCTTCTTGACATCACGGGAATAAGATCTACTATTTATGAAAAGTTCTTCAGGAAGACAATAATACGTGGTGTTTATAAAAAGATAGTTACAAGATCCTTCAATTGTTAAATTGTCTGCAATGTTTCGTCAAAGTAATCATCACTATGGCCATCAACGTGAAGGTCCTGCATTAAATCTCTACTACTGTTGAATTACGGTAAATGAATATTTCGTTTCTTCTTTTTATATGCCCATTTGATGGAATGGTTATGTGCAATATTTTTGTTTCCTTATTCCGCAATGTGCAATTTTTTTGACGCACGAATGTGACACATTATCCTGGAAGGCATTTCCGAAAGGAGTGTCCAAATACAATTAACATCAGACGTCTGGTTAACTGTCCTGCAGTGTCAAAATAACCACTTTTATATCCTTATTAGGGCCTACTGGTTAACTGTGATTTTCGGAAAAGAACATCTCAGGTTTGAATCCAGCTGCTGCTGATTAAGTGCTATTAATAACTGAGTTCTGCTTTTTTCATGCACATGTGCATGAATGAGTGTCTGGAATTTTCTCTGTTTTGTTTTATCGTTGCCAGTTTTGCTTTGAGATGTTAGATTATTTCTTACGTTGTGTGTGAATAAGCATTCAGATTTAACTAATTTTCACATTATTCAACAATAACTAATTTTTTTACTACCGAGTAAAATCGTATTTTAGCATCAGCTAAATTTTTAGAACTACAGTTTTAGTTTCAAATAATGAGACTCCCTGCCTCAGTAAGTTATTATTACAATATTTAATAAGGCTTACAAAATTAATTATGTTTACAAATTGTGTTTAATATAAGTTGCCAGAAAAAAGAGTCTCTAATACTTATACTCTAATTATTAAAAATAATTTTATAAATGCTTAATATATCAGTATAAGAATGATTATGTTTAAAGCATATCTTAAATATATATACGTTTGCTAAATATTATATAGAATTATAAAAATTTGTGAATTTTTTATGTATATAATATGAAAAAAATACCATATATATTCAATATAACACTGATATACTAACATATCAATTAAAAATACCTAAAAATATTAATCAAGCATAATTCTAATTGTATATTCTATTAATATTATTGGTCACAACCATTTTTAACACATCTGGTACTGGTATGTAAATTGTATAATAACTAAAATTTTAACTTAAAAGCTTAGTTCTTGATTTAAAACACGAAATTATTGTTGTTAAAAAAGTCTGGTAAAAAATTCTTTTCTGACTTCATTAGCAGGTGATTGTAACTTTACCATAATAGCCAGAAACATGCAAACCCCATACCTAATCACGCACCTAAACGAGTCATCTCAGAATCCTGCTTCCGAAAAAAGGCTTCTTTTTTATATCTTTGTCTTTGATCTTCCCTTTTTTAGCTAGTTAATGATCCATAGAAGCAACTGTAGCAAGACGAATCACTTTTCCTTTTTAATCTCGCTGTTTTGAAGGGAGAGCGAGATTACCTGTCCGTGTGACCTTCCACAAGAGTCCCATGCCCGGTCTGTCATTAGGTGACTCTTCAGAGGACGCCACAGATCACGGATAATCATTGTTTTTTGTGCTTCTTAAATTAGGAGATGCGCTCTTCTTCGAAAATAAAAATTCGGAAATGGTTTTATGGTTGTATATACGTTGTGATTTCGTGATCAATTGCTTTTGATAACTTGCAAATTCAAACTATTATATAAACTTTAATTTTCAAGCTATTTTAAACTGCAGATTGTTTTTTAGTTGGCAAATAAGATGTTGCTTTCATTCAATAATGAATGAAACAATTCCAAATTTTGTTGCGTTTAATTTTACATGAATTGCATTTTTGAACCAACTAAATTTTATGCTTTAGTTATGGCCCTATTCTCACTTATCAAAGCCGAATAAATAGCTAAGGATGAGGTCAGCGTTTTGGTCAAAATTTAATCAAGCTTGCAACTGAATAATTTGCCCTCTCATCTTCATTTCAAAGGTTCTTTGGTTCGTATACCATCTCAAGCATATTTGCGATGATTCATATTCTACTTTAAATTTCAAAATGGGGTCCAATAATTGTGTAAAATTGTTGCAATGGGAAAAATCAATCTGATGCGAAATCCCCAATTCATTAGTTCAATAAATGATATTTCTACCAATTTGTAATTTTCTATCAATAAGAGATTAATATCAAATTCGCGCTTGTACTCAAAAAAGTTGTAGAACAGCTGACCAACCAATCTCACTTACAACGAAATCGGTAGACAAATTTTTTACAAAATATCTTTTACATTCTTCTCTTTTCTCAACATTCTTTTCTTTACTCTTCTCTTTTCTTCGCATTCCTTTGTTTTTGTTCTATTTTAATTAATTCTTTATTCAATAATTTTAACTAAGCTAAATTAGTTATGAAATCATGATTTTCCAATTAACATTTTTAATATAATTCGAATTATACTTTTTTGATATAGTTCATTGATATTTCAAGAACGTAATGTACTACTGTGTATGTTATGTGCAGTATAGTACGTTACGATCAAACGTATTGATTGTTATGTACTTAAAATTATTATAGTTGATCTAATTATCTAATGAATTTTATTGTTTTATTTAATTACAATAAAATTCATATATATATATATATATATATATATATATATATATATATATATATATATATATATATATATATATATATATATATATATATATATATATATATTCTTTTCGTAAATTGTAAAATATATTTTTAGTATATTACACATACGCATGCCTTTGTAAACATTGTTTCAGTGTTTTGAATCTTAGCAAGTATTTTTAGAAAAGTAACCACGAAATATACTGAAAGTAACTCGTTATCTCTTCGATCTATATATTTATTTCAGATAAATGGGAGTTTAATTAATTATTCTATTATTGTGTTATTACAAGTGATAAAAAGCATTCATTATATATATTAAATAATAATTATGATAAGATATTAATTTCATAACAATAATACAAGTATATTGTGATATTAAAATAAATGTTCTTTTAAATACTATACTTATAAATAATATGACATTTATTATGAATCACTGACAGCAGTTAAATGGAAAATATTACAACATCAGCATAGTTTATTGACATATATTTTTTCTTTAATATCAAAACAGCTTGTGATTATTTACCTTCTTTGTGATCCTTTTTCAAATTTATAACTTTCTGCCTTTGCTTCGAAGACAATAGACATGTGTAGACAAGCTTTTTCTCTGCTTGATTATATAAAAAAATTCTTCTTGTTTATATAATTGTATCTCTTATGTTGGATAACTTTTTTCCTCAAACGTTTTAATTCAGAAAGCAAATTCTTATTAAAATGATAACATGAAGAATTTTCATTCATCTTCTACTTTTACTACTTACAACATCCGTCTGTGAATTTAATCAAATAATTATTTAATATTGGGTAAATTCAACCATTTTTCTCTACAAGGTAAGATGCTACCTTATATTATCAGAAATCTTTTCATATAATAAGAATTTTTTAATCAATATAATATTTTGTAACATTTTTACGCCAGTTACATTATTTCCACTTCAAAATTATTAACTGCTCATTTTTTTGTACTGATTTAACAACTAAATACGACTTAATGACTGTAATTTACTTTAATAGCTTTGTGATTTGTCTTCATTTGATACCATTCATCGCCATATCAAACTCCCGTGCAACTATGCTTTTTCATTCTCGCAATTTATTTATAGTATAAATGATTTTTTTTCTCAAATAAACTATCAATAAATTCCCTGAACGACAATTAAAGTTTAAGGATTAATATGTAAATTTTTACTATTCATTGGAGAAACATACTTAAAAATGGCAAAATGAGAATATTAATTAAATATGGGGTGAGGCTCGTATACCTCCATACGATTATCTGACTGTATGAATATTTTTTCGTAATACTCTTTTAAACACATTGTATAAATTAAACAAGTTTTAACGTTATTTTTTATTAAAATTTCAAATAAAACGTAGCTTTTTATTTGGTTATGAGTAATAATATTTTTTAAAAAATTACGTAATTAATTATAATTAAAAGTATTTTAATTAAAAGTCTTATCTCAGACTATATTATATTTTATCGATTGTTATTTTTATCTGAACACTAAGGACATAATTATGAATAACTGCAATATAAATTAAATTTATAATATTTTCATGAAAATAAATAGCATAAAAGCATTTTAGTTAGATTCAAAAATCTTATAAATTCCATAGACTGTTTTGAAATATTTCCCCCGTGTTTGTTTGAAAGTTTTTTTTTAAATATAAAATCAAGATTATTTATCGTGATATACAAAACCTAAGTTACAAATATTGTTGACATTAGAATACGTAAATACAAAAATTTTTTATTTTTCTGTGGATTATCTAAGTTATTAATTTTTATTTTATCTTTAATCTTAATACTTCTTAAATGTCTTGGGTTCATGGTGTCAGGAAGCTTTTGCTTTCACAAATGAACGAAAGAAAATAATTGTTTTGAAAACTGTCATTTAAATACTCTCATGCTTCATTAGCTTCATCTTTTTACAAATCTTTACTTAATAGCAGTGTTTTAGCACAAGTAAATGAACTTTTCGCCGAAGTCATTTTAGCTTTAAATCTTTATGATGAATGCATTCGTAATGCAGAAGACGTCTCCGTTTTAATTGCAACAATTCTCTGCTTGTAAATGAGTGAATTTTCTTTCCTATTCAATGATTGAATTTTTTATGAGATTTTTATTAACTCTTATCGTGTTTTAACGGCTGAATATTATTTCAGTTTTGAGCAATATTTACCTTTGCAATTTAATTAATGAGGACATTCACTTCTTTGCAACATCATAGTCTACTTATGTTTCACATTGTAAGGTAATTTAGTTGATGTTTTGGGAATATTTTAATGCAATTTATTATTTTCAATAATGCAGAAAAATTCTAAAGTTAATTTTCAATCAATTGCTCTGGGTATTAAATTTAAAATCAAATATAAATGCTTTTTACTACGATCAAATGTATATAAAAGATAGAAATAACTTAAAAAGTTATTAACACTTCAATCTAATCAAACAAATATAACATTTGAGTATTCCCAGAGGTTCCTTCTCAAAATACAATTTATTTACACTTGTAAGGAATGATATTTAGTTACAGAGAAACTCATAGATTCGGGAAAAGTCAATAAAATATAGATTCCAAGTTAACATTGAAGAATTGCACATTTTTTATTTTAATTATTGATTAATATTTGACATAATTTATTATTTTTTTCAATAAAGTACTAAACATATACATCTTAACTATTTTAATATAAATAACTGCTCCACGATAAGATTTTGTTTTTACATTTTTACTTAATAATTTATCATAATTCATTATACATGAACTGAATTTCTTCTCTTTCTCAATCGGATTCAATAGCCCAGGCACTTTTTCGAAAGCATTTTGTACCTAACACCCAATCCAACCTAACTTTATCCACTAGGATCTCTCAAATTGCTTAAAAACTCAAGTAGGACCCCTAAGGTGTAATTCTTTAGCATCAAGAGAACTAAATTGTTGGTATCTTATATCTTTGATTATCAGTTTTTTTTTGAGTTAACAGTGATGCGGCATAGTGCTATTGTAAACAATATTTTTTAAAGTTGTGAATGGCAAGCTGGCAATCATGTTTTTGAAGCACTTGAACCAGTATCTCATAAATTTCAAATTAATTTCATAAATTCACTTTTATGCGAATGTTTTCTATTGAATAAGTCAAAACTTATGACTTCGAAAATGAATTCTTTATCAATTTATATTCCTGAATCGAACCCAAGAACTGTTAAACTGAAGACAAATGTACTCAGCTAATACATTTCAACTACCTGATCAATGCATTTTATGCAAAGAAAAATAACTGCAGAGTTCTATTTAAATAATTTTTTTTAGCTTTTGAATAAACAAAAATAGAATATTCTACTTAGTCGTTTTAAATAGGCGACTCATTTCTATTGTTTTGTCATGAGAGAAAACCGAAATTTAATGGTTATGTTTAATACTAAAAGCAGTTATTTTTCTTACTATTAAAAGAGATCTAAATTTTCGATAATTATGTAATAGAGATGTAGCATTACTGTTATATTACAGCCAACAAATGCATGTAGTTTTTAATTAAATGTTGATAAAATGTTAAAAACATTGAGATAAATTCTCTCCTTAAAAATGACATTTTTCCAAATTTCAAAGAGCATATTTAACGATAGTATTCGTTCATTTTTATCTATAGTTATTTCATAGGAATTTTTTTAAATGTTACATTTTATATTTAATTTAAGAAGTATTTTGATTACATGAACAGTTTCGTTGAGCGTGATCCTTTTATTTTAAAAAATAAACAAAATAATGAGATAAATAACGCAAATAAATAATATTTTATATATTATTAATTAATAACTTATTTTTATACACATTTAAAGTTAAGTTTTATTTATACAAGTCTTCTTTTGAATGTTTAGTCCTCATTAAGTTTCAAGCAAAAACAAACTATTTTTAATGAAAAATAGTTTAACAATATGTTTGGTGAAGAAATTTCTAATAATTATTATAAATAACTGTTAATTTTTCCTGATCATTTTCCCCTAAGTATTGGTTTTTGACAATATAACACACTTAAAAAAAGTGAAACTTGAAAAGCAGATAATGTATTTTATAATTAAATTGTTAATTAAAAACAATGTAATGAAAAACAAATATTTTTAAACTGAAAAGAAAATGCTTCATTGGATGCATCGTTTTCCAATTGAATACAGTAACTATATTTTTTACTAAGTAAATTATCGATAGAATTTTATATATATGTATAGATATACATAGTGACATAAATTAAGAGCCTCATATTAAACCCTTTTCTTCCCTGAATCACTTATCTTCTTTGTTCTTCATCGCAAATTTCCTGATATTCGTTTGATTTATTTTCTCATCTGATACACAAATTTTACATATCGACATTTGTTTTTAAGTTAACTAAATCTTTGGTGGGAAAGGTGTGCTTGACCTTATATAGTTAATTAGATTTCATGATAGTGTCTTAATTCCCATAATTTATTCGTTTTTAAATGTAATATTTTAAATTTGTCTGATTTGCTGGGGGAGTCACCCCTACAGAAAACTTTTCATCTAGTTAAAGGCAGTAGATTTTATAAATTATCTTTAATTTATTAATTTTAAATACGTAAAAATTAAAATTTTTATATAAAATTTTTTATTTAATTATTTACAAGTATTCTTGTGTTTTATTGAAATGTCAACGTTACTTGGGTTTTTTTTAATATTATTTTCTTAAATTTAAGTTTTGGCACTATTTATGCTATTTTGGACTTTTTGTTGCAAAACCCAACCAGTCAATCGTACCAAATTCCCACTGTTTCAATTTAAGGAAAAGTTAATAAATATTCTTTTACTATAATATTTAGCTACTATTAATACAATGAAATCAGTACCGAATTTCGATGAAAATATATGCGAATTAGTAGTATGTGTACAATAAATATTCATATAAATAAATGTATCTAAATGTTAAATAAATAAATGTAAAAAAAATGTGTGTATAGACATAGATATAAGCAATTATGTATAAATGAAAATAGGGTTTCTTTTCACAAAACATTTCAAATAGCTATATTCCTTTTATTTGTTTTGATATCACACTTTTAGATTACTGATATTTTTGATTTCATTTGTAAAATATAAAAATATAAAACACTATATTTAACACAATGAAGAAAACTGAATGTTACGTTTATATATTTTGATAAAAAAAATTGGAATTTAAATTTTACTGAGACAAATCTGAGAAAAATTTGAAACGTATTACGAGAATATCATTCAGCCAGGTGAAAAATAAAAATACTTCCGTACTGGGCGGTGTTATAACGTCACGCTCTATTCGTACTGGCAGTGCTGCCAGATACGAGGAAACTAGCAACTCATATTTGCTATCTTTTGTAAAATAAGAACGCAGAACGGTGTCGCGTTCACGGTCACTTTACGTCGCGCGCTTCTCTCTTGTGAAAGCATTGTACAAAATATTTCCTCTTCTTTTATCTTCTCTCTTTGTTTGGTGAATATGTGCTTCTCTGAGATACTGCTACTGAAGCCAACTTCAACATTTTGTTCTCGGTTCAAAACATACGGAATCTCACTTATCGTCTGATTTTCAAAATATTGCCTGGCAAGGATCGGTTTCATATCTTTTCTTTGAAAAAGTGCACCACCGACACTTTCTTTACCCAATCCCATGTGTACATTTCAATGGAAATTTTTTCGTTCTCTTACAATTCGTGAGCCCAAAGGGATTCACATTCTGATAAAAATACAATTGTTTCTATATTTTTGTATTCTTGTATGAATGATTTTTCCCTTAGTTATTTTTTATTTTAGAATAAACTAAGCACTACTAAAGTATATACACATGCATATATATATATACTCAAACTTTTATCTTCCATTTCATTTTTACTATTTATTATATTTTTGAAAGAAATGATTTTATCTTATGACGAACACAAATACACTCCTATTTTAAAAACTAAAATATATGCTATAAAATTTATATTTTTTAATAAAGTAATGTTTATGTATTTGGTAATAGTTTTGAAAAATTACATTACTTATACATAAATTTAACTACGTCAATAATACATAAAAATACATAGAAATAAATAAAAGTAAATTGATATGAAATACATAATAATAGAATGGTATAAAAATGAATATAGAAACTTCTCAAGTACTTTAAAGGTAATTACTGTATTTTTTTTATTTTCAGTGAATTTAACTGACATATAACCTCGATGTATTTAATATTCAAAATGCCAGTTATATGCTCATTTTTAGAATATTATTGCCGTAAAATTTATTCGTATCTGAATATAAAGTTTAAAAAAATATTTTCTAATTTTTCTTTGCCTCAAGTGAAAATTTCGAATCAGTTAGCTCTGGAAAACCGTCTTGAGAAATCAAAACTAAGACATATGTACAAAAATAATTTAAGAAAAAGTAAACTTTTTTTTGTGATTTCATTTATTATTTTTTTATTTCTAAACTACTCATTTTATGAAAATTCTGAGACACATTCTACAAATTTCATTCCATATCATGTAGTATGTATAATATCGAGTTTATAATTTTTAAAACTGTGTGTGTGTGTGCCTATATAAAAATTTAGATGTCTTTTTTATTTTTTCTTAACTCAATTTAGAATTTTAATTTATTTGGTTTCAAATTGAACCTGAAGTTAAAATTTAAATCATTTAAAAAATATGAAATCTCTTTAAATTTATCTGAATAAATATTTAAGTATAAGAAATTGCAATCGAGAAATTGAGTTTAAATTGAAAGAAAAAGAATAGTAAAAGTTGAAAAAAGAAATAAGATTTGAAAGAGCCACCAATATTTCAGCTTATGATAAAAGAAGAATTTTATTACATTTTCATAAGTTATTTCTTACGCATTTTCCTCACAAAATAAATTTATATTGCTTTGACAGGCTGAAAAACTTCTAGAATCAAGTAAAAATTTTATAAGAGTAAACGTTATCTCATTAGTAAAACTTTATTAACTAAAATCTGTTTCAATAGTTACAAAAAAGTTTTTAGTTTCTACATAAAAATTACTGCAAAAAGCAAATTGAATATAATGATGGTAATTATTCGCAAAATATATATGTAGGATAAAGAAGATTAAGTCTCTAAAAACATTTAAGACGAAAGGAAGTCTAAAATTAATTCTTGAATCATCCTGTATTCAATACAATTGATTTTGCACATCATTTCATAAATCAGGAAAGATCATCGATGGGAGATACCAAACCATGTGAAATCAATGTTTCTAACTTACCTTTTGTAACTACATACACTGGATTTTGAGCAATCAAAGCACACAAATACTGAATATAAAATATTTTTTATTTGACTCTTGATTTGACCATATATCTATTTCACAAGTGAAGGCCAATATGTATTGATTGTTCAATGAATAAAAATTATTTGTACGATATGTCAAATGGGAATATTGTCGTTGATTTACAGAAATATAGCACCAAAGTATCTTATAAAAGCGACTGAACTTTCACTCCCTAGACATTACGAATGGATCAGTATTTTATTGTGATCTCAAAATGAAGAAAATGAATTTGTGTGGCAATTGTGATAGCACATTAAAATTCTATGCCAACAATACTGAGCTGTTACATAGCACAAATATTCAATCACCCTTCTTGTCTCCGAAAATCCTATCTTCATGTGCCCGATTATCAAAACTTGGCTCAAAAAAAATTATTTTGTTAACCAATTCATATAATCTTTTCTCATAGTTCCAACGCAGTATTTTCTGCACTGGAACTATGCTAGATAGTTTGTGGCAAAAATTTAAAAGAGATTAGAGCCTTTAGGATTATAATTAAAGTCTTCCTGGTTTTTGAGTCTTTGTTAGATAAATTTATGATGAACAATATGGAATGCTTATATCTGTGTGACAAAATTTTTCATTAACATTTTTGGATGACAAATTTTGTTTCTTAATTTTTAGCAAGGAATTAAATATAATCAATAAAACATTTCATGTTTCCTTCATTTCAGAATTTTTCATTAAATTTTGAAATTAAATAAAAAACATATGATAAATTTTTATTTTATATGTTTGATTACATTCTGACTTTTGGAATAAGCATTGTAAATTATTGACAATATCGTCATAGGAAATAAATTAATCGAAACTGCGGTTTAAAGAGAGAGATTACACAAAGAAATATTAAAAAATTAATGAAATTATTTTACACCTAAAAAAAGCGGCAATTTATTTTATATGACATATTTATAATTGAAATATTTTATCGTTTATTTCTCATCGATTAACTGTTCATAGAAAATAACATTCAATCTATCTTTCACACATTGATGAAAGAAGGATATTTTCCCGTTATTCCCCAATTTTCTTCATTTCACGCTCGATTTGCTGGCAGAAAATCGATTAAATGAATCAGAACGCATCTCGATTAAAGAAAAATGCAATATTTTATTTTAAAACTTACGATTCAACAGTGGCATCATTCTTTGGTTATCTATATCTACTTTATTTTCAAAACGATAAATGAGAAACGGAGTATACTGACAGTGTTATTTCATTTAGAAGATTTATTTATGTATTTATAGCCTATATAATGTAAAATGACGAACCGTGCAGACTATTTCATTATGAAGATTACAAAATATCGTTTCCACGAGCAGTAGATTGATGCATCATCCAAGCAGATGATATTATTACGTTCTAGTTGGTGTTCTAGGTGAATGCTTTCTCCTATAAGGTCGTTTATGTGACATGCTTGAAGGTCATTTCCATTAACAAAAAGCCATTTCCGTCGATGCAGGTGAAAGATCAGTTACAATGCATTGCAGAATGTGTGAATTTATTATCGGCCCTGGTAGAGAGTTTCCATTTGAAGGGGAAATAGTTGCCACACAAGAGCACATTCCTCTGAGATCGGCTGAGTCATCAAGAATTCCATGCATTTCGGAATGATTGGTGCCAAGGTGTACATTTTCCTGTGTCTTATCAAAGGCACATGGGCTAATCTCGAGGAAATATTTTTTTTTCTTTCTTAATAAGAATGACGATGCATGAAATGAATTTTTATAATAGAATTGGCTGAAACTTTTTTAAAAAAACACATTCAGAGGAAGGAGGGAAAACAATTCATTAAAAGTACAAAATTAACTGATACTAAAATATGTTTATCTAAATGTACCATTAATTCATTAAGAGTAAGATACTTCAAAATTTTAAGATTATTTCTAAATTTGATTTTCTTTTAAAGAATTTCGATAAATTTTAAATGCATTTTTGGACTATATTGATATTAACAACAATTTGCTATATATATATACACTAGCCAGAAAAAGCCAAATAGTTATCAGAAAAAGTTTGGCTACAGGTACAAATTACAAAAATATTTGCAAATTAATCTTAATGTTTTTAACCTCCATGAGCTTGTATGAAATGAAATACTGTCTGCATTTAGTTTTTACTACTTAATATTTTTAAATATGTGGTAATAAAACAAATAAAACAAATAACATTGCTTTGTTGATATGATACATTAGTACCAGGGCTAGGGAAAGAGAAGGGCTGGCTCAAATACTCCCCAAAACTGTCACCGGAAATAGCCGTTGATGACGTAGTCAGGCATCCAAGGAGAATAAGCTGCCTGGAATTTCTAAGCAAAATACTTACTTTTTATTTTTAAGTTCATTTTGTTTTTAATCAGAGTGAAAAAAACTACAAATGCCTCTCAAATATTTAGTAAATTTGCAATTATTATTTAATAAACCCAAAAAAATTATTATTAATATTGAAATTAACTTAAAATTGTATAACCAATATAAAAATATATTTACCTATTAGCTTCAGCTTATCTTGATTTTTTGACTATTGACCCATTTCTTGTTTTTCTGTTGAGCTTTATTATGAGATACTATCGCTGCATTTCTATTTAAATACCTAATTCGTATAAATGCTCTCAAGCGACAAAAAAGTTTAATTGCCTTTCGATTTACAGTAGGAAAAGAAGACTCTGTTTCATTTATTAATGTTGCTATGACATTTTTCCCTTTAGAAAATGTGTCGCCATGAAATTTGCGAAACATTATGTCCATTTGTTTTATAGTTTCCATCCATGCTTTTGTTGGAACAGTAAGTCCCCCAGCAGAAATTAAATTAATCCATTCGGAATGATTGGGCATATCGACTGAATTTCTTGATATAGTTCCAAGTGAATTATCTTTAATTTTATAAGCAATATAACCTGCCACATAAACCATAGCTTCTTTTTCAAATGGAGATATATCACAATTTGAATTGGAAGAGTCAAGTTCATTTTCCTAAGATAAAGGTAAGGGATTAATTAAGAATTCACGATTTAGTTCATCATCTTGAGAATCAAAAGAATTGATAATTTCTGGTCCATTTTCTAAAGAGTTTACTTTCGGTGACAAATTAGGTAATTTATTTGCGAGCAACATTTTTTAAGCGAATAATTACTTCAGAAGGAGAAGGATGGTCATTGAATCTCCCGAGACCTCTAATTTGGCTGAAGAGGCTTTCGAGCGCATCTTGAGTAAGTCTATTTGTTAAAATATAAGATACATTTATAGATTTTAAGTCTTCATATAATCCATGAAGAGAATGAATTGAAACAATAATCCCTTTCTGAAAAGGTGAAACCGATTTTTTTCCAAATACACGTAAATTGAAAACTTCCTCCTTGATTGCGTTTAAATTTTCTTTTTGAGTATCAAAATATTTTTCTCTCAAATTCAATTCTTTCAATAGCTTCTACTAATCTTCTTCTTTTCATTTGTCTCTGTTCTCTTGGAGTATTTTGAATTATGTTCAAAGCCGGTAACTTAAGATTAGGCAGAGCCGTCGGTTTTAATATTTTTCTCTCTGGCAAACCAAGTAGTCTGTTTTGCATGTCGTCCATATATTCATTCAAATCAAAATGCTCACTGCACACTCTAGGACTCTTGATGTTGATTTTGTCACTTCTTCGACATCTTTGCACCCATTCCTTTGAAAGCATTTGATTTTCTTTTGGAAATCGATGAAATATTATGTGTTTTCCTTTTGTATTTCGATACATATTTGAACACGTAGCAACAGCACACGATGTCATGTTTTCCTCTTTAAAAAATACTCTTGCTTAAAACGAAAACATTAACATTAAACAAGCCAAAATGAATGAGAAAGCTGCGATCAGACACAAGCTAGCATAGAGAATGCCAGCCAGTGGATGCCCAGTGACGTCACGCTCTTTCCCTCTCCGGTGACAAGGCGGCATGCGATACATCAAAGCGATGAGCCAGCCCTTATTTTCCCTAGCCCTACGTTAGTACTAGCAAACAAGTAAACTTGAAAGGGATTCTAAGCAAAAAGAGATTATTCCGGACGAAAAGAAAATCGTCTTAAGAAAAAGGAATGAAGGTAAAACTCTTCATGCAATTGGATAGATAGTTGCAATAACTCATTCTTCTATCCAAAGAGTAATCAATAATTACACGCCATCGAAATCTGTTATCTTAAGCCTCGGAGTAACCGACAATCTCTAAGCTGACTTTACGGGAAAAGATATGCATCCTGAAATCCATGTGTTTAATTACAGAGATTGCTGCGTCTCAAATAGCACTTGATATTAGAGAAAGGTTCAAAAATCTCTTCATAAAGATACTATTTGAAAAATTCTAAGAAATCTGGATATCACGACCGTGTAGCGCGAAGAAAGCCATGCATTTAAACAGCCAATAAGCAAAACCGTATAAATTTTGCCGGTAAGTATGTTAATAAACCTTCTGAGTTTTTTTTGAAAATGTAATATTCTCTAATGAAAGCAAGTTTTGCGTCTTTGGCACCAAAGGGTGTGGAAAAAACAAGGTACGGATTTTAAGAAGTAAAATTTTGTGTCTACAGTTAAACGCGGAGGAGCTGGCGTAATAATTTGTGGGTACGTGTCAGCAAGTGGAGTTGATCAATTAACTTTTATAGACTCCACAGTAGATCATATGGAATATCAAAATATATTAAAAGATATTTTTAAGCAAAGTGCATAAAATTTGAACCTTTGCGATGACTTTTGGTTTCAACAAGACAATGATCTAAAACACATTGCTCACAAAGTAAAGCTCTGGCTTAATACAATATCAATTATCAGTTGTATACTCCTCCACAATCACCAGACTTAAACACCATCGAGCATTAATGGGAGTTATTGGAATCCAACATTCGCCAACATAACATAATATCGAAAAATATGCTAAAAAGAGTAATTATGATAGAATGGAGTAATATTTCAGCTTCAGAAACCGCCAAGCTATTTCACTCTATGCTTAAACGATTGGAAGCGGTTCTTAGATAGAAAAGGTTTCCAGCCAAACATTAAAGTTTAATTGGCAGTCCATGGAAGCTATTTTTTAATGAATTTTCTCATCTATATGCAAACTTTTTCTGACTGCTTTTTTTGTAATTTTTAACTATTATTATAATTGCTTTGAAATAATGTGTGTTATCTTTCTGAAATTGTTGCTAATATTTAAGGAATTGTTAAAGAAAATTATTATATAAAATTTGAATTGATGTTGACAGTATAATGCACTTATATATATATATATATATATATATATATATATATATATATATATATATATATATATATATATATATATTAGTATAATAATAATATACAGTCGTATGTTTAAATGTATTATTTCTCATTGAAAATCTCAACTATAAACTACAAAGTCAGTAAGAAATCAAAATTTTTACCTTTTATTTTTATTATAAATTTAAAATCTTTCACATATCAAAGAAAAGTTTTAAGAAGAGTATCTGTAGTTATAACACTTTATCAAAGTTATATATGCAACCTTTTATAAAAGTTATAAATAAGCTGTATTTCTGATATAAACTTTTCAAACAGATTTTCATATAAATTAGGAATTTTTGAGGCAAACCTTCTATTATCGAATGAAACGTGGGACGAAAACTTTTCTCGGTGAATATTCTATTGCTATATTTTCCGCTGTTTCCAAAATAATAATAATAAAAAGAGTGAAATGGAAATGGTCGAATAACTCTAAAATATTCTCACTACAAAGAGAGAGAAAGCGGCATGTTTTCAATTATTTGTTCTGGTTCGTGGATACGTGCTTGAAATAATAATTTTCAGCTCGTTGGGAGCGAAAATCGGAATGCAATATTAAATAAGGATATTTTTTAAAAATGCATTCATGAGACAGTAACATGGTTGCATTATTTATAAGTGAATATCTATAATTAGACTTTCATTTTATGCAAGTCGAACAGAAAAGTATTTATTTTGTTTTCATTATATGGCAACAATTTTTTTACAGAAGTTGTTTAACATGAATCATTTATGCTCAACATGATTTTTCATAAGTAATAAAATTATTTTCCTATCACTCTTTCGAGTTTTCAACAAGTTTTTTATTTATTACTTTTATGAATAATAAAATTGAAATCTCTGCGTGGAATAAATTATGAATTCATTTTTTATTCGCATATATCTATATCAATCTATATCAATTATGGAAGTTAAAACTGTTCCTAATTACAATAGCTTCTATTTTTGAACACATATGTACTATAAGCATACAACAGCTTTTTTTAATTAGATGATGTTGGCTTCATATCTTTTGCTCCCAGAAAATTTTAATAAATGTGAAAATAGATTCCCCTTTTTAATTATTATTAAAATGACCAGTGAATTCAATTATTTAATGCATATTTTATTTAATTGAAACACAGATATCCGAATGAAATTCTATTCCAGCTAGTATTTACGAGAATTTGTTTCTTAGTAAACTAAAAAAACTAATAATTGCGACTTTATTAATCATGAAAAATTAAATAAAAACCATGATTTCGCTGTCCCTTTAACATTAATGTTTAAAAATATGTTAAAAATTTGAAATATAAATTTATGCACTGTTGATAACGCATCACTATAATAGTGCCTAATTTTGCAAACTATATAATATCGTTGTAATTTATTAAAGTTAGTAAAGGGTTTTTACATGAACCCTATTTGAATATAAAGAAGCACAGTTGCCTTAGTTTTTATTTGAATGTATCATTAAACTCAATAAACTTCAATTGGTCCATAACAGTCACGAGACATTCTTGTTCGAAAATGTTTTCCAATCACTCTACCAAGTATGCGTCAATAATTTGAAGTTAAATTTTGAATTTTCTTGGTATATTTCTAAAACATTTATAAACGTAATATATGCGACAGAGCAGAAATTCCCCAGCCACTTCTGACAATTATTATTGATATTATCTACACTAATACTCCAACCACAAATTCTGGTCGATTGATAAGTGGAAAATAGTTATAATGCCAAAAGAATCATCTCACATAGTAAGGGTTGTGTCTACAACAGTACGGGTGTTTGTTCTAAAGACAGTACGTGATCCGTGATACATCACAAGTGATTATAGTGAAACATCACAAGCACGTGATTATGGTTATTTCTTTCCAACTGTCAAACATTGTGGTGGATCTGTCATGATATGTTCAGCTATGTGGTAGTTTTCTGCTGAACCAATCGTAAATCTTATAGTAAGAATCACTGGGAAGAAGTATAGAGAAATTTTACTAAACTATAGGTCTATCGTATGAATCAAACTTTTTTTCTTACAAATGTAATTTTCTGGAATGATAATAATCCAATTAATATTTCTAGGCCTTAAAAATGATGGTTTGATGAACAGGCAGATAAAATAAAACATCTTACTTAGCGTACACAATCCTCTCGTGTTAATGTAAAGGAATCGTTATGATCTGCTTTAGAGCGTTCAGTCTGAATTTGATATCCGCCACCGGTATTTCTCCCAGAACATTCACATTATTTCAGTGAATAATATAAAAAATGCAATATTCTGCCACACATGATTCAGTACTTGTATGAATCGATTCCTACAGGAATCCAAATAGTATTTTATACCGAAGATTCTTTTAGGCTTTACTAGTAAAATATTTTTTTTATATACTTTAGGTGCTTCTATTAATTTAAAAACCACCTGTAATTTAAAGAAGCTGTACAACTTTTCTATAATTTGGGTTATCAACTATTTGGCATTGTAGTGTATTCAAACTTTGTTTCAAAAGTGTTAAGGGTTTCTACACTGCACAGATTTCGAATTAGAATCATAATATTGAAGGTTCTTGCAACTCACATTTTATGTTCTTTTTTTATTTCTAAAATGCTTTTGTAAAAGAAAGTTATAGATACTATTGTATTATCAAAAGCAATTTCATTCATTTGACTTTTTTTTGCCTTTTTTTACTATCTATTTACGATCTGATATTTCCTCCCACGTGTAAACATCCTTAACGATGCCCACGCGGTGTTCCATTTATTTTACAATCGTTAAATATATCACCAAAAGATAAAAAGTTTTATCGTTCAATGAAACAATCCAAAATTGTGTTTGAAACTTCTATTTTCATTTGAATTCAGTCAGAACCCAAAACTAAATTGGATAAGTTTCTTTTTTCTTTCTTTGTGATTTTAGCTTTGGGGATCGTAATAGCTTATCGATAGAAACGATTACGTTCTTTTGCTGATAATATTTTTTCGATCACCAAATTTGGTTTCTATTTCTTGCTTGAGAGAGCAATAGACTTTCCCCATGGGAAAAAATAATGATTCTCCAAGTAAAATGAACGTTCTACTGATTGTATTGCCTTTATCAAATTAAAGAAAAATCGAAAAGAAAGTTTGTTCGAAGTTATAATTACAAAATGATCTTTTTCTGAGATTAAGGCTTTTTCTCACAAAACTTTCTTTTTCAACTTACGAATGCAATACATGTTTTACTCATAATATAAACTAAATACTTTAATTAGTACTTTTACATTTATAGCTTATGTGATATAATTATATTAAAGCTACATGTTTTAAAAAACAAAAAATAAAATTTCCTAAAAATAAAAATAAAAGAAAATCTTGCTCACTTTCAAAAAAAAATTTTTTTTTTTTTTTTTTTTTCTAAAAAGAAAATTAATGTTTTTTAAGGAATGGAATTTCTTATAAAAAATCCTATGGTATTTTTTTAAAGCTCTCTCATAAAAAAGTTTTATTTCGTGACAGTTAAAATTTTATAGAAATATTTATGTGAATAATGCAAACTTTTCAGAAAATGCGATAAGTTTCAAAATATTTAATGACTTAATTAGAATGAAAAACACTGTACAATACAATTCAATCACAAGTCCATGACTCATCAGTATTTAAAATAACTGCTCTAAAGTGATATTAATTCAGTATTTACTTCATTTTGAATACATTTGTTAATTGCATACGATGGTTACGCGCGTTGGGGACTTTTCGTATTTAAATGTTATGAACGTTCATACTTAAAAAATCAGAAGTTATCAATAAAATGACTCATAATTTAATTCAGAAACAAACCCAATAATGTATTTGTTTTTAAAAAAAAATCTCCTAAAATTTGGGAAAATCAAAATATACGAAAAAAATTATACAAGATATATAAATACATTGTTGAATAAAGAAAATTTTTTACGTTATTATAGCTCTAATTTAGCTTAAATATTTTTATTAACTAAGTAAGAAATTTGCTATAAGGAGTTTCTAATGAGTTTGTCTAAAAGATGAATTAATTTAAAATTTGTGCATAGAAACATAATCTATGTTTATTGAAATATTAAATGCCTTAAAGAGTTTAGATTATTGTAATTCAATAGCACAATTTATCTACAATCTATGCATATTGAAAATATTACCAATTAAATAAATTTGAAACCTAGTTTGAAAATATTTTGGAAATCAAATACAGTCTGAATTGGTCAATGATAACTTATGTAATACTAGTCTCATTTCTTGGGATATGCTCTTATGGTAGTAGTTCCTAAATAATCGATGCCAGAGAAAATTTTATTAAAAAAATTGTGTGAAAACTCCTAATTTTCTCAAAATGTACCTACGAAAAGGCTCTAAAACTATGTAGGATATTTAAGGAAAAAACATGCAGCTTAAATTTTGCTCTGTGAATGAAATACTTTTTCATTCTTTGAGAGTTATGCAGCGGCCAAATAGTCGGCCATGGTTACGCACTTACAGTTCTCAAAGTAATTTTCTCTGTCGTTTTTCTTCCTTGACTAATCAAACGCTAACCTGTTATTTTGTTTTTCAATGAACGTAAATCGAATTTGTAGAAAAAAAGGTTCATAACGCATGAGCATCAGAAGGTTGGTGTAGTATAAAATGTTTCGAGAATATTTCAGAGTATGAATTATAAATCAAAGTATCATATTAATAACGGAGTCTCGTAAACGATACTAAATTGTACAAGTATTAATAATTTATCACTGATATTTCCACTTAAGCATTCTATTCTTAAATCATTTTTTAAAAATGACTTTAAATTTAAGAAATAAGAAAGGTTTACTTAAATTCCATTTGGTATGAAAATTACGTTTATTGTTTCCATGAAATAATACTGAATTAATTCCATATTATTATTAAATATTAAAATCAAATAACAAAATCATATATATATTATTGTATTGAAGATAAGGAAATAAAAGATTTCTCGATTTTTGGTTATTAAATTAATATAAAGGATAAAACATAGAAGCTATGGATAGCAAAAAATAATTATACCCTTTAATGAACAACTATCTCAATCTCTCAAAATTTCAAATAGTTTAATAGTAGATATAATGAATTCTATATTAACCGTACACGGAATAAAATCTATATTGTCTTATTGCGGAACTCCGTCTATTAAATAAATACGACCTACAATCTATATAAAATCATGTCTACTAACTCTTGTCGGACGCCCCAGTTATAGTTAAATTTGCAAACGATATGCCGGTGCGTGCAGATTCGAAAATTCCATTCGTATGAAAATAGTAATCCTCTTGCTTATTTTTTAACCATATGAAATAAGTTCTGAAACATAGATATAAAAATATTTTTTACATTTATAACAAACCTTTATTTATGATAATTAAAGATAAATAATGTAACATTTTACAGAAAATAATGTAGCATTTTACACATCATTTAATTTAAATAAATCTTAATCCATCATTAAAATATTATATTTTTAAACTACGCAAATCTTCATTTATTCTCCGTATGTTCAAGATTTGTATAATGTTACTATCAAACATTTTAAGTATGCAAATTTGAATTAATCATTAGCATCATATAAAAATTATAATTAAAAATCAGTTGACCGTATAAATCTTGTCCGTAACCGTCGTACCTATTGATATATCAACTTTTTGTAGATTGATTTCTGCGCAATAATGTGATATTTGATTTTTTGGAAGTAAGCACCATTTCGGATGTTAACCACGTAACTTAATCACAATTCAATATTTGGTAATATCTCCTAAGTGTATTTTAGAATGCTTCTGAAACTGCCAAACAAAAATTCTGTTGAGTGACAGAGGTGAATATAGTTATTTTTTAAAATTCGTAAATACAAGTATGTAATTTATATATAAAGCTTTAAATTCTACATTATTTTCATTAAGTTAATGTATAAGAATTCACTTCTTTAATGTTGCTTAAAGTATATTCTTACAAAAAAAAGAATAATGAACTATGTAGTTTTCCTTGTATTTAGCTAACTTAAATGTTGATTTTTATTATTTATACTTTCTTTTGCATTTTATAACTTGTTTTTGACATCCATATCCAAAATTTTTATTCAAAAATTTCAAATTTGTGTATGTATTTTTTCAAGAATATTAAATCCAAAATCTTCCTTTGAAATGTAAATATATTTAAATTTATTCCGCATACTTTGATATTTAAGATTCATTTTGAATAGCATAAAGGAAAATTTTGGTTTTATGAACAACATATGATATATGACCTTGTCCTAAAATTAAAGATTCCTTACTTCTCAGAATGTATTTATTTTATTCAAGAACACGAGACGCCACTTCAATAACGTAAATTTTCTTAATGTCATTTGCCCAACAAGTATAAAACACACACAAGTCAAAACAATTTGAGATCAATTTAAATATAATTTATGTTTTTAAAATTGCAAAATTAGTTTATTCTCAACCTTGTTTCATATAATTGTCAGTAATGTGTATATTTCTAAGAGAATGATTCAGTTAATAATTCAGTTTTGGAATTTCAATACCATTAAAATTTTAAAGTGCATGTTGATTTGGAAAAAAATTTATGCAGAAGTTTCCATATTATTTCAAAATATATTGATATATATATTTGGTAAAAAAAGATTTACATCAGTATAAAATTACTATTTCTTTCTCATTATTTACATAGTAAATTTTGTAATAAATAACTGCATTACTAAAAAATGACATTTCTTTTCAGCAGAAAAATGTGTTTATTTTTCTAACAATTTTATTGATTATTGAGTGTTATAAATTTCTTAAGAATTTTTTGAAAGTCGATATCTTTCATAGAGCCTTTATTGAATTTCACTGCATACTTTTAATGCAGCATACATTGAATTCATAATTTACTCTGAGAATACATATGTAAACAGATTGTTTGCAATCATCATCTTTTTTTTATTTCATGATTTTCCAATAAAACTAAACGAAAAATGAAGCTTTTATTTCATATTTTATGATCTTAATTATTTATAACATTAAAAAAAGTACTTACAAGTCTTCTAATATTTGTTTATATGGTAATAGAAGTAAAATGTACGTTTTTATAAATTAATGCTCAATAAATTTTGAGGATCATTGATATAACATTTATTTTTACTAATAAGAACAAATTCCTTTTCCATAAAAGTACTTGATGTTTTGTTGGTGTTGCTCTTTATCTATTTCAAAGACGTGGCAATTTAAAGCAAATATGCTGTAGCGATATTAATTTCATCAAAAACGACTCCCTTTTAATTAAAGAAAGAAAAAAAATTTTAATCTAACAGTATGAAGTATTTTCAGTAGATGACTTATTTCGGATTTTTGACAATATCAGTTTACTCGGAGACTAAATAAATAAGATTCGGGTGATCACAATCTCTAATAATGCATTGTATTTGCCGTTAGTGTTGTAAAACAAAATTCATCACTTTGCTTTTCACCCATTTGATATAAATTCTAATCTATTTCTTTTTCGTACCGAGCAAATCATGAGTTATAAAAACAAATTCTCTCAGTTTTTAAGATAAAATACATGAGTTTTTTATGTCATGCAGTTAACATCTGGATATAGTATTTTGGCATTTTACATGGGATTATCTAATCACTGAATGGAATCGTGGGCGAAAATACCCCTTTTTCCTAGTCGAGGACATATCGTGTGATGAGACCCGTCCTCGTCCGCTAAGGCTATTAATGATCTTGACATTCGTTGAGTCCTTGTCCTTGCTCTCATTTATATTGTTTTCTGGTTTTCCCTGAAAATAATGGACAGACGCAACTCATACTTAATTGCATGACTATTGAATTGATTTGTTTTGGTTTTTCTGTCTGTCATCGCATTTTCAAATTGAGTTTTGAGGAGTAATTATAAAGCAGATTATATTACGTATAGAATGATGAAGTGTATTGTCTCACCAAAATAAATTCTGTTGCATAGTGTTTCTAAAGTCAAAATTAAAAGGAAAACATGCAAAAAAAATTATAAAAATTTATATTTGAAAATCATTTTTGAATTTTTTTAATATTAAATATTTTAAATTTATCACATCCAAAAAATAGTATTTTCTAATTATGCATGTACAGTTTTTTAAATAATTTATTTTTCAAATTTATATTTTAAGATATCTTAAATGTCAGTTTCTCCTTTCTAGCTTTCTTAAAGAATTTTAATGTTGTTTTTAGATATATGATCACAGAAACTGTTGAAATTTCAGAAAACTGTTCTGTTAAAACAAAAATTATAAAATTATTTTTTTAATACCTGTAAATTTTTAAAATTTAAACTACAAAACAATTTACGAAAATAACTATAACTTTCTTTATGTCCTTTCCTTGTGTAAATAATTATGAATATAAGTAATAATTCATTTTATTAGAGTTTATGTTTCTCTCGATGAAGACTACAAAAGTTTATACATAAGATTTCGATGAAATACGTTTTGTATGGCTTAAGACCATGCCTAAATTAATTATGTTATTGTCGTTTTTGTTTACCAAATAATTTATAAAAAGTTAAAGAAATTGGTTAGTATAGCTTAAAATTTAATTTATTATTTTCTCACATAAATAACTTGTTAATTTTATTTTTTTGAAAAAATCATTTCTTAAATATAGGAGTAGTTTTGAACACGATAAAGATAAGAATTATCTTTAATGAAATTGTTTATTTTCAATTTTACAATTTGTTTACTTGGAGTCTTTTCTTTAAAAGATTTCATTCTGTGTTTCAAAACGACATTATTTAAGCTCTGTGGTGATATTTAAAAAATTCACAACTTTAATTTAAATTAGAAATAAATGAAATAAAGGAAAAGAATGTCTTTAAATTGAAGTAAGAAAATGATAAAATTATATTATTTCAAATTGGTAGAGATACTTATTTGGATTATTAAGATTAAATACACGCACGCATTTAACTTTTTTTCTGAGAGCTTGTAATGCACCTCTTTTATTAAAAAGAAACTCCTAACACAATTTAAGTTTGCCTTGGAAATCGATTATCAATGCCTTAGTATCAAAAATATTCGCACATTAAAATTGATTCTGCTTGGATATTAAAGTTCGATATTAAATTCCTGAACCGAAACATACTTTGAAATGCTTACCGAAATGGAAAATCGATATAAACAAAAGAAAGGGAAAATCTTAAACTATTCAGCCCTACATTTTCCCACTCGAGAAAATTACATTGTGTTTTTAAAGTTTATTTTTACAAAGTTTATTTTTAAAACTATGACGTCAGATTAAATTCTTTTGGATAAAATTTTTCAATCTTAAAAATCAATTCCATTTACCACTAACTCTAATTATTCATTTTCTAAGGAAAAAAAAAACAACTTCAATGGTCGTTATGAGAAATTGCATACTTGCTTTTGTATTTTATTAATAAGAAAACAAAAAGTTTCACACTTTCAGTATATCATTTTCGAATAATAATTTTTATATACTTTATCTATATTTGTAATTGTTAAATAGGCATTTTATTAGTTAATATACACTGCTGGCCATTAAAATTGCTACACATAGAAGGAATGCAAATAACAGAACGATATTTATTGGACACATACATTATAGTGGAAAGAACAAGTGATTAGATTTACTGGAAATTAGGATGTATAGATCTTGAGAAATCAGTACCCAGAGCAACCACCTCTAGCTGCAATAACAGCATTCCTTGATACAGGAATAGTAATGTTGAACCCAACTCAATACAGTGCTGCTTGAATCCTGCAGAAGGACTCCCCAGGGTTTACTTTCACTTTAACTTAAGTACTCATGTTAATAACTACATCCCAGAACATCTTAGACAACTGACCTTGGAAAACCTAAGCCACATTCCTAACAATGCCATCAAAATCTTCACTGACGGTAGTAAAATTGATATTCTAGCAGGTAGTGGCATATATATTGAAACCCCTCACACCAATTTGACTCTTTCTCATCGTAATCCCAATCACTGCTCTGTCTTCAGAAGTGAATTGATTGCAATAGACCTGGGACTAGAAGCTATTCTTTCTGAAGAGGATTATGGTGACCTATGGATCTTGTCTGACAGCCGTAGTTCTCTCCACCATCTTAGTAATTGGCTTCTTGTAGGCGACAAGATCAGCAACTCTATCCTGCTTAAATTAAAACTCATTTCACTTAATCATGATGTTCACTTGCAATGAATACCTTCACATGTGAATCTCCGCGGGAATGAAATGGCCAATAATCTTGCTAAGGAGGGTTGCAGGATTTCAAATACTCCCTCTTCCACACTTACTTTTCTGGAGTTATACTCCCGGGAAAAATCAAAAATCTCGGAGGAGTGGAAAACACCCCCACCCATAATTGGTACAAGGGATCAAAACCGGGTTTGTCCCTTGACCTCCCGTGTGACAGACGTACCCGGACTGTTCTCTCAAGACTTGCTAGCGGTCATATTAAGTGCCTCACTTTCAACGAGGGCAGGAAAACTTTCGTCACCTGCACCAAGTGCCAAAATCATCAGGCTTCTCCTGAGCATCTTTTGGATTGCATGGGTCTCTCTAGGGAGGATCTTTTTAGCAATCCTCTTTTAGTCTTCGACTTCCTTACAGTCAACGAACTCGTGGATCTAGTCTGACTCCGTCAGACATGGAGGATAAGCAACAACAACATAACAGCATTTATCTGCCTAGGCATCGAGTCAAACAGAGATTGTATGGCATGTACGGGGATCTCCGTCTATGCAACTTCAACACTATGCCACAGTTTATCGACAGTAATGGATGGTGAGTGATGGCGTGCCAATCACTCGGCAACCATTGACCACATGTTCTCAATTGGTGACAGATCAGGAGAACGTGCTGGCCAGGGTAACAATCGAAACTGTTCTGTATCAAGGAAGTTTAGAACAGTACGGGCAACATGTGGTCGTGCATTATCCTGTTGAAACAAAACATTAGGGAGTCCTCGATGATAGGGCAGAGCCACGGGCCTTAACACATCGGAAATGTAACGGTTGCTGTTCAGAGTGCCGGTAATGCGAACAAGAGGTGATCGAGACGTGTATCCGATGGCACCCCACACCATCACTCCAGCAGATGGGCCAGTATGGCGATGTCCAATGCAAGCTGGCAATGCGCGTTCTCCACGATGCCTCCAAACATGGATGCGGCCATCATGGTCCTGTATACAGAACCGAGATTCATCTGTAAAGATGATGTGATGCCATTCCCGCGTCCAGGTTCGTCGCTGATCACACCATTGAAGGCGCTCCTGTCTGTGACGCAGCGTCAATGGTAGCCGAAGCCATGGTCGCCGTGCAGACAATCCATGTTGCTGCAAACGTCGTCGAACTGTTCGAGCAGAAACTTGTTGCCTTGCAAATGACTCCATTTCTCGACTCAGAGTTCGTGACGTGGCTGTACGGTCCCTTGTGACCATGCGGATAAGATGTCTGTCTTCTCTGCTGTTAGTGATTGGGGGTCGCTAAGATCCTGCATGGCGTTCCGTATGATTGTCCTGAACTCATCGATTCCTTATTCTGCTAACAGTCATGGGGTCTCGACCGACGCGAGCAGCAATATTGCGGTACGATAAACCGCAATCCCGGTAGGCTATAATCCTTCCTCGATCAAAGTCAGACACGTGCTGATAGGCATTTCTTCTTCTTACACGAGGCATTATAACAACTTTCTTTGCCGAAAACAACGTTGAAACGGAAATTGAGTATGAGAAAGCTGCTGTCAAATCTCTGGTTTTATACACATTGTAGATGTCGCTACTGTCGCCTGTTTCGTATGAATGCGCTGAAAATCTAATCATTTGCATATCACAGCAAGTTCTACCTGTCATGCAAATTTCACGTGTGTGGTGTGTGCCGCTTTCCTGGTATAGCAATTTTAATGGCCAGTAGTGTACTATATATAACTCATTTACGAAATTGTTGCTTTTAGTTAACTGATTGATTACATTACGTTCCATATTGCTATAGCTATGTTCAATCACTGAACTATTAAATAAAATGCAAAAACTGATTACATTTATTAGTCAAATTGGTTATTTATTGCAAACATAAAAAAGTAAGTTGCTGAAACATAGAATTTAATAATCATATTAAAGTTACATTAATAGTTATGATATTTTAAGATTTCCATGATGATTTTATTTAAGCAAACAAGGATTTACTTTTTTTGATTTTTATATTAATTAATTAAACGCTGTAAAGTTTATTAAATAATGATATATTTTGTTTTTTTGTGTAATATATTTTCTTTTCATTGTTTATTTGCAAATTAAGCTCCTGATATAAAATGCTTTTCGTAGATTAAAAAGTAAGCTATTTTAATCTCTGGGAAAATCTAAGAGTTAAGAAAATATTTTTACAATAATATAACTTGAAATATTCGATAACCATAAAATCATTTATAATATTCGATAATCATAATATGATATTAAAAAAATTATAATAACTAATTAAAAAATTGTGTATTCCTGTGTACAGTGTTGAAATTTGGGTACCGTTTTACCCTAAATAGTTTTTTAACGCATAAAAAATATTATTATCATGCAGTTTTTATATCGATAAATATGAAGGAGAAATCTTAATGATAAATTAATACGTTAAGATTTCTGTATATTTACCAATTATTGTGAAATAAAAAAGATGCCTATATTCAATAACACTTTATAATTAAATATATAATTCAATTCTACGATTTAAATTCTTGTTATTGATAATTTTTAGTTATTCTTAAAAAATCATTCATTGTGAAGACTTCACGAGATCAGGAAGCTTGAAAAATGAAATTCATATTGCATGTCTAAAGCAACTATCAAAATTAGAAATCATAATGCTAAAGGAAGGACATAAATAAGGAAAAAAGAACATGGTATAAAACAATGAGAAAGTGTTCTAACGTGCAAGTGGTTTGCATGTCATGTTGGGACATCCCACAGTATTTTCACCTGTGATCTCTCGCATGTATTCAAAACGCTTTTCTCTCTTTCATGATTTTCGGGTTAATTTCTCTGATCATTTCATTTGTTTTCATTGAAGTAAATTTTAAAAGTTTATGAAAAACTAAAATTAGGATAATTAAACTTTTTCTGAAAGAAGAGACTAAAAACACTTTAAATACATAAAATGAAATCTAATAAGAATTAAATAATTTCTTTCAAGAAACTTTTTTTGCATAATATAATACACAATGTTACAGAAAAAAAAAATTTATTTTTAACTATCGCCAACCATAAACTGCAAATCATAGGAAATTATAGTCGTAAGAAGTGAAGACATTTTTACAGAAATTTAAGAGAACAAAACTTTCATCTCAAATTAAGAGAATTATTTTTATTTAAAAAAAATTTAGATTAAAATCGCACAGCAGTTTTCTAAATTTGAGGCAAAATAGTATCCAGCATTTACAATTTTACATTTTCTTCTGTCATTTGTGATTTGCATATTCATTAAATAAGGAAAGAAAATCTAAATAATGTTAAATACTAATTTTGATTTTATATATATATATATATATATATATATATATATATATATATATATATATATATATATATATATATATATATATATATATATATATATATATATATATATATGTATATATATATATATATATATATATATATATATATATATATATATATATATATATATATATATATATATTTATACATATATAAATATATATATATATATATATTATATATATATATATATATATATATATATATATATATATATATATATATATATATATATATATATATATATATATATATATATATATATATATATATATATATATATATACATACATACGGAATACACATTTGTAAGTTTAAAATATATAAATCGACTTGTATATATAATAACTGCGAATAGTTTTGCGTTAAATATTTTTTTTACTTGTTTTTTCCTTTTTTTCTTTATTTATGTATATATATATATATATATATATATATATATATATATATATATATATATATATATATATATATATATATCATTTTTAATAATTTTATAAGAGTATTATGTAAAAAATACCTTCATTGCTTTTACAAAGGCAGAAGCCTTTACTACCATTTCCATTGGTATTTAATTAGATATACCAGACCTTGATAAATTTTGTCTGACATTGTGTCAGTATTATAATGTTCATTTTTATTTTTAGGTATCCTATTTTAAGAACTATTTATTTTTGGCTACAATAGTTTTTGACAGCGCATTCCCTATTTTCGTTTTTTAAATTTCCCCTTTCTTTTATATGTAATATAAAAACAGCGTTTTACTTTCATTTTATAACTTGATTGAGAAAATTCTTTATCATTTTCATCTGCTTCCATATCATAGCTAAAATAGCTTATCTAAAATTGTTTCTACATTATTTGTTCTTTAATTATACTTATTCTATTGTTTTACCAATGCATATATCAATACAATTTTTTGCTTAAAATATAAACATAAAGGCCAATTTCTTACACAACAAAGAAAAACGAAGAAGTTTATTAACTATTTCAACAGTTGGAGTTCATTTGTGTGAAATACGTTTATTTTAGCTATAATAAAATATTTCATTTATTCTTTCCTTAAAATTCCATTGTTTTTATTCTTCAACAATCATTTCTTTCGGCAATTATTTTTCTATGATTACAAACTGCAAATAGCATCATTGATATTTCACCATTATGTTCTTTCCATCCTTACTTGAAGCTCGTTTTCTTAATTATGGTCTTCATATAACATTTCTTTGTATGAAAAAAATATTTATTGTTTGTTCATCAACTGTATTCTTATTAGCAGAAATTGACTAGATAAAGAACAATATCTATGATGATCTGTCCTTTGTTTTTGCAGACAATATTTTAATGAAGGATAGATCCTAAATTCGGGATGCAGATGAATGACAATGGGATTTGTTCATCATTATTTTAACAAATTCGTTTTTTTGCGTGGTTTGATTTAGATAAAATGTTTATTCTCCTGTATTTTAACTCCTGTGTATTGCGCCAAACTGAAATATGTGGAAGGATTCTTCAAACAAACTTGAACAGGCATTATTTCTCTGAAACAAACGGCATGCACATTAAATAGCTTTAAACTTCATTAATAATTTCAGAACTACATTTTCCACAACTAGAAATCATAATTTTTATATAGGCATGTTATTTGCAATTTTTACACTTATATGTTGCAGTTTTCTATAGATTTGTACATTAAAAAATAGCATTCATTTGTAATGAGCAATATTTATGATTTTTAGAACAATTTGCTACAAACTGTTCTAACAATTATATATTATTTTGTTCGTAACAAACGAATGAAGTTATATTACCAAAGAATAGTATCTTTTTTATCTATAGAGTCAATATAAGTTCTAAAATTCTATTCAAACTTTTATAGATATTTCTTATTTGAAACGTAAAGGATCTATAGCCAAATATTGTACACTTTATTTCGTATTATACAAATGCATTGGCTTTATGGAAGCACACTCTTCAGTGAAACACACTTTATAAAAGAATGACTACTGAAAATGTTCGCTATCACATGAGAATGGAACAGTTTCGAGTTCCCTATTTCTCACTACCAAGAGAAGAATTTGAATTTCAAATTACTTCGAATTACAACACAGGATCTCGCGTGTATTTTGACTGCCGTGTGTGCAAGTGACCTCATTACTCGACGTCGCTGAAGAACGCTTTTTCACAAACAATGCGCGCTCGTGGAACTTCACAAAAAAGTTCCTCGCTGCAAAATATGCTTTACAAAAGTTATTTTTACGGTTGGGAGCTTTCTCTTCCGCTCTCAAGGGTTAAAAAGTCGTATTGCTTATTGTTGGGGTAGGCAAACTGCAATTTGAGACCAAAATAGTCTTCACCTTTAATACGCTGCTAGTGTACGTAGGAAAAAGGTAAATATATTGATTCCGGACAAGCTATTGTTTATCCTGTCAACTGAAACACTATTTATTATATATATTTACACGAGTTTATAAATAAAAAAATTATATGTATATAAATAAAATTTTAGAAAATACTCAAAGGCCTAACAGTCAGATAACAAAGATTCTTAAAACAGAACAAATGGTTAATTTGAATCTTAAGCTTAAAATTTTACGTAGGAAATATTCTGATATCATCAAAACTCTCTCATTCTGTCTTGCTCAGTTAATTGTACAGCATCAAATATGATTTAGTCTGTGTCGCTATCTTTCCCTGAAGTCTCTAGTTTGTAGTTAGAAGTTGTCAAACTTTTTATGTAATTTATAACATTAATCAGAAATTTCTTTTTTCTTTAGTCTTCCTTTAAGCATATTGCACACATACGTTTCCAATGTAAAAACTTCACCAGTCGATTGTCAGTTTGTCAGTCATTATGGCCTATACAAGATAATGTTGTCTTTTTATAAATTTCATGGAATTAGATTTTATAAGCTCTTTTATATTTCCTTATTTGTTCTTATTTTCCAAACAATACTATTTACTTTAATTTGTACTTGCATTTTTTTACTGCATTACACACATATATTTTTTAATCATTAATATAATTTTAATAGAATTTTATCAAAGAGCAAGTCTTACAGCCACATGTCACTAGTTGAAGTTTTGTATAACATTAATTCGCATTAATTTAAATATTATTTTATTTGTTAAAGAATGAAAAATGTTTCTTTTTTGTTTTAGAATTCTGACATTGATTTTTTCTAAAGTTGTATTAAAGGCACTGATGATTGATTTTCTCTAAATAAGCAAAATCAACAGATATAAATTTAAATTCATCAACAATTAAAATTTGTATATAAACCTAAAATTTATTCTTTTTCTTTCATTTTGACTTATTTTCGTAAGTGAAAGTCTTATTCTCCATAACAATTGCTAAGTTTAAGAAAAAATGCTACCGGAAACACAAAAATGTTAGCATAAAATTGTTTTGCGTATTTTAGAAATGATATAAAATCATGATTGAATGGAAAATATTTCTATAATCTATACACTTGGATGTAAATTAAACTTTATACAAACTGAGCAGAAAAGGGATGTTTAATTTTGGAATTTTTCTTGGAATAATTTTTAAAGAAAAACTGAGCTCCCGGCTTTAAATTATTCACTGCTCGCATGCAGAAATTGAGATAGATATTTGCATCCAATCAATTTAAGCAGCGCACACATACAAATCCAGTTTCTTTTTTTCCCAATCTTGCCAGAAGCAAAGTTTTAATCTCTCTTCTTCTAATGTGTAACTTTCTTTGCCCCAAATATTTGTCTAATCCATCACTTTGGCGTGTTTGTAATTTACCACTCTGGACAATTATTCAAGTTCACCAAGCTCTGGACCTGCCCTGTTCACCTGCTGAATGTGTAACATTCTTTCTGCGCCTGGTTCTTTGCAATTAATTATAAGAATGAGCTTTCAGCGATACATTTCTTTCCTATTTTCTAGTGAATGTGATCCATTTTGCCAATGTTATTGAGTGCATTTTGTGCTAACATTTTAAGAGATAGTGTTAATTATTAAATTAAATTATTAATTTAGAAACCACAATTTTAAAATGACAGTACTACTTGGGCAGTTATTACTAGCGTTTTAAAAATGTTTGTTCTTTGGCGGCTGGAATTATCAGATTCCTGCTAACCGATTGTTAACAATTTAAAATGTTTATAAAATTAATTCTCTAATTATTGATAATAGAAAAACTTTACATCTCTTAATATACATTCATATTAAAATTTAATGTACAGCCAATCTGTGTAACGGCATGTTAATTGAATATGACAATCATATTGTGTAAAGTTTTGAATAACAACACTAAATAAAAATGTTAATATTGACTTCAATGAAATATATTGAATAAGGGAAATAGAGAGAATATATGAAGTAAATGCGCAAAATGGAATAATTTAAACTTCCAAATGTTACGCATGGAGCGGTAAAATGAAAAGTATTGGTATAATTGATGTGTAATGTGGTAAAAAAAATAACAATAATGCTTATGTGCTTATTTATGAAAACAAAGTAAAGAATTTCAAAGATGAAAAATATTGAATTTTTCTGCGTTGCGAAGTCATCAATAAAAAGCTGAACACATAAAATACAACTACAGTAACAGTATAAAATGAGCACATTTAATATGCATACATAGCTTATAATATTTAACCATACTTTTCTATGAAGGAAACAACCATTGCAGTTTTAAGATAATCCTCATGTCTCCCACAGAGGTTGTTTCAAAAAGCGTGAAAATGGTTAAATGTGGGAATATACACACAAAGCATAACTAAAGAGTGCTAAATATTATATATTGGATTTAGGTCTAGAGACTGCCATTTCATGCATACAATTTCGTTACTCTTGGAATGGTAAGCAATGACGAGTTGGATGAGAATGCATATTAACATTTATTAAACTGAAACAGGATTATCTATAATATTTTACTTTAAGTGAGGCTTTTCTTACCTGATTCCGATACTATTATGTCACAGGACTTTAGCATGGGAAGTGAAGGTTGATATTTCTCAACAAAATTTTTGCCCAGTTGGTACTTCCATATTGAATGCATGTTTTTTAGTACAATTCTAAGACATATCGTGTACTTTGTGGTATTTATACTCACATACAAGCTTAATAGTGGATTACAAAATAAACCACAATTCATTTGCTAACAATAATATGTGCCAGTGATATGTTGAAATATTAATTAAATCATGCTCCCTTGGATTACAATAGTATAAAAATATAAAATCTTAGTACCTTAATGCGAATTTTAATATTTTATCATGCCCTGAGCATAGTACTAACTGATGTTGATACATTAATAGCTGATCAATCATAAACGTCAAACATATGGATATTTCTCATGTCATCAATAGATGTTTAACATTTCCATTATGTCTACACTGTGCCTTGTTTCTATAGTCTAGATGAACACAATTATTCAAATAACTCTTCGAGCTAGGTTAGAAATGTTTCTAGAGTGAATGTTTAATGTCAAAGAATCGAACAACATCTGAAAGCTATTCTTTTGTTTCCCTGTATTCAAGTACGCAAGCACTCCTGTTCTACAATTAATCTTGAGAGCATTTTTTAAGAAAAGTCACGAGTAAAAGACATTATCTCAGCTATAGCTATGAAAATTAACTTGGGTTTTCATTTATGATCAACAGTTTCACTAATTTTGAATTTCTTTCCTAACAAGAGAATTTTAATGAAATTGTTATTCAAGTTGAAAAAATTAAATTGGTATCTCACTAGATGTATTTTGACTTAAATGTAATGAATAAACTATATCA
>CM075851.1:64477713-64952713 GCA_037975125.1 Latrodectus hesperus | reverse complement strand
ACTTTATTTATAAAGCAATTTGGCATAAAAATGAGATTCAAATAATTTAATATATTTTTCTATTTTATGATCTGTTTTACTGGTCCCTATGATTTTGTTAAAACAAGCATCTACTCTAGTATGATTTTCTTATATATTTCATTGTTTTAAATATATTTTTATGAAATTGAAAATATGTATTGTGATTTAAATATTTTTCTTCAGTTAGAATCAGAAAATATTATGTTATGAAATTTAATTTTAAAGACATTCTTGAAATTCAAGTTAAATTTACTCTTTTTTACAGGGCTACAAGATCATGCTTATATTTTCCACTCTGAATATTTTCTCTCTACATCCAGCATTGATCTTAATGTCACTTGTGCCCAGTAACCGTGACCTAGCCAATTAAAGTATTTTCATTAATTTGTGTAATTTGTTGATCAAAGTGCCTGTTACATATATCTCATTTTGAAATAACTCCATAGAAACACAAGTCATATTTATTAACATTTTTCATATTTAATTTTTGAACTGTTAATGAAATAGCTTTTTTCTCAAGTGGGGGTTAACTAGAACGGCTTAAATCTGTCTGAACTAGAGCTCTTGGGTAGGAGGCCTGAAGAGGCTGGTGGTATGTTTGATTGGGATGAAGGAGATAGATTTTCCTTTGAAGACAGCGATCGATTTGAAGAGGACTCTCTTTGCTCATGGATAAGTGAGCCAGAGAGTTCATGTAACAACTGGAGAGGATGGAAGAAGCAAAATGGAAATAATTCTGGGACATACCACCTGCCACACTCAAAAAATAAAGGTAATAATCAAAATTTTAAGAATTTGATTCATTTGTCCTTTGTTTGAATTAATACTTTTATGTTAAATTTCATGTTTGAGTTTTGAAATAATTTCAATGTACTATTTTATTTAGCTTGTTAATTTGTATATAAAAATCTATATACCTGCAAGAAATATTGTGCTATTAATTGAAATTTTTGTTTTGCTGGTGTGTATTAATTTTTGACATCATATTAATTTTTCCTGTGGCTTGTACAAACTGACACAGCATAAATTTTATCTCTGAAAGATAAAATTTATGCATTTCGTGATCTGAGATAAATGCATTTTTTTTAGTTTTAAGTATTATATTTAATTTTTTTAATATTTATAAGAAATATTTTTTATTTTTTCAAAATTTTATTTTTTTTTATTTCCAAATTTATATTTTAATGTTTTATTCTACATATCAAGCTTTTATATTTTTAGGCTATATGTTAAAATTAAAATATAAAACTCTTGTCAAATATTTTAAATATTATTCAGAAAAATTTGTTATATATACTATACATTTAAGTCTTAAAATCTGTATGTTTTCTTAATTAAATGGTATAAAAACTGAAATATATATACTTACATAAACATTGAAAAAAAAGTACAAAAACCCTTTGGAAACCACAAAAATAAAACATTTTCTTTCCAATAATTAATAAAGATAGGCAAAAACATAAATCTGTTTTGAAAATATTCAAATTTAAGATTAGTATATATATATATATATATATATATATATATATATATATATATATATATATATATATATATATATATATATATATAATTCAACTAAATATGTATTCACTGTTTTTACACTTTATGTTAATATTAATTCTACCATATCATCTGTTTTTAATATATTTTTGGTTTCAGCTTTTTAAAAAAGAATTCTTTAGTCATTATTAAATTATGGTCCAGAATATCACTAATTAAAAGCTGGTAACAAAAAACTATTCAAAATTTTTTAAATGAATTTTTTAACATCAGACAAAGAAAAAAATAAACTTTTTTTCTTTTGTCCAAAAAATCTGGCTAATATACATGACATTTTTGACAGCATGACTTTCATTTGGCAACAGCTTTCTCAAAAAGTTAGTCTTGTACAACCAAGTGTCTAAGGCTAGTCCATCTTTTCCTGGGTAGTTAATTAACACACAGAAGTCTTTTTACATCATAGGTTGCAAATACCTTCACTTTTGTTACCAAAATATTATAAATTATATATGGTGAACATTACATTAATACTATGGATCATTTCAATTTCGTTATTTTTCCTCTGTAATTAGAACAGTTATGTCTTTTGTAATGGTATTTTGTGATGAAAATTTTATCTATATTTCAGGTAAGAGGAACTGCACACTTGGTACTCGCATAAAGTAATCATAACATCCTTTATTTTGCACCTTTCATGTTGCAGATTGGGCTTATTATATATTTTATCATAGATGGTTACAAAAATTTGATTCTTAAGAGAGGTTGAGAAAATGATTAGAAATAGCTTTTTCCTCATTTTAAGATTCCTATGATACTGATAAAAAATTTTAACAAAATTATTTTTTTCATTTTTTTATTTATTTTATACACAAATTTTCCTTACCATATTTGACCAGATTTGTTATAATTATTCTTTGCTTTGATACATATTTACTTTCAATCTTCTAACTTTGATTCCATAATTATACAAATATTAATCTCTAGATGGTTGATTTAAGGGCATTCTTTTACGAGTTTCCAATATTCACATCATAAGACTTGTACAAATAACATCTGTCAATGAATTAAGAATGATTAGTCATGATTAGAATTATCTTTACTTTGTAGCAATCTTAAAATGAATACTCTTATTTCCAATATTCAAGAAGTAGTTTGCTTTCAAAAAGTAGTCATATTTATCACTTCCATTGATTTACATGGTACTCTTATCATTTGTCATTACATATAGCAAATAATTGTAACATTATTGTCGCCATGTTTCTGTCAAAAGATTAATGTCAGTCATTTTTAAGCAATGCCTTATTACTGACTGGCTCTTATTGAATGATTTCCCTCTTGTCTTTAGTTCAACAGTTTTTTGGGTTTGAATCTCACCAGGCTTGGATGTTTATAATGGCTTGGAATCCATTTTAAACCATAATTCCTAGTCTAATTAGCTCTAGTGTGCAAAAAATCTCCTTCTAGTGGCAAACACAATATCCTACAATTCAATTGAGTGTGGAATCCATGGAAAAAATCTACTGAAATTCAGTTTAGTTTCTTTGAGTGACATATCTTCAAACTTATAATTATATACATGTATATTTTCAGAGATACATGATAATCTGGTTGAATTCAGAATGTTTTCACATTTTGGAATAATCTGACTTGTTCAATTTTAAAAAAGTTTTGTTACATTCTAGAATTCTTTAGATGGATTATACATTGCTCCAGACACTTCAGTGATTCTATAATTTTTACAGAAAAAAGTACTAAAGAATGAAAATATCTTACCAGCTCCAATCTTTAATTCATCTCATTTAGTACTCTAATCCATCTGATTATTTTTTTAAGTATCAAAATTTTAGAACTAAATTAATATGCTCTCTGTTTTAGTGTACCATAAATATGTAACTCCTGCAAAATTATCAGAAATTTAGATACATATTCATCAAGGCAAAAATTAAACTTATTGTGAAATTAGCTATAAAGCTTTAATCATCAACATAGTTAATAAAATCTGTCAAAAGAAACAAAATGGAAGTACTTCTTTCCTGAATAAATTAAATTAAATTGTACTGGTCAACAGTAAAAAAATTAATTTTATTTTAATTGGTTTATTATTTTTCATATCAGTAAAAATTTAATATCTTGAAGTATTTGAATGGAAGTAAAATATTTTAACAATTCTGAAAAATGGCATAGCAATTTGAATGTCAGTTCAGAAATATTTAGCACTAATTAAAAATGAAAAATTTGATTTCTAGATTTCTTTATAACATTTGTTCATTGCAAATTGATTGCCCATTTCAATCAGATATAAGAATCCATCTATTCTATGAAAATTTATTATTTTCAGTTGAGTAGTTGTTGTAATTGTTAAATGACCTATATTAATTTTTGTTAATCATAAAATATTTAGTTTATTTTGTATCTAGTTAAGAATATTAAATTCATATTCTTAATTAAAGCTTATTTATATTCCTACCATCAGAATAATTTTCTATTATAAAATAATAACATCTTAATTAAAATGTGAACAAAAAATTTCATTAAGTTTTTAAAGATTTTTGAAGCTATTTGTTAAAATAATACTTATTATTTTTAAAAAAGAAACCCTAAGCATTGAGAAAAATTTATTATTATGGTAATTTCATTGAAAATGTTATATATTAATTTTATTTTAAACCTATGTGATGTTATTAATTTGAGCTTTTTTTTTCTTTCTTTGATCAGATTGTTCTTTTGTAATTATAAATATTCATCAAAAGTATCATTCTACTGAGCATGAATAATTTCTGAAATGTTAATTGAAAAGTTAGTGAAATATATTACAGCTGTCTATTGTTGCAAATTTATATTTGGTATTGCAAAAATTTGGTATGGTGGTGAAATATTACAGAAAAAATCACTAAAACTAATTGATAAGTTTCATAACTGGTAAATATTTCTAAAATCTAATTTGTTCCTAGAATCATTTTTAATTGGCTGTTGATATTAATTTATGCTTTTTACTGTTCACTAATCTTTCACAGATTGGTTGTAATATAATTTCACTTGAAATTCAATGCTATCAGTTCTGAAACCTGAAAATTTTAGTTGCTGGCAAATTAAAATTCTTATTATATTCTTGCTGTCAAACATGTGCTCTATTTTTAATATTAGTTGGAACTACACTTTTATTTTTTATGTGTTCATGATGAATTGTTTTTCTGTGAAACACACAGTTTTATGTTCTACATTTAAAAGCCTGTCTCTTTGTAACTATAGTTTTATCTGCTCTATGTTATATTTAATTTTTATTTATTTTTGCTTCCCAGATGTGTATTTATTTGTTAATTTTTTTACTGAAGGGTATTATTAATATGTGTTATTTGAACATTTTGAAATATTTTGCATGATAAAAAAATAGATAAAAATTATTATTTTAAAGAAACTGAAACTATGATTTAGTGAACATAAAAATCTAAGAATTACATTGCAGCAGATTGTTCTGTCTGGTTTTAATTTCCAATTGATGTCTGTGAAAGAAATAATTATCTTCATTGAAATTGCAAAAAGTTGGCTTTGTAGTATTTAAAATTTAGTTTATTTTTTAAACTCATTTTAATGAATCAATCCTATTGCAAAAATAGAGAAAAATAAAAGGTATTCTAATGTTTTATTTTTATTTTGAGCATGTCATTTTCTTGAAAAATATAATTTTAACAGTAATTTATTTACTTATTTCATTTTTCTTGTAAGTATAGTTAATGTTTGATGTATAGAATAACAATTAGCTGCTAAAATACATATTCATCCTGCTTGTTAAAGTTACTTGTTTTGAAATTTTACACTATTTTTTAAATGTGTTGAGTAAATTTTTTGTCTGTCTAATCTTGTGCTTTAATTTAGCATAGTTAATTATCATAATCTGTGTTATAAATTAATATATATACTCTAAATTGGATTATATTCCATTCCTAATGTTTAGGTATCCTATGGATTATATATTGAAAAATACTATTTGTTTCAATTTTGTTATTTTATTTCTTAAAACCTATGAATATTATTGACTGATTATTTTTCATTTCTTTCTTACTATAAATTGTGCAAAAGAAACAAGATTTGTTTTGTTGTAGCATTTCATTTTGTGTGATTTTTTTAGAAATAAAATTTTTCCTATTTAAAAAAAAATCTTGCAGTAATAATGTTATGTATAGAAAACCTAAATAATTTTTGAAAAAATATCTCTGCTTTTTGAATTTGAGTAAAACAAAACTTCTAAATGAATAGAGCAATAAAAAAGCTTATAATAGCTAGAATTAGCTGTTAATGATTAAAATTATCAGGAATAAATAATGGGTATCATGAATCTTGTGATTAATCAAAAAATTACCATTGTCATTTCTAACAAATTATAACTGCTTATATTCAATCTGTTTACTAAGAAAATGAAAGTTTAATTTTAGCAGAAAATTCCTTTTCTACAGTTGATGGTAAATTGAAGGGAATGTTATTGTAGCATCAGATGAAATAAGCCAACAGTGTTATTACTAAAGAAAAATACACTTACATTTTATTCCATTAAAAATTTATTTTATTTATTTGGAAAAAAAATTGCTAAAATTTTATTCAACCTTCATCATATTTGGCTAAGCAATCCAGGCTGGGCCAATGTCTTCCTCTGAATTCTATTTCTTGCACTTGTGCACCATTTTCTTTTCTTGATTGCCAGATAGTAAAACCTCTATTGACTCAATTTCTCTTATTTTAGTTCTACCCCTTTTTCTGTTTGTTAAAAGTGTGTGTAAGTTTTTTTTTTTTTTTTTTTTTTTCATGTGGAATTATCTATTCTAAATGTAATGAGCTGTCCAGTTCATTCAATTTATTTTTATGAACTTCATAATATCTGGCTCTCTGTAGATTTTATTTGGCTTAAAGTTATATCTTCTTCAAGCATTGTTAATTCTGTCCTACCAAGAATGCCTCACAGAAATTTTCTTTCAAAAATTTCTATTTTCTCCTGTTTTGATTAGAGTTCACATCTTTGAGCTATAAATAAGTAATTGTGATCTAATTAATGTTTATAGAAAATTTCTGTTTCTTGATAATAGCAAGAATTTAAAAAATAATTTTAGTCTGTAAAATGCTTTATATGCATTCATTAGATGATCATAAATCTCCTAGACTATACAGTTGTTAATAGTAACTATAGAACAAAGATAAGTTAAGCTATGAGCATCCTGAAATTTTTGAGAATCAATTTCTATGAAATTTGGAGGATATTTCATTACTTATACTACTGAGATATATTTGGTCTTTTTGCTGTTTATGATAAGTCCCATTCTATTAGCAGCATGGTCTAAAAAAAGAATAGCATCTTTTAAAGCAGAAATAGTTATTGAAAGTATGTCTACATTACTCAACCAATATTTGTTTAGTTACAGGACAGTAGTTGTAATAATAATCACATTCTTTTTGTGTTATCTATTACTTATATGAAGTTTAAAATATTAAAAGTATAATATGTGTTAATATTTGCATTTTATGTAGATGTCTCATCTGGTCCAAATAGTCTTCATAGACCAACAGAAGACTGCAATTCTGCTCTTCCTTCTGCAAGTATTGCTGCATCCCAATCTGCCAATTCTGGTTTGTTTCAAACTTTTAAATTATTTATTTATGGTTATTTTCTGCTTTTTGAAATTTTTATTATGGTGAACATAAATATTGGCCTAAAATATTTTTGATTTAGAAATTAGAAAAAAATATTTTTTATGAAAATTTTCATCCAGTGTATCCTGTGTTATTAACTTTTTTGTGTCTGATAATTTTTAAGAATTATTTATTTTTCTCAACTGCAAGGTGAACATATTCAAAATTTGTAATTTCATACTTATAATTATCTAGCTATTGATTTGAATTTGTAAACATAAATAAAAGTAAATCTTTTATTTTTTTTCTTTTCTATTATAATTTTAAATAAATGTGTGAATATAGCTATAATTGTTGTGAATGCAATCTATTTTCATCTATGCTGTTTCAGTTCTCAAAGTTTTGTTTTGTTGAAAATACTGCTTAAAAAAAATTAAAATTAATACATGATTGTAATTTCATATAAAACCAGAATTAATATGATGGAAAATCCTAGATTTTACAGTAATTATCTAATTTTAAAATTAGAATTAATAGCTTACAAATAAAAGCAATTTGCATTTTGTAATTTCCTAAAATTAAAAAATATATGGATTTTAAGCATAGAGTTGATTATTTTCAAGCAATCTCTATTTTTTATAAAACAATGTGTTGAGGTTTAATTCTAGAATAGTATGAACATTTAAACCCTGACTTGCAATTAGTTATAAAATGTGATGCCATATTCTGTGCTTAAATATAGGACATATTTTTATAGTTTTATCTAAGGCAAATTAAAATAATATATATTTTGTTAATTAAAAACGTTGAGAGATGTTTATTCAAACTAAAGATATGAAGAAAAAATCACCATTGGTAATGATTTAAAAATTGCATTGGAAAAACATTCAGTAGTTTTTTTACATATCAAACTGCCTTAAAAAAGTTTTGTGCTTAAAAATTTAACTTTTTTGAGTTTCTTAAGAAAATGCAAGGAGTGTTTTTGCAAAACTTTCTTTTAATGGTATCTCTGTGTTATACTTTTATTAATTAGGTCAGTTTCATTATGTTAATTTAAACATTTCTTTATTGTTTATGTAAATAACTTAACTCTTGTGTACAATTTATTAGCTGAAATGAATACCTATGTTTTTTGTATGACATAAAAAACTGATATATATGTAAATACTTTTTTATTTTGCATTTATTGTGCATCATATCTATTACCAACAAAATGCAGCAAAATTATTTCATTCCTACTCAAAATTTTAAATGTATGTTTTTTTTCATTGATATGAGGGGCCAAGGGCATAAAAATCCAAACTCTTAAGTTTTGAAAAATTGTAAATATTGTTAATTATGGAGGTAATATAAAATGTTAAATATTGGATTTACAAAATTACAAAGTTTTAAATAAGAAGTTTACAGGGGGAAGGATTACTTTCAGTTTGATCTCTTGAAAATTTTAAAGCAATGAGTGGAGTGTTAACTAAATTCCAGTGATAATGTCTTTCATGGAATTGAATTCGATAATGCTCCAGCTAAAAAATACTTATTGCATGTGTATGTCCTACATTTATTGTATGTAAAATTTAAATACCGATGTTAATTTTAAAAATTGACAGCGGTTCATTTAAATACCAGTTCTTTGATTTTAAGTATTATTTTTTGAAAACTCAGTCATAGAGTAAAATGGTAAACTACTGATTCTGTGCAAATTTTAATGTTTTAACTATCAGGGATAAATTATTTCATGATAATCCTTGAAATTGTGTGAAAAGGATTAAAAATTACTATGAATTTGATTATTTGATTTGATTAGTTTATGTACTAAATAATTACAATTTGAACACCTATTATTTAAGAAATAACAAAATTCCTTACTTATAAACTTTAATAAAATTTGTTTTACAGTAAGTCAGCCATAAGTTCCTTTCCCCATCCCCTTTTAGCATTTTACTTGGAATTGGAGGTTTTTTAATTGGGTGCTGATTTGTATTAAGTATTCATTAGAGAAATTATATTTAGGTTAATTGATTTATAAATAAAAAAATCTTGTAATTTAATAATTTCAACATCTTAACAAATATTAAATATAAAAAAGAATATTTCATTTGGTGTGTTTTGTATTACACACTAATTTTTTTGTAAATGTTTATGTAGTTTTTGAATAAAATGGTTTGCATTTATAATAGTGAATGAAGTAAGCAAAGCATTGAGGAATTTGACATTTTGTTCAAACCAGTCTTTTATTTCTGGGTTAAAATAATCTATTTTAAAAATATGTTTAATGATATATATATTTGTGTGTGTGTGCTGCTCATCACATGATTGTATATGTGTATACATCACATGATTGTATATACATTGTAATGTGTCACATCACATAAGTTTTTTTATTTTACTTTTGACAATAGTTTTTTTTGTGCTGGTTTGCAACCCCTCTTCTTCTTCCACTTCATAATCTCTTGGGGTTATTTTGCTTTGCAGTAAATCTTTTTCCATCTTGGTGTTAGGGAATTTTCCCATTCTTTGCCACTTGTGTACTTTAGTATGAAAAAAAAGAGGCAAGTTAATTTATGCTGTATCTTAAATAATGTACTGTGTATTCTTGTTGTGATTTATTCCTCAAGGTCTTGCTGCCATGTCGAAGAAGTTGTGAATTCTCAAAAAGTCATAAAGAGTGGAAGTAAGAAGGTCCTTATGCAAAAGTCCTACATAGTGAAGGAGATATTCAGGGGCATATTCTTGAGAAGTTTAAATGATTTTTCATCTCTCGTCTGTCCACTCTGATTCTTCTGTGACTCTACACTCCATATGTTTGAATGGCTGACATCCATGTACTGATAAAGTTGGATCCAAATTGAACTGTCTTTACTCCTGCCATGATCAACTAAGCAGAGAAACGGGCCCATAATTTGAGAAACTATTTTTTCTTAAAAATATTTAAACTGCCAAATCATCTGTTCCAAAACATATCTATTCAATGCCCAGATCTGTAGCTAAAATCTGTATGTAAACCTTATGCTTATTGTCTTTATCACCTTTGGTATAATCTTTTTTTGAAATTAACTTTCACCCACTGATAATCTAATGTCAATAATGTTGTTTCTTCTGATTTAACCCTCTCACTGCATATTTTTATTACATACTTCAAATTTACATATATATTAAAAAAAATTGTGAAAAGGGTTTTTTCAATATAGAATTAAGATTATAGATAAAGGTTGACAGAATATTGAAGTTGAAGAATAATGATATAAAAGCAAAATTTTGAAGATTGATCTTAGTTAAACTATGATTGGTTTTGTTATATACAAAGTAAAACATATTTACCAATGAAAATATGCAAAATACTTAAACTTTTATTAGAAATGAAATTTCAATTAAGATCTGAATTTTCAGAATCCTCACATTCCACTGAGGATTCTGAGAATTCTGATTTGTGTTGCTATAACTATTTTCAATATACTTGAGATCAGAGTTAGAACTATTATCAGTGTTCGAAATATGGTCAGAAATGTAGATTATATGACTCATGAAATGCTCACATCCTGCCAGACATTTTTTAGTTTTGAAAAGCTTGGACAAAATGCTACAAAAAATTTTACTATATTTCACAGAAATGTTGGCAGCTAATGCCATCTGTCAGCCCACATTTAAATAAATATTACATTAAAACCAAAATGAAAGCATGAATTGAGAAAAAGCAGGTTGTACAGTTAAATAGAAGCCTAAGATGCATCCCTGTGGAAATCACTTGTTTTGCTACTTCTATGTAGCCGTTGGCAATCACGGGAGGCACAGCAAGACATTTAATATTGTTGTATCTTCTCTTGTACCATATGCTCCCTTTAGTTCTGACTTTTAGGCCACTGCTGAGCTGGTAACCAAATGGTTGATGTTCTTGCCTTTGCTTCAACAGTTAGTGGTTTCAAATACCACCTTGGGCTTAGATGTTTGTAGTATTTGGAAACCACTTTAAATCATAAGTCCCACTTTTATTAACTTTGGTGTGCTAAAAATTATTGCTGAGCGATATCCAAACCAAATCTGAGTAACTGTCTTCCGCAAAATGCTTCCCCATTTTTATTGTACACCACTAAAACTGTGAGTACTTAACATGTGTTTAATAACCATTCCTTATATATATATATATGTTTGTATATATATATATATATATATATATATATATATATATATATATATATATATATATATATATAATCAGTAACATATTCATGTTTATGCTTTTTTCTTAATAAAGGTAAAGATTTGCTTATCATGAAAAACATATCTTTTCTTTATGTGCATTACTGGTATGCACAATTTTTAGTTAAATTCTTGGGAAACAAGACCTCACTTTAATAACTACACTAACCTATTATGTCATTGTTATAGTGTCTCAGTCAAATAATTTTATTTTTATTTTTTCATAATACTTTTATATTAATAGAAAAAGTTAATTTACAATTTTATGAAAAATAGATGGACAGATGTTGTCTCTTGTCGAGCTTTCTGCTAGAGTTGTGGCTTTTCACATCCCATTTGAAGTAGTTGAACATGTATGTCCACCAGTACCTGAACAGTTACAACTTCGAATAGCTTTCTGGAGTTTTCCTGAAAACGAAGAAGACATTCGGTGATTTTTCTTTTCTTTTTTTTCCTCCAAAATCTAAAAACATAATTTTTAATGGTATTAAATTTTCCTAATGATTTCTCACCTATTTTTGTTAAATAAAGTTACATTTCATTTGCTTTATAATATTTCTGCTGGGCAAAATTTTTGATGAGAAATTTTTTTTGCTTCATTCTCATTATTTTTAATTTTGTATTGTTTTCAATCAAAGGAAAGCAATAAAATAAAAGCATTAGAAAACTATGTGAACTTTATCTAAACTCCTATTCTCTCTAAGAATAATTTATTAATGAAAGTAATATTTAAATTTTATTTTAAATTGCAAATTCTCTAGAAAGATGTATTGTCAGACTGCATCTTCAATCAGGGGAAAAAGTAAGAAACAAATTATATTAAAAATTACTAGAAATATCCCTTAGAGAATTATTGTGGGTAATTTCTCAAAGCTAGTTTGAAAATTTTATTTAGTAAGCATAAAATTTTGATTTGTTTTTGTAGATTGTACTCTTGTCTAGCTAATGGTTCTGCAGATGAATTTCAAAGAGGAGAACATCTATATAAGGCCAGAGCTGTTAAAGAACTTTTACAAATTGGTAATATTTTATTATGTATTCAATTTATGCTTAGAATTAAATCTTAATTTTAAGGCCTTAACTGTGATATATAGTTCAGAAAAATGATGGACCAAAAATGAAAACATTTTTTGACTGTTTAATTTTGTTCTTTATATTTTAGAAAATCATTTTTTATTACAAAAATAAAATTTTAAATACATTAACTACAATATTTGTAATTTTTACATACACATCAAAAAGTAATGAATTACACTCACATCTTATTCAATTAGAGGAAGTTAAAATTTGAAGCTAAATATAATATAACTATATAATATAAAAACAACAATATGATTTTCAATGGATAAATTAAAAAAATCTTTTACAGTATGGTATATCCCAAAACACGGTACTACACACAAGCCCATATTGCATTCTTTGCAATAAACTCAAGGCTCTTGTCTTATCCTCTTCCCCTTTTCATCGGTTTTACGCCAGCGTATAAAACACTGATTAGTTGGGATAGATTTTTTCCCATTGGTGGGATGTGTGCTGGAAAATTGTCAATCTGTGGGGCGCAGCAAGCTTACACTAAGACGCCCTGGTCCAGGTAGCTGAACATTTGGTTTATTTTGTTCACAATTGATATTCTGAAGTTCATATTTTTTGCACCTCCTGCTGTAGTATGTAAAACGAAGGAGTTATATAACACTTGGTCTAGGAGATGGAAAAATTTCTTTTGGTAATATTTTTTAGCTTGTTTTCTAGCAACCAGGTAGTCTTCATAGATGACAACTCTTCTGGTTTTATTAGGAAACTCCTATTTTTTATTCTTTCTCCCGATTTCCCGATGATGTGTTGAAATCTACTGATTTTTGGCAATTTCAATGAAAAACTTAAAAACAGCCAAAATCTTTCGGAAAAGTATTGAGTTGTTTTCGTAGCTTAAACAATCATGTAAGGAGTTCAATAAGATGTGGACGGTTTCTGTTGATCAGACAGAGCTTGTGTGCAAAATGTACTTATCTCCAATATAAATTTAAACTCATTGTAAATCTGTTAACATGTAGATTATTTAATAATAAATGGGTGATTATTTAGTTTTTAATTTAAGTCAAGAGAAAATTAGCAAAATAGTAAATTTATATTTTAAATATTGGAGCTCAATCTAACTTGATATAACATGGCATGACTGTTTCTACACTGGCAATTCATATCTATAAACATCAAACCCTATACACTTATCTGGAAAATTGTCATTTATTTAAAGTTCGAAACAATATTACATCTTGAGGTGAAAATGTAATTTTATTTTTGATGTATTTGAATTATATTTTGTTTTTTATGGACAAAGTATTTGATAATTTCTATATTTTTAGAAATATTTATCACTGAATTAAATTTATTTCATAATGTATTTTATGTTTTCATATAATTCATAAGTTTAATATTTTTTAATTGCACTAGTGTAGTAAAAGTTGCCTTATAAAATAAATACTGGGACTTAAACGTGCTAGTTTTTGTTTATTTTACACATTTAATATTCCTTTATTTATTATAGTTTCTTTATGAGGTTAAGGAATATTTTATTAAATTGATAAGATTAACACAAAATATGTTTAACTTAAATTATTCTCAGAATGTGTAATCTAAGATTGGGACGATTACCCTGGTACCAATGGTGCACAGAGGGAATGGCAAATGCAGACCGAACAAGCCCTTTATGTCTAGAGTATAGTTCAGTATAGGTAAGAGACGCCGGAGTAAGCAAAGGCTCGTCAGTACCTCTTTTTGCTAGGGTATCAGCCAATTCGTTACCCGCAAGGTCTACGTGGGAAGGGTTCCACTGTAAGTGAATCTCACGAGATGAGGAGAGCCGTCTAAGCTTGTCCAAGATAGCTACTCCTGTATTATCACGGACTCTGTGCCAGTTAGTAAGATGCTGGATGGTGCTCCGGCTGTCCGACAAAATCCAGATTTCCTCATTCCCAGGGAGAGAAAGAACCGTATCAAGACCCACATTAATTGCAATAAATTCACTGCGAAAGGTGGAACAGCTGTCGGGGTTTCTGATTGAGATTTGGTGGGATTCGTTTTGATACTTAATAAATACCCTACTACCGAAACAAGTTCTGTCATTTCTGCTACCATCCATGTGAATAAGCACAGCATCATCATGGATATTGTTGATCAACTCAAGAGCAAGTTGCCTTAGGTACTCAGGAAGATCTGTAGACTTGTTAACCTTAATAGGAAGACTTGGGTGAAAATTTACCCCGTTAAGACCCTCAGATGGGTCAATCCATGGGTTCAAGGAATGCAACTCTACAGTATTGGAGGTAACATTATCACTGGCTATCTGACTAAGGGGACTTTTTCTTTTTAGTCTCTGGTTATTATTCCAGCCCCTGAGAAAGTCAGAGGCTTGATTTTGGGAGCCATAACTAAAGAGTTTATTAAAATACTTCTCAAGATTTGAGTCTCTTCTGTGACTGAGTGGTAGAAAAATCGCCTCGTGTAGAACAATGTCGTTGGGACAGCTGTTTCGAAGACCAGTAATAATCCAAGCTGCGCTCAATTGTACTCGCTCAAGCTTCTGAAGGCTAGTCTTAGAGGCACAGCAGTAAACTGGGAAGCCATACTCCAGGATGGGTCTTAAGAGCGCAATGTAAGTATTTCTAAGCGTAAATGCTTCTGCTCCCCAGTGGCGTCCAGATATATATTTCAGGATAGTCAGACGTTTTCTACATTTTTCTACAAGATGGTCGATGTGCTTATTTCTTGTAATCGCAGGGTCCATTACAAAACCCAGGTATTTTGGATATCTATGCACTGAGAGAGGTTGGTTGTTCAGAAAAATCCTAGGCTGGTAATTGTACAGCTTTCTATTTGTTGTAAAGAAACTGGTAGTGGATTTTAAAGGATTAAAATGTAATTTGTGGTTTTCAGCAAAGTTCCACACATCAACTAGAGTCTGGTTGATATGATTTTCCAAGTCAGCAGTATTGGCACCAGAGTCCCAGAGGACTATGCCGTCCGCAAACAATCCCACTTCACATCTCCTGGAGATAACTTTCTCAATGCCACTCAAAAATAGTGCAAAAAGAATAGGGCTCAGAATGGAGCCCTGAGGAAGACCCTGTCCCAACAATTTAAGACCATTCGACATGGAGTTGTTAAATCTAACCCTGATTACTCTGTCTCTTAGAAAATCATATACCCAAGGCAGGGCCCTATTACGAATTCCGAAACCCTCAAAGAGCTTGGTAATAAGTCTTTGTTTCCAAACAGTATCAAAAGCCCTGGACAAGTCCAGGAAAACTGCCACAGTGTGATTTGTAGGCTTCAAATTGTGCGCATCTCGAATCCTCTAGGTCAAATAAAGCACCTGATCTGTAGTACTGTGTCCTGACTTGAAACCATATTGTTCCCTGGGGAAAAGACCACATGAATTCGAATAAAATAAAAGTCTCTTTAAAATCATCCTCTCCATTATCTTACACACAATAGATGTAAGTGCGATGGGCCTATAACTCTCAGGAGAACTGGAGTCTTTTTTTGTTTGGCTTTCTGATAGGGATGATGGTTGCCCTCTTCCAGTCTTGGGGAAGCCGTCCCGATTTCCAAGATAAGTTTATTATGTCCAAGAATCTCTGTCTTCCAGCCTGACCCAGATGTTTAATGAAGTATCCGTGAATGCCATCAGGACCAGGGGATTTTTGTATATCAGTATCCGTGAGGGAAGCCTTGAATTCGTGCAAGCCAAAATAAGTTGAGAAATTGGGTATCCCCTCGCGGGAACTACGGCACCCGTGAACAATGTTTCTGGCTCTCTTCGTGATAGATCTGTCAACATGAGAGAAGCTAAGCTTGCTAGTTATCTGATAGTGTGCACCAAGGATATCAGCAGCCTCGCAATCAGTTTGGGGAATTCGGCCGTCTGTGTCTTGAATCGTATTGCATAGTTCTTCCTGAGGCTGTTCCTTACTAATACTCTTCACTAATTTCCACAATTTACTATTAGAGACCCTTGGATCTAGCCCAGAACAAAGTTCATTCCATTTATCTCTCTTGATTTGTTCATAGGCTAGTTTAATCTCAGCATTGACTCTGTTTAAATTAATTCTATGAGAAATATCATTAGGCTCATTTAGGGCGCCGAGAATTCTTTTTCTCTCATCCAACAGAGGCTGGAGAGCTGGTGACTTGTGGGTAAAAAATTTCTTAAAACTCTTAATATTACCCCTGGGAATAGCCTTTTTAGCATCATTTATAATAATTGATTTCAAAGTGAGCCAATCAGAATCAAGAATATTTGTCATGGGTTTAGAGTGAATATTGGTTTCAATAGAACGAGTATAGGACTCCCAGTCAGCCCTCTTGAAATTCCAGTACTTTTTATTGCTTTTAGAAACAGGTAGTTCGCCATTTAGTTCAATCAAAACAGGGAGATGATCGATATCTATTTTCTCGTGGACTGACCAGGAACTCCCCGGGTAGATACTGGGGCTAACAATAGCGACATCCAGTGCTTCAGTGGTGTCATAACTGTAAGGTGCTTGGGTTGGTATACCATCGTTTAAAAAGATGAAGCCACAATCGTCTGCCATCTTAATGAGTTCACTACTTCTTCGATTTTCTTCAGTACACCCCCAACTAGTATGTTTTGCATTTAAATCTCCGATCAGAAGAGTGTTGTCCACAAGGAAGTTATGCATGTTAGAAGTCAGACCCTTATTGTTTGGGGGATGGTACACATTATAGATATTTAGGGTTTTGCCCCTCCAAGTAAACTTAATGCCTTGAATTTCTAGGTCAGAATTGTCTATTCCATTGAATTTTATACTTTGATAGTTAAAATTTCTAATGAGGAAAGCAAGTCCTCCACCACCCTTGTCTGGTCTATCAGTTCTATAAATATTATATCCCTTGATGTTGAGGGAATTAATACCCTTCAATTTGGTCTCCTGAAGAGCGATGATCTGTGCACCATAAATGTTAGCCATGTCCAAGACCTAGTCTAATTTAACTCGAGCTGCACTTGATAAAATTCAGTTGATATTGCACTGTAAAATCTTTAGAGACACGGGAGACTGTAATTTGTTTATCAATCGAGGCCCTGTACCTAAACCAGGATCGCGACCCTTTTTTGACTGCGCGACGGCCGATGCAGCATGAATTCCTGAGTGTGACGTATTCATAGATAGGGGAAAGGGGCAGCTTCTGTTATCCAAGTGGACCAGAGCACCAAAGGTAGAAGACTGACTTGGCTCCTTACGTGGGTTTGGATAGGAGTTTTCCTTCTCCTAGTATCTCTTTTAGTCTGGCTCCTACCCAACGAAGACCTGTCCGGCATGGGAGACCCTACCAGTAGCTAAGCTACCGCCGGCATAGCTCTCTGGGTTGCTGGAGCACGCAAGCCCGCCCACCACGTCAAGGTGAAGATACCATCGGGGGGGAGGTTCTATAGTAGTTGTGTGCACTAAATTGCTATCAAGAAACATAAAAATACTTGTGTAAAATTTGATATATCAACGGTTGGACTTACTTGTGTCAGCTGAAACAGAAACCTTGGAAAGTCAGGAGGAAAATTATCCAAACATTTCAGTCTCTACAGGACAAAGTATCATCATCATCACTTTCGATGTAATATTCATCAGTAGAAATATTGGTATTCTATACCGAGGAACCTAAGCCGAGTTGACAGCCGAATGGTTAGCGCTCTTGCCTTCAGTTCAACAGTTCATGGGTTCGAATTCCACCTTGGGCATGGATGTTTGTAGTGGTTCGGAATCCACTTTAAACCGTAGGTCCCAGTCTAATTTACCCTCCTGTGCAAAAAATGACTGTTGAGAGACAAACAAAACCAAACCCGAGGAACCTAAACCTAAATTGCACTTGTGTTATAAAAGTTGCCTTATAAAATAAATATAGAGACATAAATGTCAATGTGTTTATTTTTTTTACACATATAGTATATTCTTTTATTCTTCATAGTTCCTTTGTGTGTGAGGTTGATGAATATTTTATTAAAATATTAAGATTGACACAAAATATATTTAACATAAATCATTCTCAGAATGTATAATTTAAAGAGTAAAATTCTCTTTTCACGGTACTACCATTTTAAACTTTATGTTTCAAGCAAAAGTGTCGCTATAGTAGTGTGTCTCCTGATTTTTTCTCTCAAAATCAGTAGAATATACTGATTTTTATCTCTCCAAGGTTGACAGGTATGTAAAGTATACAAAACAAACTACTTTTAGCCATGTACAAAAACTAAGAGTTTAGTTTTGCAAAATATTTTTATATTTTAAAATTTATGTGGTACTCTTTTGATAGCATTTGTTTGCTATAACATTCCATCAAATTATTAAAGAACATTCCATCAAATTATTGCTTGCATGATCATTTCTGTTGAATTAGATTGATGGATTCCCTTAACCGTGTTTTGTGTCACTCTTAATCAATCAATAATTTCTGAACGTTTCAATAAGTGTAGTACTCTCTCAGTATAAGGAAATAATCAAGAAGTATTGAAAAGTCCATGAATGTCTTAAGTGCTAATGTTTGATATTTGTAAAATAAATTTTCCGAATAAATAGATATTGGTGAAACTGAAATTAATTTCACTGTTCCAAAGAAATTGATTTCATTATTGTGATCTAATTATTTCAAAGATTTCTATTACATGAAAGTATTATTGTTTAGATCTAAAATGAAATTTTATTTTGGACTTGTATAAAACCAACCATGTTATTTGCCAAATGTTAGTTTAAAAAGTTTATCATTAACCTTTTTCATATTTTAGGTTTTCATCTTAGTGCCACCATTTCACCACCACAATCTTTGTCAATCTCAAAAGGCACTTGTAATGTTGCCGTCACATTTGATCGATGTCGTATTACATCATGCACTTGTACCTGCACCAGTAGTGCATCTTGGTGTTCACATGTTGTTGCTGTATGTTTATCTAGAATTCATCAAGTAAGATGCTTATTATAAATCATGGAAAATTATTTTGTTTTCTACTTAAGTTTTTAATTAACCTGTGTCATTATGTTTTGAAGCCAAACCATGTACGTCTACGTGCGCCTGTGTCTGAATCTTTGTCTCGTCTTCATCGTGTTCAACTTCAGAAATTTGCTCAGTATTTAATTAGTGAATTACCACAACAGGTAGCTGATGCAAAATTTTCATATTTATACACATATAAATTAATTATAATCCTTACTGAAGTATCAAATATTTATTCTTTGTAAAGTTTTGATGTATTTAAAAAATTATCTCATTTTGAATTTTATTTAATTGTAGGTGAAGAAAACTATCTATCTAATTTCACTATAAATTACCCCAGAATAATTATACTTTAAAAATTTGTTTTTACACTCATTACTCTATATTCTTCTTATTGAATAAACTTCTTTTTAGATAATTTGTTTTCTTTTAAAGGCAATATTCTAAAATAATAATGGCAAATTTATTGCTTCAAAGGTTAAAGGCTGAAAGGTTTACAAATGATATATATTAAGTTTTTTGTACAGAATATAAAATTTATTTTCCTGTATTTTGCAGAATTTTATTTTATTTATTTTTTTAATATTGAATTTAGAATTAATAAGATTATAAACTTTTACTCACACTTCAAACATTATTTTATATTTAATAAATGTATTCATTTCATCTTTATTCTTTCATAATATTTAACATAAATTCTAATTACAACATTTTCTTCAATTATGAAATATGATACTTAAATTTCTGATTTATTTTAGCATTACATGGAAGAAACTTTGCATTATTTAATAGATTAATAATGATTTTAAATAGTTTAATTTTGACCATAAAACTTGGATTTCAAAAATGCAAACAAATTTGAAACAGATTTGAAATTACTTATTTGACAGTTTGTATTTGGCATCAACATTGAATCAATTTTATTGTGTCAATTTTGTTTCAGTAAAAGATGCATATCACTATGAAAAATTACTTAACAATATTAACATTTAGAAAATATAAGTAAATTACTTTATTACTGTTGTGCATATATTCCAAAATTTAGTATTTTCAAACAATTTCACTGTAGCTTTCTTTTTAAATTATTAATCCTGCTATAGTTTTTTTGTTTGTTTTAAATTGTTAGTTTTTTATATAAATCAAATTTTGAGATGTTCTTCAATGGAAATAGTATTTGTGAATCTTTTGTCATAGGTTTGAGCATGAAAAGATCCCATTATATTGGAATCTTTTTGCATTTACTTGATAACTATTATTCTATATTTGTTTTTTAAACAATCTTCAGGTGCCACAACATTCTGTTTTGTAAGTAATTTTAATTCTATTGCATCAATTTTATTAATGTTTTACATTCATGTGTAACAATTTTCAGATATTGCCAACAGCTCAGCGTTTACTTGATGAATTGTTATCAAGTCAACAAACTGCAATCAATACCTTAGGAGGTGCTCCAGGTAATTGTTGGGTTATATATTCTTTATAAAATTTACTATACATAATGATGTATTTTTCTTTTTAAATGTGTGTTCAGATTCTTCATTCAGTATTTTTTCCAACATATCAGAATAATAAACATCAAACAATATTATGTTATATGTCTTCTGTAATATAAGTCTAATTTATTTAACATATAGATCCAACAGCTGGTGCATCAATTAATGAACAGACTACATGGTGTTTGGATAACTTAGCTCTGCATGACAATATCAGAAAAATCCTCATCAAATTATGTGTACCTTCACCCATTGTATTTAGTGATGTGAACTATTTGTCATCAACAGCACCTCCAGCTGCAGCAGAATGGTCAAGTCTGTTGAGACCACTGAGAGGAAGAGAACCTGAAGGACTCTGGAATTTACTCTCCATTGTTAGAGAAATGTTTCATAGAAGTGATAGAAATGCTATTCCTTTATTAGAAATTTTGACTGAAGAGATGTTACAATGTGATCAGGTAAATTAAGGCAATGGTTTACATGTGATTTCACCAGTTTGTAATTTATGAAATTCATTATGTTTTTCATATATATATATATATATATATATATATATATATATATATATATATATATATATATATATATATATATATATATATATTCCTTAAAATCCATTAAAAAAATCAAAATTGCAGAATTATTAATATTATAAGTTGCTGAAAAATGTTAGAAAGTGTTTGCCACTTCAATTTATTTTTCAGTTCTACAACCAGATTTTGTTTAAAATATTTTTTTAAACAAAAAACCAGAAACTCTTTAAAATATTTTTTTCTAGATCATCAAATTCTGCTTGCTTAAAAAAATAATAGCATTTACTTTATTTCTCCCTCTCAAAAATTGTCAATAATTATTGTGTCATTAATTGTCATTTGTCCATAATTATTGTGGGTAGAGAGAAAAATATCCTCCTCATACTCTACATTACTGAAGTGTAATTTTTTTATAAAAGAAAAGAATTATTAAATTACAACAATTACTATATTTCTTGATTTTTGGGAAAGTGTGTTTTTACTAATTTCATTGGAATGCTGATAAAAAAAAATTCTCAAATTCAGTATTTAATAATTTTATTAACTGAAGGAAATTTTTAAATGCTTCACTGCTTGCTCAGCTTGTTTCTTAGTTTATCATCATGAGATCTTATTTCATGTTGTGAAACTGCATTTTGCTCAAAGGTAATAAATAATACATTTTGTTATTTTTTTAGATAAGAAAGAAGTTTTTATTTAAAATACAAATACATGTTTTCCAATAGGAGCTATTGGTTAAACCTGGTAGTTTTGATCCAAATGTAATAAACTAAGAGAGAAGCTATTAATAAGTTCATATTTAATTAAAAATACAAATATGTATAGCTAATAGAGAAATATAACAATATTTTGAATGGTTAAATAAACACTTACAGTTTGAATATCGATATGCAATCGTTGAGTTTCTTAAAAATAAGTTAAAACATACATTTCCTATTAAATAATAATTAAATTTTTTATTAAAGTCTGTTTTAATATAAAATCTGAGAATCCTGTTAATCAAAATTTCATTGTGTTATAATTTGTTTTTATATGGTTTTCATTTATGTTATCTCATTTTTATATATTCTGATTTTAACAGAAATAGGGGCTATGTATCTTTCAAGTATATAATAAATTTCTATATAAGGCTGTATGAACAAAAATACTTTTAAAATATCCTTTATTAAATATTTAAATAATGTGAAAAATTTTGAGTATTTAAACTAAATTATTTCTATTATATATATAATATTAGCACCCAGCATATAACCCATAGAAAACTGCTTCAGGCTTCGTAGTTGTCTGATTTTCCTGAAAAATCCTTAATTTTAAGTCATAATCCTGAAATTCCTAAATTATTTTCAATTTCAAAGCAAAATAACACTCTTATTTTCAATTTGAGAAAATCGGAATGTTCTTTGAAGACTTATAGCCGAATAAAGGATGGTTTTTCTAATGATGTATGGGAGAATGATTTCAGTGACAAATGAAAAGAACTGTTGTTGACGGTTTAAGACATGTCTATCTCTTACACATCAATCAAGAATCTGACAGCTTGTCGTGTTTTCTCCTTTGTTCAGAAAACAGAAATTGTTTATCTTAAGACTTTGAGAGTGGTTGTCCATTAATTTTTTTGGAAACATTTTTGTTATTTTGTGTGCAGATTTGCAAGAATTTATAAGAACCCAGGATTAAAATGCCTCAAATTATGAAATTTTCAGATAGTTGGCTCTCTTCTTATCGTAAGGACAAAAATGGCGATTTTATTAAAGACTAGTGTCAAGCATGTGAAAATGATTAAATATGGGATTTTCTCAAGTTTTGATTCACGCTACTTCACTTAAACATAAAAGGCGAATGAAACAAAAGTTAAATTAGACTGTTTTAGTTTCTAACATGAATGCAAAAATAGTATCGACAAATTCGTTGCTTGTATCATCTTCTTGCAAGCATTGAATAATGTTAAATACACAAGATAAAGTTTTAAAACCGAAGCAATAATTTTGCTTGGAGCTATAAAATGTAACTACTCATTTTCTTCAATAAATGAACTTGGAAATATTTTTTCCATTGCATTTGACGATTCGAAATCGCCAAACTTATTAAACTTAGTAAAGCCAAAGCACGATATGTGACAAAACTCGGACTACCTACATTCAGAGATTGCATTTCCATGTGATAATATTAGGCATGATTTAACTAATTTTGTGAGAAAATTATATATAAAACTTACTGAGACATCTCTTAATTTAGATATTTTTTTCCAAAAATTGGAAATATTATTTTTCTGTGAGAAATTTTCAATTGTTTGTTTAAGGTTTTCACAAACATACATTTCAATTTCACCTTTCATTTTATCACAAATTGAATAATTTTTTTGTTACTTTTAGCATATCATTTGCAAATCGAATAAAAGCCTCTTTAAAATGTTTATCATCCTTTCGATGGATGAATGTCCTATACATCATGCAAAAAAACATTTGAAAGTGGCAACTTCGAATGTTATGCAGAAATCTTTTGTTTTCAGGATAAGCAATTTACTAGCTGCTGAACTAACATCTAAATTTTTAAGGAGTAACCACAGTTTGGTTTCTCTGCAATTTACATTGCGTAGAGGCATTCCTTCTTTTTTGCCAACAGCATCAGATTTTAAAAATTTATACATTATACTTCTTGCTAATTCATTTTACTTTCTAAACAAACAATGTAATATTTGAGGATTTTTTTCGGAAAAAGTAAAAGATATGGAAATAAAATGCTGCAAAAATAAACAACAAAATGTAAATACATTAAGTTCATTTTTAAACTTTGAATTAGTTACATATTTTTAACCCTTTCCCATTTTTTTTTGGGATAATATAAGTAAAAAATATTCTTTTTAGGCTGGATACTGTTCAATTATTCGTTCAAATGTAGGTCCTAGAGTTAATCATCATGACTACATGTTTTTTGAACAAATGGTCAGCAACAGACTCCACTAATAATGAAATCTGAACACTTATAATCTTCTCTTCTTGTTGCTGACAAATTAAACCATTCATATGAGCAGTACAAAAAAACTAAGTCAAAACTTAAATTTGACATACCTTTCTTAATGGCATTATTGATAACATGTAAACTACACTTATATCAATCAAGTTCAAAATTCTTAAAGAATTTAAATTAGCATTTAACTTCTTATGAAATGATAAGTTGACATTTGATCCATCCATGAAGCATTGAAGCAATTTTTCAATATTTAAACCATTTTTTTTTTAAATTTAACACTATTTCTAAAATTTTTCTAGACTACACATGTCTAAGAAAAAAGAAATCACAAAAATTATTAACTATCTTGCATTCTTTTTCTGACCAATAAGATGTATAAATACCCAATTGTTATTTTATACTTGCTTGATAGTCATTTCATCAAAATGCTGAACAGACCATGAATAAAGTAGATAAAAAAATTTTTGATTCTCTCATTACAGAAGCAAATAACTTTTTATAAGATGAAGCAGCAGCTCTCCAGTTGATAAATCGCTCATCAAAAAAACTAAGAAATGCTGTATAAATGAATGATTTTCAAAATATAACAGTTGCTCAGACACTATTGTATGCTACCAATGATAAAATTAAAAAGGTTTCAGAAAAGTTAACTTTAACTGGACAAACGAATTGCACAAATTAAAAAATAACCTTTTTTTTAATTTGAATTTTTTTATCTCTGTAAAAGTATTTATAATTGTATGAACAAAACATTGTTGATTAATGTTTCTGTTAATAAAAAGATTTTAAATTTGAAAAGTTTTTTAAACTTAACATAATATTTAAGATATATGTATTGACAATGATTATAACTGGATGATCTTTTTCTCTTTAACTTAACTATTAATAAATTAAGATTGTCCTGAAATTTCTAAAAAACTGTCTTGAATTTTTATTTTATCCACTACTATGCCTGCTACTTGATGAAATTTCTGGAGTGTTTCTTGACAATATTTAAAAATCATGAATTTTTCCAGTTTTGCTTCTAGTTTCATGTTTTCATGAAACCATTATTTATTTGAGCTATTATTAATTATATTAATTGGGTATGTCAGAAAATTGCCTAATTATTTTTAGCAACTTAATTCCATGACTTATAAAAATTTATGTATGAGAGGTGACTCATAAATTAATGAAGAATTTTAAATTATGGCTGTTAAATAATAAATATATACCATAATTAAAATCAATAAAATAAGATTTTATATTTTAGTGTGTATATATCAAAAAATTATCTGCATTCAAAGTTGCAAAGCTTAAAAGAATCTTTAAATGTACATGATTTAATTTATGATGAAAAACAAATATTGCATTTTGTATTAAGTAAGGAATTTTGTAAATTTACTGGGTTTTAAATATTAACTAGTGATTGTTTTACCTTTTCAAATATGATACTACATTTACTTAACTGCATAGAATTTTAAAATATCATTTTTGTAAATTTTTAGAAACTATTGTAAATTTGGAAATGTAATTTTATTCAAATGAAACTTATAAAAGCCTACTTATGAATTTCATTGTGCCATTATTTTTTATCCGTGATTTAAAATTTACTGAAATTTTCAAAATTAATTTTCTTATGAACTGTGAAAATACCTCATTTTAAAAATTTGTTTAATATTTTATCAAAATATGCAATATAAATATTTGTGTAAATAATTTTTTTTTCCTGTATAACTGATATCAATGAATTGGATATATATTAAATAATAATCACATGACTATCCAAAATACTGGAAAATAATTATTTGTTAAAAATTTTATATTTTGTTACAGTGAAAGTTTCAATTTTTTTTAATTAAACATAAAATGTAAATACCATTGACATCCTAAATAAGCATGCTTTGTGATTCAGATGTTAATGATTATTTATACTATATTTTTATTTAAATATATTTGTAATTTTTTCTTTATCAATCATTTAAAAAAGAAACTTGCAAGATTTTCTTTTTTAGAAATTCAAAAACTAAAATATCTAATGATTCTCATGTTTTAATTTCAGATTCTCTCTTGGTGGTTCAGTACTAAAGTTTCACTTCACATGGGATCTGGTGGTCATGGTGGTAGAGGAAGTATGCATAGTAATACACATGCATCACAGCATGCTTGCAGTAGCTTATGTGATGAAGTAGTTGTGTTATGGAGATTAGCAGCATTAAATCCTGCTCTTTCTCCTCAAGATCGACAAACTCTTTTTGGCCAAGTATGTATTAAGTTACAATTTCAAAACTTAAAACTTTTTTATTCTATTCAGGGATTGTAACATCCTTGAAATTCCTGGAATTCAAAAAAAAAATTAAGAAACCTTGAAACTTCTGAAATTTTCCTTAAATTTTGAGGCATTTATTTTTTATTTAAAGTAATTTATGAGTTTTTTGTTTAAATTTTTTCAATGAAATTGTCCAAAATCGAAATTGAGTATTAGCTTTTAGTATTATCATTAGATGGCAACATGATCTAATTGTTATCTTATGCATAACTGTTGACTTAAATTATTGTGTCCGAAATAAGGATCCATTTCGGCCACAGTAGTTTCATGATGATCCATTTCAATCAGGACCACTAGTATTTAGAATTATGTGCATGAAGTTGTCACCAATAAATACGTCATGTGCAGCAATTGGACAGCTAATTTTAATAGATTCTTTTTCTGTTTGTTTCTATTTTCTTTATATTTTATAAAATTCTCTTAATATTAATACCTAAATATAAAATTTCTAAGTTAAAATTTATTTTTCATATCTTGCTTGGTGAGAAGTGCTTATAGTTTCAGTTAATCAAGATGAATTTTGTTTATCCACGAAGTAAATTATTTAATATATATAGTGTCTTTTCAATAACCAGTGGGTTCTGAAAAAGCTATACAAAGATTGGCTTTTATACGGTTCACTAAAAACATATGTCCATTGTCTGTCTAGTTTTCATGAAAGACTTCTGTATTTCAAATATGGGTAAATCAGCTGTCAAATTTCATATGAAAGGGAAAACACATGTATTTATTAGAGCAGGCTGTATCTGCCAAAAAAATCTATTCATTTAAATGAATTTTTTTTCTACTACTATTCCTATTAAAGAATGTGAATCCAATGTTTGTTCTAAAAATTTGGATTAATTTGTTTTTTCAAAAGGAATTTTAAAGTCTCAAATTCTATGGGTCCTTAAAGTTTTAAACAGTGAATTCAGCTAAAGTTCTTGTAGTATATAAATCCTCTCTTTCAAGCAATGTTTGTAGACTGTGCTACTGCAAAGCAATTTAGTTGTGGTGATACTTTTTGGAATTGCATCTTATTTTTTCTATTTATTGAAAAAGAAAGTTAGGAATGCTAGTAATTATGTGCTTTTCTTTTATTGGAAGTTTAAATGATCATCTGCAGCCAAAACAAATGGACTAGGTAAGATTTTGGAAAAATGATATTTTTAAAACATGGTATTTCACATGGTATTTTATTTTAAAAATCAATCTGAAGTGATTAGAATCATTACCAAGATTATTCCGGTTGTCAATGGATGATCTGAATGTGAATTAACTCCTATTCACTAAAATAGCTGATTTTTTAAAGAATGTACAGCATTCAAATTTTGTTAATTTTGGAAACTTAAAGGAGATTGTTACACACATCTTGAAATATTTAGTAAATTAATGAATATGAATCTACTGAAGATGTTTAAAAACTCTGAAATTACCTATTACTTTATACAATGTATAATTTAATAATGTAAAGAATATTGATTATTTAAATAAAAAATTTTCTGATGTGGCTTTAAATAAGGCTTTTAAATGTGTAAGACTTTTGTGATAATCATTAATTATATTTCTAGTTTAAATGAAAAATGTTGCGTATATATAATTATATGCATATTTGATTAAGAACAATTGATAAAGTAAAAATAAATAAATTTTTTGGCATGAATATTAATATTTCCTGGAAATTTTTGGATTTGACTGCTGGTAAGTTCCCTTAATATCCTAGAATTTGATTCTTGAAAATCTGTACAAACTGTATCTATTTGAATAACTAAATTTTTTTATTAATTATGAATATCTTTCATTATTGTTGCAGCTAAGAATGTGGCACTTGAAAACTTTGGAAAGAGTTTGGAAAACTCGAACAAGCACTAACAATAGTATCAGTTCCATCAAACGAACAGATATTGAGGTATTCCCCGGATTTCGACCTGCAATGGAAGGTTGTTTGCTAGATTGGAGTGACTATCCTATACCAGGTGTCACTTATGCTGAAGGTGGGGGCAGACGTTGGTATTGCCCTTATGTTCATGTAAGAACCGCAGAACCTGCAACATCTACAGTTACTCCTGGCAATGAAAGTGATAGTGGCAGCTTAGCGTGTTTCTCCACTCGTAGAGGACGTTCAGTTGATGTGGGTCAAATAACTGGCTTATGCCCTTGTGATAAGCAATCATCTGACAAGAAAAGCATTTGTGTTCTTAATTTTCATCATGATCAGGTGATAGAATCTTCAGAACATAAGCTGAATAGCAATCGCAGCTCACTGAGTAGTGAGGGTTTCTGTGAAAATGAACAGGAAGCTCTAGCTGATGTTTTGGCTGATTCTTGTTGTATTGGAATAACACATAATGGCAATCCTATTCGTAATGAAGGTCCATCTAAAATGATTGTCTCTAATGAGGTATGGAATTCAGAAGAAAGTCTTCAAGATGAATCTGATGGAGCTAAAGGCTTTGGTGTTTCTTTTAAAAATAATCTACAATCTTCATCTGAAAAGAATGCTGGTTCACAAGTTTACATTGAAAAAGATAAAAAGAGTAGTTCCAAGTTACTAGAAACTAATACCTCTGCATCACTTCAACATGATACTCAAGGCACTTCTTCAAGGTACTTTTTTTCACATCATTAAAAAATAATAATAATTATGCACTTGTTACAAGGCAAATATGAAAAGATTAAAATAGGAAATTTATAAACTTCCTTTTTTCTTTGATATTCACTAACCACTATTATTTATTTTCAGGCAAGCTGAATGTAGTGGTGAGGCTAGTGAATCTCAACAATCCAGCGATGAATATCATTTGTATTATTATGATCCTAGGGTGCGATTACCTAGTCCTGAGCATCCTCAACAATATGTTGTTGAAGAACAATGGTTTTCAGTATCTGTAAAGAAAATAGAAGATTCTCTGGAAGTAAAATATCATTAATTTTTGCTTTAATATTTGTTTCAATATGATTTTTTAAATTTGGTATTTTCATTGTCTGTTAAAGTAACAAAAACAATAAATGTAGTGTAAAATTTCTTCCAGAAATATTACTTTCCAGTACAATATCAATCATCTTATTTGTTTGATTAATTTTCTTACATTATTCCATTCCATATAAATCAATACATTAATGTAATTTAAAATTGATCTCTGGTTCTTTTTGCACATATTAACTATAAGTTAAAATGCAATTTATTTAAAGTCTAGCTTAAATCAGATTTTGCATGCATAATTTGCATTACTTAAAGAAATTTTTGTATTATTATTATAGGTTCTTTTTGCCAGAGCTGAAGCTCTTCATGCTCATGGTCATTCTCATGAAGCTTGTATGCTTGCTATTCGTTTAGCGGAAGAATTGCTGGCTAGCCCACCAAATTTAGCTGTTGAAGTACCTCCAAGTACTTGTAGAGGTAAAAAGGTCCGTCGATTTAATCCAGCCAGTCATCATGTTAGTTTAATGGCATCTGCAACTTTAGCAAAAGTAGCCTTTTTATGTTCTGTGCTGGGAGAAAATCCTGAACATCACCATCTTGCCTTCCGTGTTGGATTGTTTGGTTTAGAAATGACACGGCCTCCTGCATCTACCAAAGCATTAGAGGTAATTTGAAAAATTAAGTGTACCCTGTTTATACAAAGACTAATTTGTAGTTTTTGTATTTATATAAGATGAAACCTTATATAATGAGAATAGATAAATCTACCCTCAATAAAATATAGGTAAATCTATTACATTGAATTAAAATCTTTCTTAATTGATTTGATTTTATACTTCAATTGCGGGCTATCCAAATTTATTATTTATTCAATTTATTTGTGATGTTACATGCTTATACATTTCTTCCAATCATACTAAATCAATGTACAGGATAAGAAATAAAAATATCCATTGTATAAAAATCACAAAAATTTCATGAACAGAAAATAGAAATAAGCAAAGGGTATAAATTATATAATTTCTATCAATATTATAATATCCATTTAACATAAAACTTTATTTTAGATACTAAGAATATAAATATTAATGTCCCTTTCCCTACATTCACCTAATCATTACAAAAGCATAAATTTAAATTCAAATTATATTTATGGTTATATTATCCTGTCAATAACTTTAAAAACTGTAAATTATTATAATAAAATTGGGTTATTTTTTGTAATATTTCCTTTACATTGCTATACTAATAGTTATCGGTATATGAAAATAAATAACATCATGACTGCTACTGTTCATATCGCTACTCTGATATTGCCATTGATTTTAATTTTAACCATTTCACATTTCAGTTTTTACTTCTTTTCCATCTTCATACCAATTATGGTTGAGCCAGTGAGTAGCAATATCTCTAATGTGAATGTCTCATCATCTTAACTTCTTCAAGAGTCTCAAATGCCTTTGTCCCTTTTTTGATTACCAGTCATGCACACAATTAGGTTGAATTTGTTTCATATTGACATAGTTATTCTTGGGCTAAAATACATATGCATGTATCCATTTTTATATTTAATGTTCTATAAATGCACAAACTTTAAGAAGTTGGAAATATCAAAGATGTATTTAAAGTATGGGTTAATTTCTGCCCATATTTTGGATTATTGTTTTTTACATCCATCCCAATTTGTTAGAAAGTGAGTTTTTAAGATTTAATGGAGGTTATGAATGATTTGTATGATTGAGACGTAGATTAGTAGACCATAAAAAGCGTTTGAATATAGCTTGTGATTGTTTCATTACTGCTGCCAAAGAAGAATCTTGAAATAATATACATCATATTTTCAAAGCCAAATCCTAACTCTTATTTGTCACTGCATAGTAGGCCATTAAGGCTCCTGTAGATCAAGGTGGGAACTCCTGTTGTCTTGTAACTCCATCTGGCGATAATTCTGAAAGCTTGTGAATTGGGTAATATTTTTGAAATTGCTTATCAATCAATTTTACAAAATTAGCAAGATTGTCAGTTGTGCTTTGTGTGTGTGTGTCATGAAAATAAATGCACTAACACCATAAAAACAGCATTAAAGGGAGATCTCTATCCCCACATAATCATTAGAAGCTACTGCATCAAATTACACCCTAAATTCTTAGAGGAGAGATAAGGGAAAAAAGGCTAGTTCAAGTGCTCCTCAAAGTTGATACCAGAATCACCCATTGATGTCTTAGCGCTATAGTTGACAAACTTATTATTCAAAAAAGCCAAATCTAGATCATTTATTCAAAGAGTTATTTTTTTAATATAAGCTTTGCTTTAGGGGGAGTCATTATTAATGAATGAATCAGGATTAAAAGTACACTATCAAGCTTGTCTTTGGTAAATAAATCTTAATTTTACTATCAGTAAACTAAATAAAACTTGGTATCATATTTATATAATAATTATAATATTTATTTAACAAATATCTTTAGTAAAATAATATTAAAAGAATTTTTAAAAATAACTTCAATTAATCCACTAATGTGAATATTGGCTTTGCATTTCCTTGGAAAAAAAAGGTAAATCAGGTTTATATGATGTAGTTTTTAATTTGAGGTACAATTCCAAGTTCTCATAGATAAATCGATTTCATAATTTACTCATGATATTGTTTATGCTTGAAAATGATTGTTCACATGAATGTGTAGACCCTAAAAAGGAAAGAATATCAAAAGCTAATTTTTTCATTTGATCATATGAGTGGGGAACACAATTCCAAGTGTTTAAAATTAACGTCTTCATTTTTCTGATCTTTTAAAACAGACCACTTGTGTTGTATGCTTAGTTCATGTTTATTTCACTCCAGTAGCGCTAAATCGGCACAAAGACGCTTAAAGTTTGAGCTCCATAATTCTTTACTTTTTAAATCAAACAAATGAATTTCAAAGCTGCCAATATCAGTATTAAATGGTGAAAAAAAATTTCTTTTACAGTGTCATTCAGAGGTTTTACAAAATCTAGCATCGCTTTGCTGTTTTGAAATAGCAAGCATCGATATTGAACTTACTTTCTTGACAATATTTTAATAGACATGTATAGTGAATTGGGGTTTCTCTCTCAAAATCTTTATCAAAAAGCAATTATTTGTTTTTGAATGAAATTACTTTTTCTAGCACGGAAAAAATTGTTTCCTTTCCCTTGTAAATTACAATTAAGCTAATTTAAATATAGGAAGTAACATCCACCATAAAATAAAATTTCTGGATCCACAAATCATACATTAGCAATAGATAGTGAATATTCTTAGAAGAATATTCTTGCTTTGTCAAGAAGTATTTTGAAATGACTGATGAAGAAACTATGTCCTCGTCATATTCATTAAGCTTTTTATAGGAATGATTTCAAAAAATAATTGCACCATTTTTTTGACTCTGTGCTATTTTTGCTTTCTACAAATGTGCCACTTCCTTATTGTCATGCATTTTCAAAAATTTTTATTCATCCCTTACGAGGCAGTGTGTAGACTAAACATTTTGGAGAAATGCCATAGCTGCGGGACAAAGACCTGCATGTGGCTCATGAGCCAGGAGTTACCAACCACTATCTTTGGGAGAATAAGCACCCATTGATTCAAAATAATATTTTATAGAAATAATTGTTTTATTTATATTTTAGAGTTTGTTATTATTCTCACAATAAAAAAATTATGCAGGTGCTTCGCAAATGTTGAACAATTCTACAAGTATTCATTAAACGACCAAAAATGATATCAGTGTTCCACTCAAATTACAAATATATGAATGATTAATATATTTATTATTTCAGTTGCCTTGATTCAATTAAATGTTATTGCTGTTATAAGATACAGATTGTTTTGATTTTATGAGATTTGCTTTGTTGGGGGGTGTATCAGATTTTTAATGAAATTGCAGCAAATAATTAGTATACTTTTATAAAATATAATTAGTATAAGAATGTTTTAAAAAATGTCGCTTTTTTAAATCTATCTAATTTACATAATTTTACATAAAAATATTGTGATCCTCATTGAAATTTACTATTTTATAATCTGAAGTACATGTTCATTAAAAATTCATTATTCAGATTTAAAGTGTTTTAAATTTGAATAACATTTTTTGTGTTGCATCTAATTATGTCAGCTTAAATTGTGAAAGAAAGAAAAAAAAACTAAAAGTATCTTGTTCAAGACCACAAAATAATACAATATTTGTCTTGTTTCAAAATCATAATAAATAATTTAATGAAAAAGGTAATAATGGAACAGAATGTAATATATTTCAATCAAAAAATCTATTCTTTAAATAAAAATAAATTAATTGAAAGTAAAAGTATTTATCATAGCTACATTTCCAATGCTAATAAGCAAGAATCTCAAACATTATTTGCAGACATCCCTTTTGTTTTATACATATATCCTTAAGCGAGAAAAAGCTAATTCCTTTTTTGATATGAAACATGACCTCTACCACATTGTAAATCAAGGGGAATCTTGGATGTTTTACCCAAAAATAAGAATAAAATGAAATACAAAAAATAAAAATTAAAAAAAGTTTTACTCACAAAAATTTCTTTCTCTTTAAGTTTTGCCATAGTGCAAGATGTTAATCAATCAAGTTCAGCATTAATAAATTTCCAGTTTGACACAGGTGGTATTATGTGCTGAGCTTGAGTTTTAGAAATAAGGGTAAATTTGAATTACATTTGTTTTTAGCTTCAGCAAAAATTGTATAAGAAAAAATAGGTAATAATTGAAAAATAGATAATTTTGTAATTGTATGAAGAAAAATAGGAAATATCCCTTAAACAAATTTTATGCAATCACGATGAAAATTAAAATTTGGTTGAAATTTACTTGGATTTTAGATATTTTAAATTTTAGCATGAGAACACAAATTTAGACGTTTTAAAATTATTTGGAAAAATGTTAAATCCTAAAAGTTTTTTTAGGAATGAGAGCAGTTCTGGTTTTGTAAATTTCACAAGTGACCTTGTGCTCCAAAGAGCTCTCTCCTACCTTTACGCTATGACGAGCCCTTACTCTTTTAGTTGTAGAAGATGTTATTCTCAAATAATCCTATTGTTCCAGGTTTTGCATTGTGCTATCCCCTATTTTTGTGCATGATGAACTAATTTTTTTCTCATTGAATGTTCTCAAACAGGAATATGTGAGACCATCACTTATAATTACAAAAAATTATTTCATTTTTGGAGTTTTATCTGACTAATTCATCCTTTTCAACAAAATGAGATGTATGATGTTAAAACATGAAGTAGCTTTTCATTATGTAAGTTATGGAAGTAAATTAAATGCATAATATAGAAGCTATTTGGAGACATTAGCATATTCTAATCAATGAACAAATTGTCTGCTCTCCAATCCTTCCATATTTCAGAACTCGGATTTCTATTTTTGAAAAAACCAAATTTACTGTGTAGGAAACTTCTACTAAGATTGAAAGGGATTTTGTGGGAAAAATTGCATACATTGCTGGGTATAATCCAGTGTTTTTGTCTATTTTATCATAACTGGTATTATGCTATAAATATTTCTGATTACACCTTATTTACTTGTCTTCATGTCTTGAACTTCTGTCACTATTTTGTGTTGAAATTTCTTATGATGGATTATGTAATTATTATTCCATTTAAAATGTCTAGTCTCTCTAAAGCTAACATTTATAGATTAGTACAACTCTATATATTTATTGATAGTCATTTTCAATTTTAAAAGATCAGTGCACAGCTGTAATGGTTTGTATGTCTTAATATGATTTTTTGTTTTAGTCATTATCTTAACAATTGCTAATTTCTGTGAGTTCAATAAATTAAATTTATTATGAAAATGTAAATTTTGTGTTCAAAAGGCTCTAAATATATTGACTCAGTAAGTTTGAATCTTAGGTTTGGTGTTCATTTGTTTTGTGCTATGTTACCTTTAAAATTACTGGCATCAATTCCAATGTGTATAGCTTTATGGAACGTCACAGAATATGTCAGGAGAACCACATATATCCATTCGTTCATCTATTTCTTAAAAAATAATTAAATATAAAATTATATTTTATGCTTAATCTGATTTAAATTAAGTTAGTATTATGAGTAAATTATGTGCTTTGTGAAGAATATTGCTGAGGTTATTAGTATGAGAATAATATAATAAAATGCTTTAAGAGATTTGTTTAAAGTTTTCTTGTGGAAAGTTTGCATAAAATGTGTTGAATATAGCTTGCTTTTTAACAGGTGAAATTGGCTAATCAAGAACAAGATCTTGTTATTCTTCTAAAGCGGCTTCCTCTGCTTGATAAGGAAATGAGTATCATTAGGGAAAGAGCTGAGCAACTTCGAGATGGAAAATTAGTTTCTAGGGGAGAAGCACTTTTACCTCTAATGCTTGCCAGTTTTATTTTTGATGCATTAACACTTTCTAGTAAGTTATTCTAAATTATGTATTTTATGATTTATTCATTATTAGTGCTGATTTTGGAAATTAAAGCTTCTAACTTAAATATTGATCATTAGATTTTCAGAATAGAGGCATCACTCCCTTGTACAATAAATTACCTGGAGATGAACAACTTGGATTTGAAGCAGCTGTGGCTGCTTTAGGTAAATGTCTTTTTTTTTTTTTTTTTTTTTTTTTTTTAATGTTTGTGGTGTAGATTAACATAAATATGTACAGTGAATAAATATATATTATGTACTGCAAGTTAATCTTAAACTTTCCCTGAATTTTTAATCTATCTAAGAAAATTTGCTGAAATTTTAATTCATCTAAGAGAAACATGTTTTGATAAATTCTTCAGTATGTGTGTTCATTGTTTTTTGAATGAATTGTAAAATTGTATATATGTCTGTGAGTTATAATCATATAAATTTTCAGTATAATCAAATAAGTCTGGATAAATAAAAATTTTCTATCAAATTTCTTGAACATGATTGATTTGTGATTATAAGACATACTTGTTAAGAGGATTAAAGAAGTGATGAAAGCAATTTACTTTGCCTAATATATTGTTTTTGAAACTCTATTTCTATCTCATCATAATTTAATTAGATTCTATCTGTAATGACTTTAACAATCAATTTATGTAAGATTAAATTAATGAAAGATTATTTATATAAATGTCATTTAAAAAATATGAAAGGGGCCATGAATATTGTAAGTACATTTCATCTCCATATTTGCCTTCCCAATTCTTGAAGTTTCATTTTGTTTAAAATATTTATAAAAACTATTATAAAAAAACTACTTTATTTTTAATTTAAATATTCATAAAAGGAATTAAAATTTATGTGTAATATTTATTTAGCAATTTCATTTCGAAAAAATTTTAAACATTGATAATAATGGAAATCTTAGGTTTTCAGCTATCATTTTTTAATTAAAATTATGATAATATTAATTTTTATTAGAAATAAAGCAATTCCTCGCACATTTTTATAAAATTTTAGTTAATATTCTATATTTAAAACATATTTTAAAGTCTTTAATTATAGAAAATATATAATTTTTCTGCTATTGCTTATGTTATTGAAGAAATAAATTGATGCTTGGTTCTTAAATTACATAAATATATAGATTTTTATCTGTGATTAATTATAAAATTTAATATACAGGCTGCATATTTAAAATTAGAATTTTTTTTTAACTTAAAGCATTGAAAAAGAATATGAACTACTATAAAACTATAGTTAAATAGTGTGAATTACAATTTGTTTATAAACAATTAATAGTCAGTAAATTGGTCACTCATGATCATTTAAGGCTTTCATGACATTGGTGCAAATGTATCCTTATTGGTGAGCTTGAGGTGCTAATGTTTGTTCTCAAGGCTGAATAAAAATGCATGAAATGACCAAAATAGGAATATATTTGACAATAATTCACTATCGACTGTGTAAATATCGTATGCTCATTTTATTTACATACTTTTCTTCCTGTTTTAAAACATTATTACATTTGAAAATTAAGCATGTCACTCAATCACTTTTAGTTTGAAAAACATGAAAGAATCTATGATGCTAACCCTTACTTTCAGAATATTTGCTTGCGATTTTTAAGAGATTATGTAGAAATGTAATCAAATTAAGTATTATCACCTTTTTTTCTTTGTAATTATTTTCAAACTAAACTTCGGGAAATTTCTTTCTGCTCACCTAAGCAGACAATGGGTATAGATTCTGTGTATAACCTGATAATAAGAGTAATTTAGAAGCTTTGAAAAATAATAACTATAATTGCCACCCAGTTGTTTTCAAGATTTTCAAATTACACAATTCTGTCACTAGCAATTGATTTGAGATACGGCTTTGTTGGATACCAATCTACAATCATAGGAATAGATGGCAATTAGAACGCTGATGGGGTCACGAAGTCTGCATCTGCTTCCATTTTGCCTTCAGTTCCATCAATGGACATGAGGAACGGATTCAATCATTTCATACAGTCTCTTTAGCAGGAATCTTGGAATATGCAATTCAGCAATAAACTCTATTTCATCTTTTCATTAATCATTCCATTACCTATTTTATTATCTCCACGAAGCGCAGGTGTCAGACTGACTCACCTTCACATTGGTCATACACATTTCACCCACAAACATTTGATATTGAGTGATCTCCAATTTTGGTGTGAAATGTGTGATGAATCATTCACATTACATCATATTTTAGTTGTGTGTCCTGATTTTAATCATTTTCACTTCACATTTTATTATAATATTTACTTCTATGCGTAATATTTTAGCATTAGAAGATTTGCTAGGAGTACACCTCGTCGCAATCTCGCTGTGTTGGATTTATGAGTTTCATCTGATTTTAGATAATAATTATTTCAGCATTCTAAGTTTTTAATTGTATATATATATTTGTTTATTCTGTACTTAGAGATTTTTATTGTACTTATTTTTATTTTGAAATTTTATAATAGTTATATCTTTTTGATGGGTTGATGAAAAGAAGTGAATATCTTTGATCTTGCGATGGGCTCAGTGTGTCCTTATTTGGACCTTGTGCCATTAAATCCAATTAACCACTGTGCTATCCAGCTTGAGAAGAGGTCATATAAAACCAGGTTACAGGAGCAGGTTTGCAGTTTCTTATGAAGCTGCTCTTTTAAGGGGAAAAAAAGACAATTCACCTCCTGTCAACACACTCTTAGGGTATCAGCTTACTATGCCATCTTGAGCCAAAAGTTATAATTTCTTAAAGCATTCCAGAAACCTGTCATAAATGTGTAAATGAAAAAGTGCTCTATCTTCCAAGCATGCCAGTCTGAGTAAAAGTGATTAAGAATTAAATAAGAAAAAGCTGAGCTGGCAGCCCAATGGTTAGCGCTCTTGCCTTCGATTCAACAGTTCGTGGGTTCGAATCCCACCTTGAGCATGGATGTTTGTAGTGGTTCGGAATCCACTTTGAACCGTAGGTCTCAGTCTAATTAGCCCTCATGTGCAAAAAATGACCTTTGAGCGACAAACAAACCAAACCTAAATAAGAAAAATAACTAGTAGCTTTCTATTCTAAATGCTTTATAAAAATATTTTCTTATGGTTCGTAAACTGTTTTTTAAGTGTTTTTAGAAAGCTGCATTTTTTGCTTCCATAGAAAATATGCTAAGTTTAAATGTTTTCAAACATGTCTTATTTTTTTATATTTCATGATCTTACTATTCTTTGCTTTTCTCTGTCTCTTAAAGAAATATATCTATTTTTCATACATTTATCCCTGTTTATATTTAGTGAAAAAGAAATACATTTTCAGCAAATGTTCATTTAAATAAAAGAAATTCTCTATATATTACAGGATTGAAAGCTAATGTTTCTGAAGCAGAACATCCATTATTGTGTGAAGGCACTCGCCGACAACGAGGAGAATTGGCAATTACTCTATTAGTTACTTATAAAGATGATCAAGAAAAACTAGCTAAGGTATTTTCATATTTTAATTTTTGTATATTTTAAGTAAAAAAAAAAATTTTTTTTTGTTACGTGTAAAAATTATTTCTAAAACATGACACACTGCATAATAAATTTTTATATATTTTAATGCACTTAATATTTTTGTTATTTTAAAATCATAGTATTTCAAAACAAAGATTGAAACAATTACATGTCTTACAAATGTAAAAAGCATACAATATTTTGTAATTTATTGATGGGTACTTTAATTTTCAACCTGATATTTTGAATCATAAAATAAATCAATTTTGTTGTATGTGTGATTAAGTAAATAATTTTTGTAATGTTTGTTTATTATTTTATTAGTGCAGAGTTAGTGGTAAAATTTAAAATTGTTGATTAAATACTTCATTGATTTATATATTAATAAATATTATTTAAATTTTATTTTTCATTTTTCACAGATCATGGAAAAACTTTTAGATAAAGAAGTTCATCAAATGTATAAAGCTCCAGCTTCTTCAGTATACTATTCTTCATCAAATTCTCAACAAAATAACAGTCCAAATTTTCTATCTGATGAAAAAACTGCAACTGAAGATGGTGTAACCAAAGAAACTGATGAAAACGACCTTCATGATGAAACAGAAAACTCTAATATTAACAGCAATATTTCAAGAGAATCTGATCATCAAAGTAATACTACACGACCTAGAAGTTTACCATCTGCTCAAAATTCTACAGCTAGTTCTAGTAGAATGAGGGATATGCGACAATCACATAGGTATGTACAAAAAATTTTTAATAATGTTGGAGAAATCTGCATATTACATTTCAATTAATTTCCAGTAATTTATTTATTGTATAATTTCTATAGTTTGTATATTTTATGTTTAATAAGTTTTACTTACTATATATATATTCTAAATATTATTTGCTGTCATTTATTGCAGAATTGTTATAAGTTTTCATGAAGTAAATTTTGAAACAAATATTTTTTTAATTTACTTTTCAGAATCTCATTCTTATACATTTGATTTCCTCTCATTAAAGTTAATTTTTGAGATTTTCTAATTTTCATATTTCTTTATGCTAATAATTAATTATACTTCAAAAGGAGAGAAAATCAAACATAAAATTTATATTGCTGGCTGTATTTTAGTGATATAAGATACTTTAATATGCAATATTTTTATTATTCATTCCAGAATTCTTATGCTCTTCTATTAATGATGCATAAAATTTTAAAAATGTTTTAAAGAATTTTAAAATGTTGCATTTGTCAGTTCATGTGTGCATGAAAGTATTAAACATTTGCTTTTGTTTTATTTTATACTCCTATAAATCAAATATTTTACACTCCTATAAATCTATTGTCCTGTTATAGAACAAATGAAGATAATGGAGAACACAGTGAAGGAGCCTCAAGTCCAGGTTGGGAAGAAGATTATAAAGCCTGGGAAGCAAAATTTCGTTGCACTAATTTCAGGACAACTAAGAAACATTCAGGAGGTAAGAAATATTTTGATAATGTGGGAAAAATGAATATTACTTATTTTATATATTGAAAATGTTTCTGATTTTATATTTTTGAAAAATCATAATTAAAATTTTTTTATTTTTGTTAAAAAATTAATTTGTGAATATATTTTTATATCATATTATATAAAAGATTTTAGTAAGAAAATATGTAAGTGTACAAAAAAGTAATAAAGGTGGTTTTATAAGAACTGATTTGTTGATTCAGTATTTATAAACTATCAAATTTCTTTCAAATATGGAACTCCTGCATCAATACATTTGATCATGTGCGATTTTCATGCCTAGAAATCTTTATCTTGGATGTTTTTAAGGAATTTTGAATTGTGGGCTTAAATGCTCTACAGATTCTTAATGTTTTTCTCTAAGCTTTTCCAAGCAAGGAAATATGAAAGGCCAGAAAGCCAAGTTGGTGTTGTAGAAGGGCTTGAGAAACCATTGTGGTTTTGTTCTAGAACAAGCAGTTTATAATAAAGGCCCTTTAGCTAGATGTGTTGTCATTGGGAATTTTCATTCAGTTTTTGTGGTTGCTCCTAACATAGCTGACACTGCTTTTCTATTTCTTGAGCACTTCAAATAAAATCGTGAACTGTCAGTCAGTTTGGAGGATGCAAACTCAAAATAGACTACTCATTGGACATCAAAGAGGACAATGAGCATTGTTTTGATGTAAGTTTCGTTCATACCATTTTTTAGCAAGGATGGGATTATTGGGTGTGCATTTCAAAACTTCCCTTTTGATTTTGGATCATATTTAAGCATCTATGATTTGTCTCCAGTTATGATAGTGAAAGAAGTCCAGATCACTTTCAGTCATTTCTATTTGGCTGTTTGCATCTTTGATTTGAATTTCATTCAGACCTCCCATATTTGCAAATTTACATACGCTATACCATGGCTCTCAAGTATTGAAAATTTCAAAGTGTCAGCAATTTGTTGAATGTTTAAATTTTGGTATAATTTCAAGACATCACATATGGGCTTCATATTTTTATCAGTCCTGGCTGTAATTAGATGTCAGAATGAGGTTCATTGGTATTGTGTTTCCAGCCCTAAAAAACTGCCATTTTCTGACTTACAATCTTGATAAGCAATCGTCTTTGATGGTCTGTTCAAGCGTCTAATACATTTCCATAACATTTTCTTGAGGTGCACTTTAAATTTGATAGTGTAATATTGTGCAAATGATTCCTCCATCACACAGTTTTACATAGTGCAAAAGCAGGTTTCATGCTGAATAATTTCCCGATGCTCCATTACCTCTGATCTTATTTGGAAAATTAGATCGCCACCACTTTTTCCAAACGGGAATTGCACGTTGATGGACAACCGTGTCATAAAAAAAATGATCATTACATTTATAACACTCAATACTTAACCATGACTTAACATACCCATACTTAAACATAACTAACATTAACTCAACACTCAAACATGGGAGGATATAAAGAAATAATAAAGAAAGTATTAGCATTCAATTTCAAATATTTGTTTTAATGATTGAAATTTGATAAATCTATATTTTGTTATATATATTATTTTCAATTATTCCATTAATGTTTCTATATCTAATTTAGTAGCCATGTTCATTTTTTTTTATTTACTTATCATTTATGCACAAAAGATTCAGATTGGAAAATTTTATGATTAATCTTACAGTTTTAAAACAAATATGTCTTGGGTTATAATTATGGACAAAAAATAAAGGTTCAAATAGCTCCTGGAAAACTGCTTCAAATCCTAGAATTCAAATTGTGTTTGTTTTCCCCCTTCCTTTTAAGTTTTGGAAACATTTAGAATTTTGAATTAACTCTTAAAAAAGTTGGAAATGACCACTGAAAATTTTTCATCATTTTTAGACATATACATAGCAGCCAATTTATATAGTTAAGTGATTTTGTCACAAGTACTTTCTACCATATGAGGAAATACAAATTTACCATTTCTTCATTGTGCTATGAAAATATAAATGCTTTCTTTATTATTTCTTTATATCCTCCCATGTTTTCATTTGGCTAGTGGCTTTAAATTATGTACTGCATGTATGTGATAAGCAATAAGAAAATAAAGAATTGATTTATGTTGCCTAATATGTTTCTTTTTTTAAAAAATCTTCCATGATATTGAATTTAAATTAAAATGAGTTTTAGCATTCATTTTTATGCCTGTATTGCTATATTATGAGTTAGATTTTTGAATTGTAATAAATAGCAAATAAAGTTATTAATAAAATGTATAAACTTTTTTTTCTTATATTTATTGCACTTAAAATGTGTGCAACTTGATTTAAAAGAAGTTTATAGCTTAATAGAAATTAAATTATGAAAACCAAATGAATGGTTTTGAAATTTTATTTCTGATATTTTGATCCTATAAAAGATCAAAGTGAGTTCTTTTTGTTTAAATTTATTATCAAAAAAGACAAAACTATATAGTTTATTTATTTATTTTTTTTCATATAAAGTAGCAGGCTTTTACTGCTTTCTCGTGACCTAGTAGCTCATGCATGGATTTTCTGTGAACTCTAATTTGAATGTAAGGAGTTCAAAAAATTAAATTCAATCATTGATGGTATTTGAGTACATAACTTTCACCGCTTTCGCATATCCATAAGTGCATAGAAATCCACTGATTCTCCATTTTCTAAATAAGATTACCTTTCAAATTTGCTGGAAAGGTTATTATGTTTATTTATAATAAAATAACTATCAAATTGATTTTATGATTTATTTTTTATGATTTAAAATTTTCCTGATACAAAATTTTTAAAACCATTACCAAATTCATATAATACATCATATTTATAAAACAAGCTTCATGACATAAACAGATATGTTGTTACCTTATCGCTTAGTGTAAAACAATAAATTGATTCTAGGTATGGCTAGTATTGATAGCAGTGCACCAGAAACAACGTCAAGTGACAATTCTCCCACTGTTGTCAGGCGTAGTACATGGTTAAAACAGTGTGGTCCTGGCAGTGATAGTGGTAGCAGTGGTGAAAGTAGTGATTCGTTTGCTTCCAGTTCTTCAGAAGACAAGGCTCCTCGATCAAAATCCAGAGAGGGCGAGAGGTCTGTATAATTGTCATTATAATTATTCCTTGCTTATACCATTTAGTTTAATTATATTTCTAAAAAAAATTTATTTACTAAGATATTTTATTTTTACGTATGATGCTAATCTTCTTAATAAAATAAAAATATCAATTTATGTCTAATTAACTGATTGAGATAATCCAGAAATAGAACAAACCAATTTTTCTTTTGCTTTTAAATATTTAATGATAAATATTAATTGAAAGAGAAACCATTGGTATCATTTAAATTTTGTTCTTAATTGTTTAGTCTATTATTTTTGAAAAATTTATTTTCATGTGTCAGTAAAATCTGAAACAAAAATCTCTTCATCAAAAAAACACACCAGTAAAATATCAAAAAATTCTAGACATTTTATCATAAAGAAATGTGTTTCTAATTTTAAAGTTTGGGTACTTTAACTTCTTAAATTACTTTTAATGTTTCACAGCTTTAAACCAAATTTTAAAAAAGGAGTTTTTGATATATTTTTTAATTCAAATAAAAAGTAAGCTCAAATTTCTTCATATCTTTTAGTAATCCTTATTAATGTGTATTATCTTTATGTTCCAGTCTTCCTATTATGATTCACAGCACCAGATTGCCTACTACTTTTCCATCTCCTGAAAATAACATACGTTCTAATACCCCAAATATCAAGAATACTAGGTGAGTTTGATTACTGCGATATAATATTATAAAAAATAAAGATCCAATATGCATACTTTTTTCATACGTAATTTAACTAAAAAGTGTTATTAAAACAATTATGTTTCTGCTTATTTAAAAAGAAATAAGTACTGTAGCAGAGATTTATAAGGAATTAAATTATAAGAATAATTTAATTTTGAACCAATTATAAATTTTTTAATTATTTCACAATACTAATTAATTTCTTGCATAAATTTTTGTTCTTATTATATACTATATAAATTTATTTGACTTTTTCAATTATTAATCACTATGTAACTTCCATTTTCAACTGGGTTGTATGATTTTGTAAATAATTATAATTATGTTTAAAATTAAAATGATGTATTTCTCAATCTAATTTGTCTAAATGTTTTTTCTACTATAGATTCAAAGGAAAAAGAGCCTATCCCAGTGTGCCTAATCAACCCAGTGAAGCATCAGCTCATTTTATGTTTGAACTTGCCAAAACAGTCCTCACGAAAGCAGGCGGAAATAGTTCTACTGCTGTCTTATTTACTCAGCCTTCAGCCAGTCAAAATCATAGGGGTCCTCATAGAGCTTTGCACATGTGTGCTTTTCAAATTGGGCTATATGCTCTAGGTCTTCATAATGCTGTTTCTCCCAACTGGCTGTCACGTACTTATTCATCTCATGTCTCGTGGATCACAGGTAAGATCTTGGATTGTCTTTAACAAGTTAAAACTTAAAATTTGTTCAAGTTGAATTTAAAAATTTAGTTGTATTTTAAATGCAAACAATATTGATGAAAATAAAAAATGTTATGTTTAAAATGTTAGCATTTATTTTCTGAATTCATTATTGTAATTTTAGGAGAAGCTATGGAAATTGGTAGTACAGCTATTAATTTCTTAATTGAAACTTGGGAAGGGCATTTAACTCCTCCAGAAGTTGCCTCTCTTGCCGACAGAGCTTCTCGTGGTAGAGATCCAAGAATGGTGCGTGCTGCTGCTGAACTAGCTCTCTCTTGTTTGCCACATGCTCATGCATTAAATCCTAATGAAATTCAACGTGCATTGATCCAATGCAAAGAACAAAGCAGTGAAATGTTAGAACGGGCTTGTCTTGCTGTGGAATCTGCAGCAAAAGGTGGAGGAGTGTATCCCGAAGTTTTGTTTGATGTTGCTAGAAGATGGTATGTTTTATTTTTCTATGTTTGTAATTTAGAAGTACAAATTTGTAATTGCATATTTTTTATCTGCATATTTCATTTGAAATGTTCATAAATGTTTGGCGTTATTATTTTTCTAAGAGTATTGCATTTACCACTTGTTTCTGTTCTATCAGATTTATTCGGTTCCTTCTGCTATTGTAGAGATCAAATTTTGCTTATACTTAGTGTTATTTGTTATTAAAAGTATCATTTATTTGTTTTTTGTCAAAAGATTAAATATTAGTAATGCAATCTCAGGAATCTAATAAAAAAATTCATTCAGTAATCCACGTGCATCCATTTAGGGTTTTTTTTTTTCGTGTTTTGCTTATTATTTTACACTTATTTTTGATTAAAAGTAACATTAATTAATGAACATTTTCTTGCTGCTATTATGAAACATAATGCATCTGTTTCCATTATTTCTAATTCTGTGATTATATTGCTTATTTGCTAAAAAATGTTAATATAGTTTTATGAATTTTTAAACTATGACTTATTACCTAGACATGTGTGTTATAAATTACTTAATGAGACTATTAAAAAATATGAGTTAATCAAAAGAGAATAGCAATATTTTATGAAGTGTAGAGAAGCTAAACAGCTATTGTAGAGATCACACTAATTATTCTTTGAAAATTTAAATGTTGATTCAGAAACAAATAAATTGTTTGTCTCTGAAACTCGTAATATTCTTTATTTGCTAAATTAGTTGACTCTTTCTAATCTTAAATTGAAATGCCATCCATGAAGTATATTTATTGTCAAGAGCAATGTGATACTAACAGAAGTGGCAATTATTAAATATTTTCACTTACTGTGAATATGATTTTGCATGTAGGAATTCATCTATTTATAATTTATTATAAAACAGATAGTCCAATGTAAAAAAACGGCTCTTTTAAAAAGGCAGAATTAAGAAATCAAATGCTGAACAAAGCAAAATAATTTTTTTGCTTTGTTCAGCTGATACTGAAGAAAATATGAAGAAACTGAAGAAAATAATTATTCATTACTGAAGAATTACTGAAGAAAATAATTATTCAAAAAAAGGCAGCAGCACTTTGTATGAATAGTTCATTGAAAAAAATTTTAAGTACTGTTAAATATAAATAATTCTCAAGAAGTGAATATTGTTAAGATAATTTGGATACTGTCAATCATGGTATTACAGGAATACTAGCGATCACTCAATAAAAAGTACCACAAATGAAATAAAATTTCTAATATTCAGCTGTCTTATTTTTGCTATTTGAAATATCTTCCCTGTTGTAAAACAGCAAAATAAAAAAAATCCCACATCTAAATTTTTTAATAGCGAAATTTCAAATTTGACCAGTATTACAAAATTTGCATGTGTGTTTTAGTGAAAAATTGATTATTTAAAATTTTTGGGGTTTCCAATATGGTAGATCTAAAGTTAAAAAAATTTTTAACTGTTGTTCCTTTTTTTTTTTAATTTTACCTAACTACCATGTTGACAAATTTAAAAAAAAATTATCTTTAATTTTTAAAATGTTTTTTTTTTTAACTATTATACCTGTATATATTTTTCTTATGATAGTATTTATTTATTTCATGTATAATCTCATTTAATTTAAAATGTTTGTATCTTTTTTTTTTTCAAGGTATGAATTATATGAAGAAAGTTTGGATGATCATCCCAGTAATCAAACTGAAAGGCATTCTAACATTTCTGAAGTTATCCCTCATGAAAATATTATGCCATTACCACAATTGCCGGTATCTTGCGATCACAATGCTGTGACTACTCATAACATTCATCTGAGTCAAGTTGAGGGTGTTATAACTACAGTACCATCAGTGCAAGTGCTCCCACCATTAACATGTCCACCAGTTTCTTACACTTTAGCTTATCCAACAGCTGCATATGGATATATGCCATTTTCACATTCTCATGTACCCATTCATCCTGCATATGTCCCATCTCCAGCATCATATCCTTATAACCCATTAGCTAATTTATCTTACTATCCACCTACTGTTGCTAATGCAACACACATTCGACACCCAACAACAGGCATGTATCCTGGGCAAGTAGTTGGAACAGCAGTTACTAGGGCTTCAGTAACACAAACTGCTCCAGTTCTTACAATGAATGGTCATCCTGTTGTGGCTCAACCTCCTCCACCATCAATACCACCCCCACAACAAACTCAGGTAAGAATTAAGTGTTAGTCTTGAGAAATGTGAATTAAGTCTTGGCAATATAGAATTTATTTAATTGTTAAGTAAAAATGAATAATCTTAGAAAAGGATTTGAAAAAAATTAAACATAAAAATTTATACATTTCTCTTGGATAAATGCACTTACTATAAATATAAAAATTGTATGTTGCATAATTTCAATTAATCATATTATTTTATTATTTTAATTTATAAATAGTTAAATAATAAACATAATGTTATCAATTTAATTTTAAAAAGTTTTAACTTGAAACTATTTCATTCTATTAACTGATACTTAAAGTATTTTATAGATGTAATTACTTATATACTTTGTTATTCAATAATGTATTATTTAATAAATTTTAATAATATTGTAATTACTAAATTTATGTTACTTAGATTTTAATAGAAATTTATCATATTTCTCTTTGTTAGTTATTGTTGTATAAAGTATAATGACTATCTTGTATATAATTTCTATCGGATTACAAAAGTTTATGTGGGGTAGAAGTATATTAATCTTTTAGATGGTGTGTTTTTATGTTAATCTTAGAATTAAATACTCAATTGAAATTGTATTGCAATAACAATTGCTTTGTTTCCATGTTCTATAGTAAAAACAGCAATTCTGTAGTGTGTGTTTTTCCTTCATATTTGAAAGAAAGACTTACTACAAGAATGTCTGCTCTAGAGGCAATATTTAAAGAATATTTTTCCTAAACATAAAGTATATGTTATCTTAAAAGCAAATTTCTTTTAATTCTTAGAAGCCATAAAAAAGAAAGGAGTTCCATTACATTGAAATGTAATTGCTAAAATTTAAAAAAAAAATTACTATAATTTTTTCCTGAATTCTATACAACTAGTTATTGTTCCAGTAAATTGTACATTATAAACACTGTTTTGTTGCTTGTTGGAAAATTATCATCTTGTTATAGTGATACCCTTCAAATTATTTAAGAAATTTACTGTACATAAATATATTTTGCAGGCATGCGAAATATATATATGTACAGTAAATTACAAGTAAACAATACATTTTCAGCCACTTGTGAAGATAAAAATTTATATTTTATTGACATTTTTTCCATAAGCAAAACTTAAAATTAGACTAACTTTAATGTTGCTTATTTCTTATTAAAAATATAATTGATATTAAATAATTATTAGAAAATTTTAATGAAACACTTTTCACTAAAATTTAAAAAAAATTAATTTTATTGTTTTAAAAAAAATTTATTTAAATAAATTTTTCTTTATGCATATAATTTAAACAGATTTTAAATAACTTTTCAATACAGTAGATGCTTGTTTTTACGAACTCGTAAGGGCCAAAAAAAATTGTACCTTATCAAAAGTTCATAAAACAGAAAAATAATTTTCATCAAACATCTCTCTTTATAAATAAAATATTATTAAAAATTATTTAGTGTACATTGTGTTACAAAACACAGGGAAAATAGAATTTTTATTTGAAAACAATTCTTACTTTCATTTTATTAATGAAAAACCAGACAAATTGATCCCATATTTTTTCTGTTTCTAAATACATTTTTAAAAGCCCTATTTTTGTTTATTATGTTTTCAATCATTTAATGTATGATATTTCTGATATACAAATTTCAATTGAATACACATACAAAAAGTTCTGAAATGAAATTTTGGTCTCCATTGGGTTTCTTTTCAAAGTTTAAGTCATTTTAACTCAAATCCACATGTAAACTCTCTATGCTGTCTTCAGTTACTCTGATTTTCTTTAACATAGCCTGCATGTCAAAATAACAATTATTATTAAGTGTACAAAGAGAGAGTGTCTCTAAAATGACTATGTTTTCATAAGTTGATTCCAAACCATGATCACTTGCAAAAATATCTTATGATGTTCGCACTTGAAGTCACTGATTACATTGTGATGCATGTGCTATAAGATGGTAGTTAGATAAGCAAAATAATTTAACACAAATTGCTTAAAAATTTGAAAGTTTGACATCAACAATGCAGTTAGTTATCAATAATTTAAAGAATTTACCATTCTCCTACAAAAATGTTGATTTCTCAAGTATAAAATGAGAAAAATCAAAAGATAAAAATTACAAATAAAATCCATTAAAATGAGTTCACGAAAAAGATTTTTCAGAATTTTAGTTCATAAATGAGAATTATATTTTAATTGCATCTTTGGGAGTATGTTGGAGACAGTCATTAATTTTTAAAATTGTGAGTGTTCATAAATTAGAAATTGGTTAAAATGGGCATCTCCTATATTCAGGGCTTCTACTATACTTTTAAACAATAAATTTAAAGTTTATTTCTTTAAATGAGGTTCAGTAAATTTTCTTAGTAAGTTAGTAGATCATTGTGCAACAGTTTATATTAAATGCATGCATTCTTTGTAATGCATTAATTACTAAAAGAGAAGGAAAATTGTAGAAAGTTTTCATAAAGGAACATTTATGAAGAGTATATACTTTAGCTGAAATTAATGTGAAAAGGTGACGATTTTTATAAAAAGCTATTTCTATTTTCACTATTACTAAATAAAGATTTATTATTAGAATATTTTCCTGTGTTTTCTTTTTTTTTAATTAAACTTTTTCCAATATTAATCCATTTTAAGAATTACTTTTGTTCCAATAAAGTATAGAGCTCAAAGCAATTGAAAAATTCATTCACCTTAAATATCAGTAGTTCCCAAACTTTTTTACCTTTGAACGCATTTTTATAGTTAAAACTTGTCAGTGTACCTCCAAATAGAAAAAAGCAACAAATACTTTATTTGTAATTACAAATTTTAAAAATATTTTGTTGAAGAATTTTTTATTTAAATTATGACATTTTCTTAAGATAAAATTTTTAAAAAAATGATTTGGATGAATTCGATGCTATGTTATGGATATATTTATGTCTGACTCAATGTTTGAGTTTTGCAATCCCAAACCTCTACTTTTTAGTCTGTTTTCATTTTTTATGATGAGGTTCATAACAATGCTGAATCCATGTTTAACCAATAAAAAGAAAAGCAGTCACACTCTCAACATATTCAATACCTCATAATAAGGATTAGGGTCTGTTTTTGTAACCAGAATTCGTGGCATCCTTTTTCAAACATTAGTTTAGTTCCTCATTTGTGGATAGTTCAATAAGTATTGGTTCTGTATGGGTATTCATCTGAATTTATAAATGAGGAAAGGGTTTTAACACCCAGTTGAGAATATGCAAGTGAAGAGTGTCTTCAAATCTTGTTTGCTTCTACATTATGAGGTATTAGGTGTTGATAGTAAGTGAATAAATCTTCATTTCTATTTTGCAATTTGAAAGATTTGGAGACTAGGAACATATTCTCCTCTTTTCAAGTTTTATTTGTACTGAAGAAGTTTTGCAACAAGCGTAGATATATTTTTAGTTTTTATTAAATGTAATTGGTCTTGTGTGTAGTTTCAAATATGTTTCGTTAAATATGTCAAAAATAAACCAGACAGATAGACTATATCCTTTATTTAGTTAATTAAATTGTGTTGCAGATCTTTGTCTCTGCTTTCCAGGAATTCCAATATTGAATCAAGCTATCCATAAAATTGATTTAAACATGAACTTTTAGATAACCAATGTGTTTCTATACAGAAAATGATGAATACTGTAGTGAATGATTATAGTCTTCATCATTTTCCATACAAAACTCCGACTTTTTTTATAAATTATGTTTAAATTGTATGCAAGTTAGTGCAATTAGTCACATTATTGTGTTCTTGTATAAACCTGTTTTTGGTCATCTGACTCACACTGTGCCATTATTGTTATAACTAAATTAGTTGGCACCATTTAGAACTATTAAATCATAAGCTTGTGATAGTGGATTTTTTAATTTTCATTTGTGAGAATGAATAATGATTTTTTTTATTATTATATTGTTATGGAAATTGAAAGCTTAAATTTAGTAAAGTAAGTTATAAAATAACTTTAAGTCTAAGTAAAAACGTTATAGCATTATAATCACTTAATACGTTCTGTTAATTTTCATTCACAAAATGTACTATATAGTGCTCAGTACTTGAGTAACATACTGTTTTTTAAATAGTCACCTTTATTTATATTTTACTCTGGACTTGAGAATCACTACTATTTTATATTTAATCTTGCATGGATCCCCTGATGTTCAGGTATTCCAAATCAATTTTAATTTTTCACAGACCTCTTGAATGATATTGGGTAGAGTCTGTAAAGACCATTTTGGGAACCACTGCTTTAAAATCAATTCCTAAATTCAAAACCAGTTAATGCCAATTTAAATTGTCTTATTTAATAATAAAATTGTATTGCATAGAAATGGAAAAAGCTCAATAGTCAATATATTAAGTTTTAATTTTAACAAGCAATTAGTTTAAACAGTTATTAAAACATTTAAAAGACAATAATAAAATTTCTATTTTAATCTCTTACTATATTTTTTATTAAATGATTCTGTTAAACAATATTAACTGATGATATTTATATAGCTATACTTTGTTGCATCTATAAGTTATTCAATTATGTTTAAATTATAATCATTTCTGTCATTGATTAATATCATAAATTTTTATTCTATTAAATAGTGTTTTTATTAATTTTCTTCGCATTTCTTTTAATAGCAAAAAGATTTGAATGAAATTTTCTATGCAAATGATTTTATGTGTTTTCCTCAAAGTATGAAGGGCCAACATTTAATACATTGATAAAGTATAGAAAAAAATCACATAATAAGGCTATTATATATGACATATGTTCCTCAAAAATATGAATGTTATTCTGAAAAAATAAGAAAAGTTTTACACAAAAAACAAGTGCCTTTCTTATTGAGAGGGACAAAGTTTTCATGTAAGAAATTAAAAATTAACCTATTGCAACATAATAGGCTTGGCTGACATTTATAATTACAGTTCACTGCATTTTCATTCAAGAACATTTCCTATTTTGGTATTTTATTTTACTTGTAAATTAACTAAACTTAAATTTGGTAAAATTCAAAATTTAACAACAATTTTTATAAGACAGGTTTACAAATGTTTAGATGTGAAACTTTTTTGTATTTCATTTGGTTGAAAGTTCTTTCATCATTTTATCACATATTCTGCAACCAATAACAAAATGCTCTTTATAGAATACCTGAAAAAACTCAGTGTCAGTGACAATACTGTATAATATTGGTCCTTCCTTAACAGAATAAATTAATTAGACTTTAGTTTTTCACCATTATTACATTGTTGTAATTTAACAATAAATAGTTTCAGAAAAAAATTTTTTTGCATTTACTTGAATTTTCTAAAATTCATCATCTAACCATCATTTCATGTTGGTAGAACATGACTCCATCCAGTATTACATAATGTTCAAAACAAATGAAAGATATATTTCATGTTTTGTTGATTTCACATTTAGCATCCTATAATTAGCCTTGGGAATATATGAAGCATGAATCTTAAATTTAACTGGTCGCATATATTTTAGTTTTACATATTGTATTATACATTGGATTTATTTTTTTAGATGCACGGTCCACTTCCACAGTTAAATCAAAGGCAGATGAGCTATTTATTAGCTGCATATAGAGTTGGCATGCTTGCAATGGAAACTCTAGCTCGACGTGTTCATGATGACAGGCCTCAAGCCAAATATGCTCGTAATCCACCTTATGGGGAAGATGTTAAATGGCTTCTTGGTGTTGCAAAGAAATTAGGTATGTTTACTGCATTTATTTCTAATGTTATTTAGTATGATATGTTTGTGCTTTTCCATTTCAGGTATATTTTTGTCTGTTTATATAACTATAATAAAACACTCAGTGTAATTGAGTACAAACGTTTTGTATATGAAATATTATGTTGCCCTAGGTAGATAAGTTTTCAATTTGCAGGTTATTAAGCAAAGTTCATACAACTCCCTAGAGTTTTGATTTGAATTTTTGAAAATTATGAATCACACCAGGAATTTTTACTTAAGTCTTGATTGATTGATTTTTTTTTTAGAAAATAGAATTTTATTAAATAGAATGATATTACATACTATTATTATTTAATAAAATTTGAACTTCATGAGTAATTATGAAATATTGATTTACACTCTTACATATATAATAAACAAATGACTTGAAATTCCTGCCAATTATATATTTTAAAATTTTTACTTCACTTAAAATTATTAAAATTTCAAAAGTCATTTATTACATTTATTTTAATTATTTTTATAAAAAAATAATAATTCTGTGTTATATAAGTATGTTTTATGAATATGATTATTTAATCACAGTATTCAAAAGTCAAAACACAATACCCTTAAATTTAATTTTAGACTTTTAATATTAAGTTATTATAAACAATAATAAATTTATAAAGACATTTATTATGTAGTATATCATAAAGTATTAGTAATCAAATTAAGCTTATTTTCCGGTTCTTTGATAAATTCATTTACTTATTTGCATATCTTTTAGTTTTGTTTAAAATATTTTGGTTCATTTTTAAACTATGATGAAAAGGATTGTTATATTCTGACTGTTTATTATATTCTGACTCTTATTTCTAACTTGAAATTTATTAGTTTGTTATTTTCTATGACAAAATGTAACAGGGGGATTTTTTTTTCTGTTATATTTAAATATGCCTTATAACATGGGTTTTTATTTTTTACAGGAACATCATATTTACAAGATTTCTGCATATGTACAGTTAACAGTGTTGCCAGTCCATTTATATTACATGAAATTGTGGTGGAGGCTGCTCAGTATTTAGCTCGCTCAGCATCAGCTCCTCTTCCTCAACCATTACGTTCACATTTACTCACTCCTTTGATACAAAAATGTCAACAAATGTATGTATATTCTGCTTCATAACAATATCTAGTAAAACTTTTTTATCTTTCCATCTTTATAGAGTTGTACGAGCTGGAAAATGTATTTATTCATAAATTTATATATTAATATGTGTTGCTAATTTGAATCAGTATTTTAAGTAAGTTATTTTTATCAATATTACTGTAACAAAATCATACTGACCAAGTGCACAAATTGTCTGTAATTTCTGAGGCTCTTATTGGAGTATGAAGTTACGTGCCTTATTCTTGTCTTACAAAGATTATGGGGTGTTTATCTAAATTAAAATATGTATTTATAGTGATAAAAGTGTATTTTTGATCTTCCGCATTATTCTATACTTTTATAATTATTCTTGCATTTTAATTAATTTGCCTTTGTTAACACTTTCAGGTGCACTAACATTTAAAGTTGAAATATTCAGAAAAAAAAATTTTAGGCTGTCTATTTAGGCTTTAAAGAATATACAATGAAAATTTTGTAAAAATTGCACTTATCATTTCGATTTTGTGGGTGTTCCATCACATGAAACACTGCGCTGCAATGGTCATGAAAAGCGCGAGCATTATAGTGAAGCATGTAAATGTTTTTGCATGTGAAAGAAAAAACAATGCATTACACTTGTGTAGTAGATTACCTGTGATCCAGGGTGCACCTCAAGAAAGCTATTGTAAAATGAATAGCTGTGCAAAGGAAAATTGAGATCACCAAAATAACGCTCCTCTAACTAGAGAAGATACAAACTAAATATTATGATCTTATTCCCCACTGAAACTTCCCACATCAAGAGGCTAAAAAGGGTGTAGAAATATTACCAATATAAGTAATCCATCCCTGTAAATCCTTCAGCATTAGTTCATTCCACCCCAAAAGAGAGAAAAACAGTAAAAAATAAACACAGTTGTTCCCCACCTCATTGCGTTCAATGCTAATCGCTCTCTGAATCGCCTAAACGAAAAAGTGCCGCTGCACAACAGTGTTACAGGAGATGGAACACTTTGTTTTATCAAAGTCCTACGTATTCTATATACATAAAAAATTTGAAGTAATATAGAATGAATAGTTCAAGGTACAAGCAACAAAATAACAGAAATTTCTTTCCGGATAATTATTTTAGTATGACAAAAAAAAAATTGGGAAATATTCCTTCAAAGTAAAGGGATTTAAATAATCTGCTATAATTGAAAATTATTGATCGTCTTATGTAGTGCTGTCATCTTATTATCAAAATAGAAATTTCAAAGAACATTTTAAGCCAAATTTCATCCATTTATAGCTAAATAAAATGATTTGATAACAAATTAAAGTTTGGTGTTCCTTCACCTAAAACGCTGAACCGCAAAGGGTTAAATAAAATGTAAGTTTTCGTGTCACCAAACTCTTCAAATTTTTCTCTTGTGCCAAAAGTGACAATCGTGCAACAGGCAAGCAAAATCTTCAGGCTTTTTTATAAGATAATGTCATAAATGAGAAAAAATAATTTCAAATCAAAACATATATTGCTGAGTTGGCAGTGGACTGCTAAGCTATGTGACGTACAGTTCAGTAATTTATAAATTCAATAATTGATTCTCATTACAGGTAGACATCTACAACATGACATTCTATTACAGTTTCATTAACATAACATGGTAATATGCAAAAAAAAAACCATATAACATGTTTTCACTCTTAACACAATAAGAAAATTGTGAAGTCTACAAACTGTTGTACTTTTATACCATTACATAGCAGTATTTTTGCTTTATATATTTAAGAACTCCATTCCCGACTCACATTATAACTAAAAGGAAGCATCTTGATCTATATATCACCGACTAAATTTCAGCAAGCCCAATTTCAAAACAGTATTCCTACCTCTTCTTCATTACTGTAATTATTGAGTGAAATTTTTAAAACTTATTACCTAAGAATAACATTACTATGTATTTTTTTACACAACCGATTCAAAATTGATGTTAATAAAATTTAAAAATAATTTTAAACAGGTATTGTATAGATACATATTTTCTTTCTAAGTTAAAAATATGATCATAAATTGAATGTTGGAAGAAGATATGGCCATTTAATGTTGATTTACAAGACTTACTACAGTCATCTGAAAATTAAATTTGTTCTCTATTTTAATTTGCTAAATATATGGGAGATTCTGTTGATAGACATATTGAAGAGATTCACGACTTCTAAATGACAGAGATTGTCAAAGTGAATTATATAAAAAAAATAGCGTCCAAAAATAAAAATGATAATTTTTGAGTGAGTTTTGAGCATAATACTAATTTAATATTTTGTTACATTCATTCTTTTACATAAAATTTTGCATAAAATAATTATAATAGTGATAATAATGCATTATTGTCCATTTAAAATGTAATGTAGTTTCTTTGGGCATAATCTACAGATAGTTCATACCTTTTTTTATTTTAGTAGTATAAAATAACTTTATTAACTGCTTTAAGTGATTGTTTGCTCATGATGGAAAGAATACATTAAGTTTTATTATTGGAATCCAAATTTCATAATATTAGATTTGTTTTCTAAAATTTCTCTTATGATATTTGATTTGAATGATATCTTTTTATATATATCCATAACTTTCAAATATTTTACATTTACAGGTTTACAGCTTGTACTCATTTTAAAATGTACCATATAACACCAGCTGAATATGATGAATTTGTCAGCATCATTCGCAGTGCTAGGACTGCGTTTCAACTCACACCAGGTGGAATTGTGCAGTTCAATGAACTTCTGCAGAGCCTAAGACGCACTAAATCTTGTAAAAAAGAGTTATGGCAAAGAATTGCAAACACATTGGCTACTCCCACTATTTGATGGTGATTAAAAAGTAGCTGCATAATTACATCAGTTGCTGTGAAAAGTTTTTGTCCTGTTTGTTTTTTGTATTTGTTTTTGTGATTTATACCTCTAAGGACTTTTAATGTTTTTAGTTTGTGTCATTTATTTTATATGTTGTCATTTTCAAAAATAAATAATTTAATTGTGCTTCAAAATGATCCATAAGAAATGGATGGGGTGGAGAAATTTCTGAAAGTTTCTAAGTGCCAAATGTTTTTCCTGGGTTTTTTTCACTTTAATTTTAATGTTTATTTCTTGATCAGTTTGCTGTTACTTGATGTATTTCATTTTACAATTATCTAATATGATCTCAGTTGATAATCTTTTTAGAGAAAAATGGCTTTGCTTAATTCATTTGTTTCATCACAAATGTTCAATGCTTTAAGATTAAAATATAGCTATTTGTACACTTTTTTAGATTCATTTTCGTATTTTTTACTTTAGTTGACTTACTTTTCTTTATTGGTTCTGGCACTTAGCATCTTTCGTGTAAAAAATTATACTTCAATGTAGTGTTTATTTTGAATTTTTTGTTATATTTAAATTATGTAAGAAATGACTTATTATGACATTTCTGCTCATTTACTCTTAATTTTGTTATTGCACCTTAGATTATGTTTCTTTTATTAGTTATAAAAAGTTTTAGTTTCTTGTCATTAGTTGACTTAGTTTCTGTTTAGTTATTTTACTTTCTAAGTTGATATTTTGTGATCGAAGTATTTATTTTATTTGTGTGTTATATTTATTTGTATTTATGTATGTGGTCATAATATAATGGAATTTTTATGTTTGTTTATATTAATTTATGGGTATTCTATATTTGTGAGTTAAATTAGCTAGTTTCATTTAAGTTATATTATGTTCTGAGTGTAAAACGTTTGATAAGTTTTTGTGTGTGAAGACATGTATTACTTTTTCTTTATTTCTTAGATTTATGTTTAGTTAGAATTTTCTTGCATGTATCTTATTTATTTGTGGAATTGCTTTGTCTGTTAGCTGCATAACCTAGTGTATCAGTATTTTATTGGTGTATAAAATTAGGCGTAGGGCAAAATTTTTCGACTTACCTTTTCACTGTTAACATTTATCTATTCTATGATAGATTTTAATTTTATATATGTTAACAACTCTGTTAATTTTTTTATTATTCATTTGCATATGTGGTGTGTGAAAAATCTTAATGGTGATAGAATATTTTATATTGTAAAATGAAATGTGAATTATATGTAGGGTTAAGGAAAATTAGAGTTGACATTTTTTCAAGCTGTATTTCTATATATGCACTTGTGCATTTGCATATATTTAAACTGTTCAAAAATATAATTTTCTCTTGTCAATTAATGTTGCATATACTTCTTAAAAATAATTCTTGTGTGTAGAAAAAAATTAGGTATTTTTGAGTTAAAACTAATATTTTTAATACACCATTTGTTTTGAAATGTAAAGAAATTGCATGAAAATACATGCACAGCTGTCTTGTTGAGATCAATGCAAGCTTTGTTGGTCAATTTTTCTAATATTCATGTTTTTGTAGTTTAATTGCTGTATTTACTTGACTGTGTTGAAATTTATTGGTGTGAAAAAAATCCAACTGCATTTTATAAATGTTTTTCACGTGTTATAAATAATGTGTTTGATCATTTGTGAAATCTCTTTTTTAAGAATGTATATTTTGCTTATGTGCACTGCTTTTTCAAGAATTACTTTAATTTTATAAACTCAACAAAAGTATTGTATTTTCCTACTCTAATACCTTATGTGAGACATAATTGCCGAGTTTAAAAACTCTTTAGAACATTTTTACATCTGTTGTTAACATGTTATTTGATGCAACATATTTGTTATACTACAACCAGAATTTAAAACTCTTCATATTAGAAGAGTGGGAAAATTTAAATGAACATGACATATTTTTATGGGATATAAATCTGCCATTTTATGATTAATGCACTTCAATACTGTTCACCTTTTCAGAAAATACATCAATCACTTGAATCATGTTGCACAACTAAAGAATTATCTTAAATGTAAGTGAGTTTGTTCCATGGAAACTTGATTATGAACCTAGTTTTTTTATAGTATCGTTTTTGCTAATTTACAAAATTTTTATGAATATTGCTGTAACAAAAAATTTAGCATTTTATTTAAATACCGTTTATTCTTGATAGATAATGCATAATTTTTATATTTGTTAAAAATTATCAATTTGCTTGCAAAAAAAACAGCTATAAATTTCTCATGTTCCTTAATTTTGATGTATTAAAACTTTTTATTAAATTATTAAAAAAATTAAAGTATTAAACTTTTTACAAAAAAATTTACTTTTGATATTTCTTGAGGCATTAGTTTATTAATTTTCCTTATTTTAAATACTCTGTGAAGAAATTATGTTGACATAATGTACATTTATTTATGTTATTTTGGTATTCTTTAATATTTATGGGTAGGGCATAGTGTGATTTAGTAATTTGACATTGAACAATGATTGTGACTGTATTAATTAAAAAAAAATTTCTTAAAACCAAGAAAAACATCACAGATTTATATAGTTAAAATGATAAAATAAGATTTCTAAATACTTCTTATTTCTCTAAATATCTAACATTAATTTCTGATCATTAATATAGGATTTTTGTGAGAAATATCCTTGTATATGTATTATGATAGTGATCATTATTTTATGGAATGATATTTATATTCATACTTATCTAAAAAATTGCCATTATAATAATAATTTGAAGGGACTATTTTTTATTCATGTTTTTAAAAGTAAAATAGGGTTATTTATATCTGAATTTTTTCAATATTTTACCTATTTTTTTCCACTTTTATTTTCAAAATGAATAATTATAATAATTTTTTTTAATTATATAACTTTATTAGTTTTTTTTTAATGTATGTAAAACATAATTGGAAATTCAAACTTAAATATAAAATTTTATGACGTGTTTGCTGAATAACAAAAAAATTATCATTCCCTCAAATTGATTATTATATAATAATAAATATATATATATATCTGAGCATTTAGTATAATGCTTTTTAGAAGTGTGACATAAATGCTTTTCATGCTTTCTTTAAAAAATAGTTTTAAATATACAATTTAAATGAAAATACAGATTTTTATAAGAATAATTTCTGTGAATATCTTGGAAAAACTTTGTGGCCAATTACCTTCTGCTCATCATGTAGATAATGTCACTTTTAAACCAGAACTGGCTTTTTAATACCACCAGAAGAGGCTGTGTGGATTAATATCTCGAATGTAGTTCAATGCTTAGTCTATGTCAACATTTATTGCATATTTACTGTTTTCAGTGATTGTTGTGCAACAGTGTTACAGTCTGTTGTAGTAATGTATGTTGTGTAAAATTGTGTTGTTTGTTATATTCTTGTTATATACAAAACTAATGCTCTTCACTTTTTAAAGTCGTAGATTGTTGTTGTTTTTCCCCCTGAAACGTGTAAAATAACCATCATCATCAGCATAATAAATAATTATAGGTCAATCACACAATTTAAATTTAATCATTTTGATGCATGTTTTAAGCTATTGCAGCAGAACTACTCTGTTAATACTACAGGGAAGCAAGCTGCTGTCATATTTATATAATAGATATGAGCCATTTTATTGTGGATGTGTCATGATACCTTATGTTTAGATGTCATCTTATATAGCTACTTTTAAATAAAATACAACAGCATTAAATTAAGTACCATATTAATTTGTGTCATTCTTTAATTCCTTAAACATTTCTAAGAATTGTATTTGTCATATTTACACCAGATCCATTTGAATAAACTATATTATTAACTACTCTAAAAATCTAACAAATTCTTATAGGGGGAAAAAGTATAAATATGATTAGAAATCTAATTAATCTTTTCTGAAAATATTAGTTTTAAGTTAATATAAAACACAAGTTAGATTTAATTTCAAATAAAAGATAAATTTTGTACAAATTCATACATTTATTTAATCAGAATAGAACTAATGATTTCACAAATTCATAATATTACTTAGTCTAACTAGTCCTTGTGTGCAAAAATGACTAGAGCAACAAATCCAAATTAAACTTACAATATTTTTAGCACCATGACAAGACATGTTTATTCCAAAATGCAATACATACATGTTTATATGATATGAAGAAAGAAAGATGAAGCACCACCATCTCTTCTAATGTAGAAACACTGACATTATAATAACTCTTGAAACAATTTATTTTATACATTTAAATGTCGTTTCTATTTATGTAGTATTATATTATTAGCCTGCATGTATGACCGGCTTAAAAATTATTTTATTATATTTTCATTGCAATTAATTAGCACCAACTACACCTTTGAAACTTCACAAGTGATTTTTTACTGCCTTCTATCCAATTTCTGTGAAATCATAGTTAGTAATAATTTAATCAATAAAATCGACTGAAGAACATAAAACTGGGTGTTGTAATTTGCTTAGAACTCCTTTACATAGTTTACATTTATATTTATCTACTTTCATCTAATATGTAATAATTATAAGCTTGTGAATATTATATTTGAGTTCCTATATACCATGTGCCTCAATAAATTTTTAAATCAACAATAGAACAGTATTCTTGTTTAGCATAAGTTCTTAAATACATTATCATATGAGTATTAAGTTTCGCTTTTTGTGTGTTAAAAGTAATGTTATTTATTTTTATGTAGGCATGAATTATGTTTGTGTATTAGTGCTATTTCACTTTAGGAATTTCAACTAGTGAATACTATTTTACTCAGATTGTAAATAGTTTATGCCAAATTAAAACAATTGTTCCCAATATTTGAATTAATTACAAAGCATGATATTGTAAGTTATTGAAATATAGTCATAATAAATTTAACTGATTTGAAGAGAAAGAAGTAATAATGTCACAAAAACTAAAATTTTAGTACATGAAATTATATTTTTCTAGTCTACTTGTGTTCTTTGAAATAAGCTGGAAGCAATACTAAGCACGCAATGCTTCTTTTATTTAACAATAAATAATCCCCTTTATGAATGTTACATTAGTCAGTTTTGTTATATAATTTGTCTTTAATTACATTAAATACATAGTGTTTAAAAAATTTTATATAACTTGCAAGAAACATTGATTTATTTTAGTATTTCTTTGAAATAAAAGCTATTATTTCATAAGAAATCGATAAAAAATATTGAACGTGATGTGTATGCTGTTTCTATCAACCAGGTGAGAAATGTCTTTTAACACCTATATTTTTCCATAATTAAGTCCAGACAAACTATCATGGGCTAGTTTGTTCTCTGTAATTGCATCGTAAAGATAGCATGCTCTAAACTTACATGCATTTAAAAGCACATGGAAGACGTTTTGTCATCAACTTTTGTAGATTTAATCTAAAGTATTAGTAATGTACCCATCTGCTATGATAGTTTAATGAATTTCTGTTTCATAGATTTAGTTTGCTGGACTATCACAAATACCTGATTAAATTGATAATTCCAACAATTTATATGCAGTATGCAAATACGTAAGAAACGTCACGTCTGTTCACCTGAGACAGCTATAAAAGAGACATCTTGGGGCTGTAGTATGTTATGCTCATGGTCATGGCTGAGTATTGTGAGATGGTTTTACTGTACTGTGAATGTCGACGCCAGGCACTATCAGCAGCAAGGTTGTGTTCTCTCCAAAAGTCGGGTTTGAAAAATCCTAAGCGAATCAGGTGCTCATCCATACTGACCAAAACCTGAACAGGTTTTAGTGGACGGGGATGTCGAGCTACGCTATGCATGGTGCAACTTCGTCATGAATCAGATACATGTCCAGCCAACATTCTTGGCAGATATAATGTGGACGAATGAGGCATGCTTTTCACGGAATGGCATGTACAATAGGCAAAGGATCCATTACTGGGCGCTGGAAAATCCTAAATGTTTCGTCGACGTTCGTCATCAAATGCGGTATGCTATTAACGTTTAGTGCGCAATTTACAATAACAAGCTGATAGGCCCAATATTTTACAATGGCACGTTAACGGGTGTACGATATTTACAATTGCCACAGAAGGTAATACCCGATTTTGTGGAGAACCTGCCGTTGTTTAATCTTAAAAATCTATGGTTACAACATGATGGTGCGCCTGCTCACAAGATATCTCCAGTGAAGCAGTACCTAGTCAAGGAATTTGGCAACCAAATACTAGGGTATGGCGGTTTCGAAGAGTGGCCTCTACATTTTCCTGATCTGACTCCACTGGACTTTCCTGTGGGGATACTTGTTACAGCAGGTGGTATGCGACTCCTCCACAAAAATTGCAGGACCTTAAACTACGCATTACGGTCGCGTGTTCCAACGTGATCTTCAAGCGAAGATCCAAATGTGCATTGCAGCTGACGGTGAGAAGTTTGAACATCTTAAATAAAGTATATTGTTATAACTATTTTTTTTTTCTTTCTTAGATCGTTTTGTCACGTCACAGCACGAAACAACAAATGCGCGTTTTAACCGTTGTATTCTTCACATTAATGCCTACAAGGTATATTTTCGTACTGAATCGAGGATGCTCTACAACTTTGTAAATCTCTTTTTCTCTCTATCTCGTCCCGTTTTCGAGACAGGAATGCTAACTCCACAGTATTCCACTAGGTGGCGCAGTAGTCTGTTTCATTCAGTAGTGCATGGCTACTTTACTATACCTAGACACCACTTTTATAAATATAGTAGCAGCCGTTCCGAAGTTAAGAGGGTGGCAAGGGACTAGTGGACATACTGTATGTATCCAGTTTTATAATTAATTCGAAGAAATCACAAAAAGTGATGCCTAGAAATATGTTGTTCAGTGATTCTTATATCTGCACAGACAACAGATACGGAAAATAAGTAACAAATTAAAGATATATATTAATCGTAAGATGAAAATAATATAAAAATTCTCTAATTTCTTTAATTTTCAGGTATATAAATAACATCTTGTTTTAAATCTACATAGAATTTAATATAGTGTTACAGCATTTCGTTGGGAATTTTTCTCTCAATTTGTTTAAAGGTATTTTCTAAAACAGTCGAAATTAAATGAAAATATCTTTCAGAATATGTAAAATTTCAGTGGCTAAAAAGACTATTAGTATTTAGTAAATTGCTCTACAAATGTGAAAATTTTGTTTACACAATGAATTAATTATACTAGTGCTTAAATGCTGCGTGTAATACTTCTAGAACTATTTAGTAAACTTTTAAAATAGAAAACTGTAGTTTGTAAAAGGCATTATAACTTTTAAAATCAAAAGTTTATATTAATTTTATAATTAATTATACGGAATTAATATATGAATCGTTGCCGAGCTGGCAGCCGAATGGTTAGCGCTCTTGCCTTCGGTTCAACAGTTCGTGGGTTCGAATCCCACCTTGGGCATGGATGTTTGTAGTGGTTCGGAATCCACTTTAAACCGTAAGTCCCGGTCTAATTAGCCCTCGTGTGCAAAAAATGACCGTTGAGCGACAAACATACCATATATGAATCGTTATATGGTTTCACATTGTAAATTATATAAATAAAATTTTTTAAAGTTAAATATTTTAAATTAAACCAAAAAGAATTTTAATTTTTTATTAAGTATGCCGGATTTATAACTATTTAAATACTCTCTTCAATGAAAATTATATATGACATTTTAAATGATACTTTTTCAAGTTCACCTTGGCTTCATGACAAGACAGCATTCTTTGGAGGATAATGTTCTGAGTTCGATTCCACTTACTGTTGGCAACGTGAGATAGATCTATTTTTGTATACACTTCTGTCGGGGTATGTTCTTGGGAATTTTCGGGGTGTCTTCTCTTGCGTCATGTGAATATGCTTCATTAAATACAAAATATTCTGAAAGACAACTTGTCAAAGGACATTAAAAACGCCTTACAACGATCGTCGGCCATTAGTCTGTTCCCTACGAGGTGCCAAATATCAACATGGCTTAGTAATAGGACAGAGCGATAGATTATGCATTCGATGCGAGTTACTTTTGAAAAACGGGAAGTGGTTGTTGCGTTTTTGTATGCATATCTGCTTATGAGTTTTCGGTGTTTCTTCTTGCGATGCGTGAATACAGCTTTCTAAGTAAGATGTCTCACAAAAGACAATTAACTCGGTGGAAATTAAGCCTAACGGAAAATAACCTATACCATTAAACAAACCACTACGGTGTGTCACATTCTTTTTAATTGAACGGAAAACATAATTACTTATGACAAAAATGTTAAAACTACAACAGAATGGAAATATTTTCTTTTGTGATATTTCTAAAATGATATCTGAAATAGAAAAGTCATGAAAAGACTACATTTTCTTTGAATAAAATATCAACACAACCTTAAACTGAAAAAAAAAACTTTCAGAAGTGTGATATCAATATTCAAATCAAGTTAAATTGTCATAATTTGCTATAGTGGGATATTACATTTTTCGGTTTATCTGATAGCGAGGTATGAAGACATTTTATTAATTTTAACACTTATATGGTCCCTAACTGAAAAAAAAACTGATTTTCATATTTCTTAAAAAAATGCATTTTTTACAATTGACTTCCAAACATCTTTTCAGTCGGGAATACATTAATCTCTGACAAATGAATGAAGAAATAGCATTAGGGTATTGATATGATTGCAGACTTTGTATATTGGGAAACAACAAAATGCTTCTTATAATAAATGAAACCACGCATTTTATTTCATAAGGTACTGAATAAAATTTTCTGTACATTAATCTTCATCATACTGAGATGAAATTTCTGTCTATGAACAAAATACTAACTGCTCATTTTGCGCGAAGAAATCAAACGATTTTCCCAGCAAATTTGGATTAAAACTATTTTCCTGTAAATTAACTCAAAATTTTAAGGATACTTCTTTGGAGGACTTATATATATATCAATAGCCAAACCTGTTCACATATCAGATATTGCTGTTCAAATGGGAATAAATAGTTGAAGCTTGTTTGCTTAGAAAGAATACCACGTTATTACGTTACCCTTCTATTATTACGACTAGCAATATATAAAATCCACAACTTTTAATATCCACTCTACAATATTTTCCTTCCTACTTAATGACTAGGTACAGTATCGTCTCTCTAATCCCTATACAACTTCCGAATTCAACAACTAGTCTTCCTGGTATTTTTCCACAATAATTAGTTTTGAAGTAAGTAACTGAAAATATAAATTTTATTACTGTATTGCCAAGACGTAGAATCTTCAGTGTTTCTGATTCAGTGTAGAATCTTAAGTAAATGGGAGTGAAGGTGGAATTAACGAGTCAACAACACTATTCTACTAAATAAGAGGATTCTCGATGTCCGTCTTTAAGTCAGCGTCAAAATTCTGCTTCTGTTCATGGGAGGATTGGTAGAAACTTAATATATTCTCCCTATTCGCGCGAAAGTTGATGATCATATATATAATACATATTATTTATTGAAGAATCTGAAAATTCGAAAAGGCTGAGGTGTTTTAAAGATATCAAAAAACTTTATTGGTTACTTATAGATAAAACTCTAAATCGGGGATGATATCCAGTATTTTTGAGGAATGATTACGTTACTTAATAATTAATAACTAACGGTAGGGTGCATCTCTAAATGAAAAGTTTGAAGTCAATTACCGTGGAATATTTTCTAACCAACGTTCCTTTGATTCTTCAGCCTCTAGATCAAAGGATAATTATGAACTTCAAACATAATTACAGGAAATTGCTTTTGTGAAGAATTGTTTCTGCATCAGATGATGATGAAGATTATGCAGATGTTCTCTCACGACTTTGTACTTCTTGAGAGCAGTATGGAATGATATGACAGAAAATAGCATCAAAAACCGTTTCTCCGGTGCTGGTTTCATAAGGCAAACAGAAATGCAATGTACTGCTTGAAATAATTGACAAAATAAAGAGAAAATACTTCAAGAAATTTCGAAAAAAAATGAAATTTGGATATTTTTTTGGAAAATAAATGTGTGTATGTGTGTGTGCGCGTGCGTGTAAAACATTTCATTTCCAAAGAAAAAATCCAGAATCATTGTTTGCCCTTACAGCATAATTGTTTCACTTTAAAATATGTTTTAGAAATAATTTAATTGACATTTTTTGACGTATAGAATAACTTAAGTATTTAATTGGAATCTCTTTAAAAATAGACTTATTTTCAGAGCTTGTATGTGCACATTTTTTAACTGTATACAATATAGTGAGCACTCGTAGTAAAAACCTTTTGCTCTGGTCCGCAGAGAATCGTTATATTAAGCTCCGACTGTATCTGGAATTCTGAATAAATTCACTTCTATAAAATTTTTCTATAATAATAGCTTTAGAAAAAGTCACATATATTTTTAAAAATGCCTAGATTTCGACGGTAAGGTGTAAGTTTGATGATTATTTTTATTTAAATCTAATTTGTTTATCACTTTCGATTTTTATATAGAGGTCATGTCATACGAATTTCAATTTGCCACCCTGAAACTTTTTCTTTTTTATCCACTAAGGTGTGACTGTCATTCACCTTTGAAATAATTCTTATATGAAACTTTGGTACAATTTTGAAATATTCAAATAACCAGGTCTGTTCCCTATGTATGTCTAAGTATGTCTTTGCCAGATTTATATGGGCAAAATTTCATATTAGGCAACGTCGTAAGTACTACAATCATAATAATCATTGGCTGGATCAAAGGTCAAATTCATTATCTTTTCAGTTTTAACAACTGCTTTGTCACAAGACTACCATGACCAATTTGTTTCCGTTGGTCGAAATTATTAATTATTAATCTAAATTTTAAATATCATATGTTCAAGAAAAAGTCCATTTACATGCTGATTTTTCATTAATGAGCTGATATTTTGTCTAAAGGCGTCGAATTCATTACATTACAGGCGTATTAAGGAATTCAGAGCAGAATATTCTTTTGTAATGCAAATCAGTTTTCTATTTGAGTGCGAATCTGAGGCGTAGGAATGATCCAAATTTCCATTTTCATCCTCCTAAATTAAGCAATTTCCATCCGTTTTGTAAACGATAAAAAACTAAACATCTGTGCTCTAAATCGCTAAAGCAAGCTCATCACCACATTTTTGGGAAGTTTTATGCTGCGGAGGAGTTTAGTACTATTCTTCTCATCTGGTTCATTATGTTAAAAGATGAAAAATTATTTAGAAACAAAAATTGAAACTGTGTCAGTGGGCTTAGAAAAATAACATTTAACATGATTTTAAAGAAAATGGCCATCTGTTGTTCTAATTTGTGTTGAATTACACAAGTTGAGTGGAAATGAAGGGCAGCTTTTCAGAAATTTAATATTTTTAAACTATAATGCGTGATATTAGGAAATAAAAAATACCTTTCCAGAATACTTTGTTTCCCGATTCATATGTTAAAGTTTGAGCTCTTTATAATACATTGTAAATTCCCAATTATATATGCGAGCAGATAACCAGTCTTGCTAGTTATCCGCAATTTCTTAATTCTGAAAAATTTTCAACCCCTAATTGAAAAAGAAATTTTTAATGCCGAAAAAATAGAAACTTGATTGGTTTTCTACAAAAATTGGGATAGAATTCGCATATTTTGGGAATGATTTTATCTTTCCTCACATGTAATAAGCATGTTTATATCATCTATATTGAGTATTTAAATTGTTCAAAACGCATATTTGTATTGATTTGTATCGATTATGAAGCTAATACGCCATGGCTTCGCGACACAATTTCGCGGCTAATCGTGAGATTAAAGTATATTTAATCTTTGTGATCTAATCAATGTTATGTGGCACAACTGTTTTACAACGATGCTCTAAACTTACAAGTTACTATGATTTATTAATGTTTATAAAGATGCCAGAACTTTCTCTCTCTCTCTCTCTCCTGCTGCAAAATTAAATAAATAATCCAGCGTATGAATTGTCACTAAGAGAGTGAACAAACACACTATGCACTGAATGAATACATTAAGAATAGTGGACACTATAAATCTGGATGACATATAGAACGATTCTGATCTCGATTTTATGCTTAGGTTTGGTTATAAAAAATTCGTGCATCAAGTATTTGCCACAGAAAATAAAGAAAAAAAATTGAAACAATCTGTCTTTATATGCATAATTGTTTACATTAAGTGAAATAAATTTTGACATATGAAATTTTAAAAATCTTTTTAATAAATTCAATAACAATTTATAAAGTAGCAGTTTGAATAAAGAAATAAATGACAGCAATAATTAAAGTATTCATTATTATGCATGTTATTTGATGAAGTTTTCAGTGCAAACAACATTGCTGTGAAAAATTCGCTTTTTGGTATGTATGTGAGAAAAAAGAAAGCAAAAGCTTACAAAATTATGTCCAACTATCTAAGTCATTAATATTTATGAAATCCATCGTAGCATACATCATTGCACTTTAAAATGTTGAAATGATTCGTAAAACATTTAAACAAGAATATAGTAATTACTGTGACTCGTATTTGTGCTAAATATATGTATCTTTATATTTGAAAAATTCTTAATATTCATATTTAATTATTATTTCTATAACAATTTCATTGAAATTCTAGAAATTACTTTACGTATATGCTTAAAATGTATTCATTTTAATTTAAATGAGAGCATAGAATCTTCAAACTTTTCTAATTTTTCAACCTTTTATAATTCGGACATTTAAAAGAATGCATGCCATAGTATTCTTTCCTTATGCTTAAAAATTGTATAATACAAATTCAGTTGCTCAAAAACAGGAAAATATGAATATAAATGAAGCACTCTTCAGTTGAAGTCAGATATAATGAACCAAAAAAAATGAATCTTATAAACCACTTGAATTTATTATTAAAAGTTGAAGCGGTCACTATTTCCAATTTGTGTTATTTCAAAATAAAAAATACATGTGAAAGAGAGAACACTTGAAATATTGATTGAATATGATCCGTATGAGTTCAATAAATTACTCATATGAGTTCAATACAGTACCTAATTTTTGTACACTTATTTCGTTTTACAAAGCTAAAAATTGTCTCAAAATAATTTTTCTACATTTATCAATTAACAGGTTAAAAGACATGGCTTGTTTATTACTTTTTTATACTTTCAAATATTTCAATAAATAAAAATGACATCATGAAAAATTATACTCATGCAATGAGGGTTGAATTTGCATCATTCATCAATATTCATAATCTTTTTGTATAGAAATTAAAACTCATTTGAAACTGATCATTAATTTAAAAACATCAGTTTCGATTCTAAACTTCAATATAATTCCAAGTAAATATTGAGGATTAGTTAGTTTCTCAAAACAGTTCACACAGTCAACTACTATAGATTCTATTCATATGCATTACTAGATTAACATTTTGGAACACTGTTCCCTACTATATTATGGTTGCATCCTAGAAATACTCTATTATATATATATATATATATATATATATATATATATATATATATATATATATATATTTATATATATATATATATATATATATATATATATAGCTTCTCTAGAAAAATGAACATTATGAAGTCAGCAAAGGATGGCCAAACTTCTTTCGAGAAACACCATTATCATAGATATGGTACTTCAAGCTTTTTCAATCATGCTGAAAAATATTTTAAAATATAATTCTAGGCTGATTATGCGATTTTTAAGTAAACAGAATTTTTTAAATTTTAGTATTGAAAAAACAAAGTAAATGAAATAAAAATACAAATTAAGACTGATATTAATGAATATTGCTAAAGGTTCAATCAGTAGTTTATACATAAAATAAAAGTAAAGAATTTGAAACCTGAAATTCTAAATAGTAGTTAAACAGCAAGTTTAATGTGACTTTCAAATTTGAAGTTTAATTTACCAAGTCATCTGTATTAGGACTTATCTGACGGTATTTTTGAGGTTGAAACCACTAGAGCATTAAAAGCTCAATAACATTGAGCCACTTCCCTTAAGATCAGCAAAGCAAAGCATCATTTGCCGTAAAAGCGACTGGGAGGATTACCATATTACCTTTCACTGGGTTGCTGGAGATTGTCACCTGATCATGGTTCAAAATTACGATGCGCGCGCGTTTGGTGACAAGCAAGTCCAAACCCGTTATCCTTAATCTGAGGCTCGCCTTCACCGTTATGTACACAGTCTGACTAAGACAAAAGCCTATGGGGCCTCTTCATCAAAGGGGTGTCCAAATCGAATAGAAAGTTTATTTAATGTTGCCGGTCCAATAGAATTATTTGCCAAATAGAGTAAAAAGTTTGTTATGAAGCAGAGGACGTCACTAAAGAAGTTTTGTCCTGGGAGGCAATTAGGTTAAGTCGTGCCCTGGTTATGCATGTAAGTTGAAATTACTGTGCAATAGTTTGAAATGTCGGTTCAGGTTAGATTTTTTTGACACTGAAACACAAATTCCTCTTATCAAGCAAACGGGTTTGGCTCGAACAAAAATTGTTATCCACAGAGATTTATTTTAAATCCATGAATCTGTCTCACAGTATCATTTTCAAATTTTTGTTTTGATACCAATGATATCATGAAGGGAAAAGAAAATTGTTTAAACGATGGCCAAGATAAAAAAAATCTAAAAATTCAATTAATTTAAAATTTAATATTCTTGGTATTTTAAATAAATATTCTTGGCAATTTAAAATCCAACGAAACAGATAAACCAAGCTTCGTTCTCGCACAACAACAGACAACCATTCAAAATTTAAGTTTGCCCTATGACCATGCTGTCTTTCATGCAGTATCGCTTTCAGATGATACTGCCGTGTTTAATCGTATGGGAGTAGGAATTATACGAATTTTAAAAAGGCTTCTAAAGATGAGATTATTATTTTTTCAATAAGTCTTCATGTGCCGTTTTCGAAACTTTGCTGTGTAACACTGTGTCATGTTCGTTGCGTTTGATTATCAAAGTTCTATGAGCATTTTGCACTCTATTATGCATTCTGAAAATATTTTTCTTGATACAAATTTCTTTCCGCATAGGCAGTGACGCAATTGAGAAATAAATTTAAACGGATTTTAAATGTATGTCTATTGCTAGAAACATTAAATGTGGACTCTATAATGTACTGACATCATTTTGTGTTAAGTCCTAGTCCGTTAAAGGAAGTTGTTTCACTGGATCTTCAGAAGTTTCCACAATATAAAGTCGCTTATTTTTTTGCTTACTTCTAAAATTCCTGTTTTTTGCATTTGCGGCATTGCTCTTCCAGAACATTAATGTTATCATTTGATTATTAGAATATTTTATGGCAAACATTGTGATTCAATTAGAATATTTTAAATACAAATACTTCTATAAAGCAGCTTAATTAGGTCAATCACAGAATAATGATTTTTAAGGTCCTTATTTCATACGACTACAGATTAAACGAGGAAAACCAATAAAATTCTGATATCGTTTCAGAAACACATATTGTTAACAGAATATATCATAAAGACAAATATCCAACTAGGAATTAATATTCAGAAAATTCATATATTACAGTTACTCTTATACAACGAGAGAAAGCTAAATAAAAATTATTTCATTTCAATTTCAATGTTTTACATATATAAATCAAAATGTTCCTGTTTAATGAAGATATTCTGGATACATATTTTCATTATCTGAATTAATAATATTACTAAATTATTAAAAATTAATATATGATATTCTAAAAAAACTTGAACAATTGAGATTTCACGATCATTCGCCTTACGAATATTTTCATTTGCATAAAAAAGAAAAGCATTGAATATAAGTAAATTTTTTACATAAAGTAATTATTAATGGAAATTTTTGTAAAATACAAAATATAATTATTTAACTCCTTCCTATTATCTAAAGGACTGTTGAAGCATAAATTGTTAAAAATAATTATTTTTATATTTTTAAAATTTGTAGAAGTAATTGGTGTAGTTAATTTCTCAATTATATAAAATTTACGTCTCACTAAGCGTTTTTGCAAAAACTTTTAATAGTTAAAATTTACTAAACCATTTTTGCACTTGAAAATAAATATCCATGATTATAAAATTTATAAAATCCATGATTTTCACCAGTCCCTAAATTGAAAGATGTTATTCTTTTAGTGTAAAAACTAACAATCATTAGTTGAAAAGGAAGTAAAGGTATCCTGTCAGAAAGATTTATTTAAATAAATTGAACGATGTTTTTCAAATGTAATTGAAAAATTTTATTTTAAATGACCATAAATTACTATTAGTTAATAAATAGTAATTAAAACTTAAAAATCCCAGCCATTACATGAAGCTGTTTTTCAACATTATTTAGTTTTAAATATGCCTTTAACTAAATAGAAATCTATAATTCCGAAAGACGGAATAAATAAATAAAAGGTGTTGTGCAATCCTATACCATATAAAAAACTTGAATTCGTAATAAAATTCTTATTATCTATAATTCTTGCAATTATAATCTAATCATTTTACATCTATGTAAAATATGTCTTTTTGTAACGGGAATTTATCCTGCTAATGGTTATATTCTTCGTTTATAATCCTTCCATGCATATGTAAAATGATATTACAAAATCTAATACCAATGTTAATCCAACAGAATCACTTTGATATCAAAAAACAAAAAATTTAATTCAAACGTCAGTGGCGTTCTTAAACTAGGCAACTTTAGCCTCATATCCAAGCAGCGCAAAAGCTCATTGTGTTGGACTGTGAATAACGGAAGCACTCTGTGGGGCGTGAGAAACCGAGATTTCATTATGCAACAGGTATTTCATCATTTTCTTTATCAATCCACTAGACTAATGGTAGTTTTTTCAAAGCATGTTTGTGATAGCGGCTCTAACGAAGCTTGACTAAACCCACGCTGCAAATCAAATGCCGAAGTTGCTGTTTAAATAATGCTTGCTTATCAAAGCGGCTAACCTTGGATTGAACAGTGACTCAAAGTAGATGGTTTTTTCACATTTCATATTCCAAACTGGCCACTCATTTGATTTTTGCTACAATTCAATTGCTACTTCATGATAAGCAGTGACATTATGAGGAATGTGAAAAGGTAGATACGAGCAATTTTGACTATGGTTGTGAAAAGGCACATTTTGATACGGCTGGTATCACTTTGTTCTTTACGGCTTTCTTTTTTTAAGAAATGTTTTATTTATATAATTCCTTTCAGTGTAAGAGTTTTTATATTTTTGACAGATTGCTATTTCAGTTAGGCAATATTGTTGAATCTACACTGAATGCCATTCAACCAGATGTCATAAAATCTTTTCATGTTCTTTGAGTTAACATTAATTGAAAACATTCCTTATGCTATACATCAAAATTTCGTAGTTTAATATGATGCAGTGACAACCTTATATTTTCTGTTTTTGTCGATTGTCTCATGTTTAAAATATTACTTCTTTACTCATAAATTTGTTTCAGTCAAACAACTTTTCTTATGAAATATTCCGATAAAATTCTTTCGATACTTCACTAATGAAAATAAATTTATGCCATCATTTGAAAATTTCGATAATGCATTTAAAAAGCGACAATATGTTTCAAAACGCCAAAAATCCTATAGAGCAGGTAACTTTTTCAACAGAAATGTTTTTTAATAAGTATTCCATTTCTCTTAATATTGTCTGTACAGATATCAAACTTTTAAAAATTCTATCTCAGATTACTTATCACTTGTAGTCCTTTTATAAATTGTAAATAACAATCAAACCACAACACATAATTATTGATTCAGTTTCAACAACCAAATATCATTAAAAGCTCAAAAGTGACTTATACAAAAAAGCAAAAAGTTTAAGATCAATTTTGGTCAGATTTTATTAACTGCAATTGTAAGATTTTAAAAACTGAGTCATTCATTTCTTCATAGATTCAATTGTCTAATGACATTTTGTAAGGAAAATAAACGATTTGCAGAGGTTAATATAATTTGCAAAAAAGGTGGCGAATCATACTACTATTTTAAAAATATCTGCACAATTTCCTTTTAATTTAAAAGAAATTTGTACAATATTGTGTATTTTCTTTGTATTGAAATGAAAAACATCTAAACCACAAAGTTGAAATGTTCTTTATTATATAAACGGACAAGAAAGCATAAAACAATAATAATCTATATACATAATGGAATGAGGTCTTTCTATCAGCTTAAATATAAAGGTAAAAAGATTTGTGTTCATCATTCTTTTATCTATAGAATGTTTATAAAAAGTTTAACTAACTTAAGTTAGTTTAACATAGAAAAAATGTTAAAAATAAAAATGAAAAATTTTATAAAATAATTTTATATTTGCAAATGGCACATTGTATAGAAATATTTTATTAAGTTTTAATTTGTAAATTAAGTTACAAGTGCTGGAATATTTTAAATATATTGTTGTATTTTAAATATAAACATTTGTAACTGATATTTTAAATTCTTAAATACAAGTTATTGTTTTTAAAATTCTTACTGGCTTTTTATTTATTTTACTCAAATTTTAAAATGTTTGATCATAATATGAGTGAAAATTACTTAATAAAGCCTTAAAAAGACTCATTTATTTTTATATTCCACTAAACTAATAAGGAATTGTGTTTCTCAACTTATATGCCACATGAAACATAACACATTGGAAAATCACAGACAACATAAATAATTAATTACTTAAGTGTGTAACATATATTATTTATTTAAATTAATTTTAAACTATATACACATTGATATAATTTATATTTGATGATATCGCTACATTTAATAAATTTTGAACAAAAATACTCTACTATCTTATTAAAACTACATTAAAGTTTTTTTTATTGATTTTACTTTTAGAAAGATAATAGAAATTTATTTCAACACGTAAAAGTAGTAAGTATATAAATTTGATAACACAATATAAATTCCACATTTTATGCTATTGTGATTTAAATCAGAGCTACTTTTTTCCCTCGCCAACTTAAAATATCTCATCTAAACAACCCACAAGACACAATGCGGCTCCATTCATCCAAGCCATAAAAATGGATATTCAAATAATGTTCTCTCTCTCTCTCTCTCTCTACACAACGTTCCAATATTATTATTTCCTTCAAATCTTTCAGACCTTCTGTAGCCTATTATGCCGCTCCATTCCTTTTTCACTTGCAAAGTTTTCACATCAAACAAGGAATGCGATCACGTTCGACTGTCTTAGAGTATCTCATTGGCACTGATTTAAGAATTTTCTTAAAAAAAAAAAAAAAAAAAAAAAACTCTCAAGGTTCGTTTTTTCACTCATTTTTTCTTATCACCTCTCAAAATTTCGCATACACAACAGGATGGTATGAAGAAGTTGTCTTCCGACGTTCCTTGTCCATCCGAATTTAAAGACAATAGCTTCTTTTTTATGTATTTTTGTCGACATCTGCTTTCAAATCCAAAAGGCAAGGACAGTCGTGACGAACAGGGTTGATCTGGGTTCCTAGGAACAGAAAAGAATTAACATAAAAAATGGTTAAGTTTCGAAAAAAGGCATTTTAAATATTCACTTTATTTTTAAAATATGTTAATGATTCGAATACACTACGAAGTCACGCCAAAAATACACATTTTTTCATATTTGGTTTTCATGGTATTCCCTAAAAAGTTATTTTTTTGTGAAAGCTACTAACAAAAGTATCATAAATGACCGAAAGGGTTCATGATAGATTTTGTGAAAAACATATTTTAATTTACTTTTATTCAAAGTGTAATATTTAAATTTGTGTTAAATAATGGTAATAAACAAAATATTTTCCATGCTCGCATTATGTTATTAATTTCATACCGTAGAATCATAACAGTAAGTTATTATTACAGTAATAACATTCCCATGCAAATGATAAGCATTTTAAAATAGTAGTTTTTATTTCAAATAGCAAAGTTATTTATTGCAAAATGTTCAAAACTTATTGGTTTTCCAATAAAAAGCTCGTACGCAACAGCTTTTCTATCAATGTGCAAGATTTTTAATTTATTTTAATGTGTGAGACAGAACATTTGGGTTTACATTTTACAAGCATTTGAACTGAGGTATAATTTCAGCGTATAAATTCTTTTTCGTATAAACAGGAAAAAGAGAATTTTCCTTGTATCTATAATGTGTTATTAAACATACAAATCTCAAGTTGAATTTAACACACTTACTTACGAAATATTTTCAGTTATATGCTGTAAAAACATATTTAAATACAAAATATTTTATGGTAAAATAGATTTTAATATAATAGGTGTGATAAAACACATTGGTATTAATAAACTCTTACAGATTGAATTTATTAAAAAAAAAAGTAATCATATGACCAGCTTCACGAGAGAGCGTTAAAAATAGAGGCTTTAAACCGGATTATTGCACGAAATACTGAAATTTCCAGCCAATATATTCACCATTTTGCATTTTTTTTAATGTTGAGGTATATTGGCACAAAAGTTCGGATATTTTTCTTCATGTCTTTGCAGGAAAATCATGCTTTTTGTCACTAATGTCAACGCTGAAGTTGTAAAATTGGCAATAAGCGTACTCGTTTCCATTATAAATTCTTTTGTATTCTGCTTAGTATACTTTGATTTTTAATTTATGTACATCATTAATTTAAATAAATATTTCATTTACTGTTTCCATGGGAAAATTCAGCATGGATTTATATTTAAATAATACTACTTTTGATCCAATTGAAAGAGAGTTTAAACTAAAACTACATATATCTTTAATTACGAAAAAAGTTGTATGTAATATAAATTCTTTCAATTATACCCACCTTAAATTTTAGATATTTAGGGCGACGTAAATTTATAACTTAGATCACAAACTAAAATAGTTTTCATATTGACCATAACGCTAGCATTGAAAAATTTGATAGACATAAATATTCAATAAATTTAAAATTATGCAAAATGATATCCCTAAGTGAAGAAATATTGAATTTAATATGTGCTTATACTTGTATCGAATTATTAGGTTCGGGAATTTCAGAAGCAATAATATATATTTAAATTCATTCATAGAATTATAAGTTGGAATGATATTAATATCAATGATGACACAATAAAAATATATTATTTCAATCTGACTATCATTTTTACCCTGAAATCTTGTTCACAGGAAATTCTGTAAACATAACACAGGAAAGCAAGTCTCATACTAAATAATCAAGAAGAGAAAAATATTAAGGAATTCTCTTATATTCAATCATACAGTTTATATCAATACCTGGACTCATTTTACCATGAAGCTAAACATTACACCCGTTATTCATTGGTATCTTGACACATTGTTTCATAATCTATCCTGTCTTGTGACATGCCAATAATTTTACTTGGATTTCGTATAATACTTGCTTAATATTTGAATACTTTTTACGACTCATCATAATTTTCAAGTTTAAGTTATTTTCATGCATATTGAGCATATGATTTCTGATAATATTTAAGTTTTATGTACGTCCTAAAAACCTACAATTTTGAAAATCAAATAATAAGACAATGAGCTTCAAAACTGAACAAATGGCAACAAAAGTAACGTTTGACAAGTGATATTTCAAGCTAATTAGATGCGCTTTACTATTTTGATAGAGGATTCTTAAGCAAATCCTACCATAGTAATAATGTAAAAAATGTAAACTTTTGAGTTTGAATTGCCTCATTTACGAGTGTGATCCGCGTCACACCTTTTGGAGAAAATTTTACTGTTAGCTCGGCTTTATCAGAAGTATATTGACATACAATTTAATGTAATAATTTAACACAAATTAAAAAAACATATATAAATTATGTGTTACATACATACATACATACACACACAAAATTAATATTAAACGCATTAAAATGCTTTACTTTTGTACGCCAATCTTCAAAGAAAAATTTAGTAGAAGAATTTTATTTACTTATCTTTATAGACCATATTTTAAAGAATAATCAGTTTCCTTTGATTCAATAAGTTATTAATGCAGTTGAGAACATAAATAAGTAATCTTTACAGTTTGTTTTCATAAGAAAATTTATGGAACAACAATATTAACTCATTTTGGGTTAATATTATTGTTCCATGAAAGGCTTCTTATTTTTTTTTAACCAATGAAATGTTCGTAAGCATCTAACTGAAAATGCTCTGTATCCCAAACGGCGTCGCATAGAGAAAGCTTTCCAACAAGCTCAGTGGCCGAGTGGTCAAAGCACGCGATCCAAACCCGGAGGTTGCGGGTTCGATACTAGCCACGGCTGTTGTATCCAAAGTATGGATTTTTTGTTTGTTTCTTTAATTATTGTTTCCTTATTTTCTCCAACATTCTAGACCTTTCTTTGTTATGTTAATTAGTTGTTTCTCGAATATTCTATTACTGTATAAAAGCTTATACCCACTAGTCGTGGGCAACTTCTCGACTTTGTAAGGTTACAAGTCGCTACTTTCCTTCAATAAACTTGTTTGTTTAAATCCAACGGTGTGTTCACTTAAATCTTCGTGACAAATTTGGTGGAGGCGCCGGGTACAGATTTCACCATCGTGGATAATTCTGAAAGTATTCGCAGAAGTCTTCGTTTAAGAGGATTGCCCCCGGAATTTGGTCTCTACGTTCCAGAACGAGGGAAGAAGCAGATAATGGCCGAAGATACGAAGCCTGTCGTGGTAACTCCTACCCACCAGCTACTAAGGAGCCCATCAACCTTCCGTGGAGAGCCTGGAGATGACCCCCGGAAATGGCTTACAGAATACGATCGGGTGGCCAAGTTCAACAAATGGGATGAAATGATGTGCCTTGCGAACGTCTATTTTTTCCTAGACGGTACGGCCAAGCAGTGGTACATAAATAATGAAGATGCCTTGGACTCCTGGGACGCATTCAAGAAAGGTTTAAATGAACTTTTTGGTGATCGTCAGAAGTACACAAAGAAGGCCGAAGAGCAACTGAAATATAGGGCTCAAAAGGCAGGAGAGGCTACGCAGTCCTACATTCAAAGTGTATTAGGGCATTGTCACGAGGTCAACCCTTCGATGTCCGACGACGAAAAAGTGTCGCACTTAATGAAAGGCGTTGCTGAGGATATTTACCAGGTGCTTTTAATGAAAGAAGTTAAGACTGCGGCTGACTTCATCAAGTGGTGCAACTACATTGAAGACATGAAACAGAAAAGAGTTGGTCCAAGAAGATTTCAAAGACTACCAAATGTCGTACCAGTAGCAGCCATGGAGGACGAGCCAGACTTGGTGTCCCTTATCCGCAGAATTGTACAAGAAGAGGTTCATCGAATGGTTAATCGACCCAACGAGTTTCCGGACTCCTATTCCCAGCCGCTACAGACCGTCATCCAAGACGAAGTCGAAAAAGTTTTGGCACCATTTGTCGCAAAGTCTGGAGGCACCCAACGACGTCCCACTTATGCAGCCGCTGTGACGAGGGAACCTAGTAGCCCTGTCCAGAAATCAGCACCGCAGCCAAGGAAGACTAACCTTTGGAGAACGGCCGACAACAGACCAGTTTTTTTTCACTGTGTACGCCCTGGACACGTCGTACGCTATTGCCGTGAGAGGAAAGCTGTTTTTGACAACTATCGAGCCCGCCGACGGAACTTCGACGACGCTGACGCTGAAGAAGAGTTGCGCCGACCAAGCCTCGTACACCGTTCTTCACCTAGTCCTGTTAGAGGCCGATCACCAACCCGTCGTTTCCGATCACCGTCACCATATCGTCGATCAAGTCGGTCTCCAAGCCGTAGAAACGAGGAAAACTGAGCACAGCGACCTTTCGGGGAGGTGAGGCCGCATGTAATGAAAATCCTCCATCAGCCGCAAAGATGACAGGTAACCACCTCGACGTCATGGTAAATAATCAGCCGATCCGTGCCCTAGTGGATTCGGGAGCTCCATTTTCTGTCATCTCTGATAAGTTTCGTCGATCCTTATAGAAAGTTATGTTTACTGACGCCAAGAACACAATACTGAAAGTCGCTAATGGCAGTTTTGTTAGGCCAGTGGGAAAATGCGCTTTGCGTGTCGTTATAAATGGACGAGAGCTGCTGTTTGAATTCATCGTTCTACGGCATTGTAGTCACGACGTAATCCTCGGATGGGACTTCTTGAAAGCTTCTCAAGCCGTGATAGAATGTGGCCGGAATGAACTGTTGTTGGAAGATATTGACCTAGAAACCACTGCGCTAGACGCTTGGAAGCTGTATGCCACGAAGGACTACAAGCTTCAGCCACGATCATTGACGAGAATAGCCGTATCAGGACTAGATGTCGGAAGAAACATAAGCGTAATCGTAGACAGCAATAGACATTTGCTGCTTGAAAGAAACCTTGCTGTACCCTCCATGGTATCCTTATACCGTAATGGACAAAGTGAAATTTGGGTTGCCAACATGCAGGCCAAAGATCAAGTCATTCCTAAAGGGATGTACATAGGCGAAGCTGAGCTCCTGAATGACGGACATGTATGCGAGATTGATGATACAACAAAAAGTAAAAGTACACTGCAGGAGCCGACGAATTCCAGTATAGATTATATCATAATGATATCCCCTGAGTTGAGCAGCGAAAGAAAACGCAAATTAGCCGAACTCTTACAAGCCTTTTCTGGAATCTTTACAAAATCTAACAAGTCGTCAGCCGCAAAGACAAATGTGAAACATAGGATCAATACTGGTGATCATGCTCCAATCTACCAAAGGGCTTACCGAGTTTCACCGACTGAAAGACGCATAATTCGGGAAGAGGTTGAGAAAATGCTTGACCAAGGTATTATCCAGCCATCTGAGAGTCCCTGGTCATCCCCCGTCGTACTCGTGAGAAAAAAGATAAAAGCTGGCGTTTTTGCGTAGACTATCGAAAACTGAATAGCATCACGAGGAAGGATGTTTATCCTCTACCCCGAATTGATGACACTCTAGACTGTTTAAAAGGCGCCAAGTTCTTTTCTTCCATGGACCTCCGATCTGGTTACTGGCAGATAGAAGTGGATGAAGCGGATCGTGAAAAGACGGCATTTATTACCCCAGAAGGCTTATACGAATTTAAAGTCATGCCGTTTGGACTCTGTAATGCACCGGCGACTTTCGAAAGAATGATGGATAATTTGCTACGCCATCTCAAATGGACTATGTGCCTGTGTTACCTGGACGACTTAGTAGTTTTCTCAGAAACTTTTGAAGACCACCTTATCCGGTTAAAAACAGTTCTGGAATTCATTCAAGAAGCTGGACTCATACTTAACCCCAAGAAGTGCCTTTTTGCTGCCCAAGAAGTGAAAATACTAGGCCATCTCGTATCCAGTAACGGTGTCCGTCTAGATCCTGACAAAGTGAAAGCCGTGAGCAACTTTCCTACTCCACAGAACGTACATGACGTACGAAGCTTTCTTGGACTTTGCTCATACTTTCGAAGGTTTATTAAGGGCTTTTGCTATCTCGCCGAACCCTTGCAATTGCTGTTGAAAGGCGATGCGAAATTTTATATGGGTCCTAAGGAGGTAAAGGCTTTCGAAAACCTGAAGGAGGCGCTTACATCTGATCCAGTATTGGGGATATTCGACGAAAGATGCCTTACAGAAATTCATACCGACGCCAGCGGATATGGTATTGGAGCAGTTCTGGTTCAAATTGAGAATGAAGTCGAAAGTGTCATAGCATACGCCTCTAGAACCCTGACAAAAGCCGAAAAGAATTATTCTACTTCAGAACGAGAATGCCTTGCCGTCGTATGGGCAATTAATAAATTCCGGCCATACCTGTTCGGAAGACATTTTACCGTTGTTACGGATCATCATTCACTCTGCTGGCTTATGAATCTAAAAGATCCCTCAGGCAGGCTGGCGAGGTGGGCTCTTCGCCTCCAGGAACACGATTTTTCGGTAAAATACAAATCTGGGAAGAAGCATAATGATGCCGACGCTCTCTCGAGAAATCCAGTGGATGAAGTGACTGAGACGCAAGACCAATTTTTAGCTGTAACCACGAGTATAGACCTCGCTATCGAACAGAAGAAAGATCCAGACATGGCAAAAATAATCCTTCCGAAGATCGGCCCCTCTACCGAGGAGAAGAAATTTGTGTTAATTGACGGAGTCTTATGCAGAAAGAATTTTGATCCAGCCGGGAAGCCATGGTTGCCTGTCATTCCCAAGCATCTACGAGTGGACATACTTAAACATTTCCACGACGCTCCTACCGCAGGGCATCTTGGCTTTGCGAAAACATGCGACAGAATCAGGAAAAGATTTTATTGGCCGGGGATGTACCGGAATGTTGTGCGGTATGTCATGCATTGTCGAGAATGCCAACGGAGGAAATCAGTTCCGCAACCACCACCTGGACGCCTGGTTTCCATCCCTCCTACTGTCACACCTTTCCACCGCATTGGGATAGATCTGCTTGGGAGGTTCCCTAAGTCTGCCCATGGAAATAAATGGATCGTGGTCTGCACAGATTACTGTACACGCTATGCAGTAACCAGAGCCTTACCAACTGCTGAAGCCGAAGAAGTCGCCAATTTTCTGCTCGAAGAGATTCTTCTGAGACATGGAGCTCCTCGAGTCAATATTACAGATCGTGGTGCCGTTTTCCAGTCCAGACTTGTCTCCGCACTAGTCGAATTGTGCCATATCGATCATCGAATGACGACGGCGTATCATCCCCAAACGAATGGATTGACGGAGCGCTTTAATAAAACTCTAGCTAGTATGTTGTCCATGTACGTTGATATCGAACAGAAAAACTGGGACGAAATTTTGCCCTTTGCGACGTTTGCTTACAACACCGCCAAGCAGGAGACAACAGGATTTACGCCATTCTACCTGCTCCATGGACGTGAAGCCGAAACGACGCTGGATACAATGTTCCCATTCTTGCCGGATGATGCAACGGACGATTACCTAGTCAAGACTATTTCCAGGGCAGAAGAGTCGAGACAATTGGCCAGAACGCATACTCTGAGAGCGCAAGATAAAGACCGTCGACATTATGATTCCAAACACCGAATGGTGTCCTATAGTCCTGGAGACCTCGTATGGGTTTATACCCCAGTCCGAAAGGTCGGTCTTTCCGAGAAGCTCTTAAGGAGGTATTTTGGGCCCTATCAAGTGCTGCGCCGTTTATCCGACGTCACCTACGAAGTGCAAGATTTTGATCCTGCTTCCCGGAAAAGGAAACTAAAAGATGTTGTCCATGTTTTGCGTATGAAGCCGTACCATGATCCGGCGAAGCAGACCGACAATGAAGACGGACGAAATCAAGGTGTCATTCTTCCGGAAAAGAAGGCAGAAGTTTACAAAGGACCTTTAACACGCTCAAGATCCAAATAACAGCGAGACGCTGTCTTTTTGAGAGAGGAGCAATGCCGCATAGAGAAAGATTTCCAACGAGCTCAGTGGCCGAGTGGTCAAAGCACGCGATCCAAACCCGGAGGTTGCTGGTTCGATACTAGCCACGGCTGTTGTATCCAAAGTATGGATTTTTTGTTTGTTTCTTTAATTATTGTTTCCTTATGTTCTCCAACATTCTAGACCTTTCTTTGTTATGTTAATTAGTTGTTTCTCGAATATTCTATTACTGTATAAAAGCTTGTACCCACTAGTCGTGGGCAACTTCTCGACTTTGTAAGGTTACAAGTCGCTACTTTCCTTCAATAAACTTGTTTGTTTAAATCCAACGGTGTGTTCACTTAAATCTTCGTGACAATATTATTTATACTCGATAAGAATATTTTGCAATGAATTGTTATTCAAGAGGATTTTTAGTTATATGTTAAAGAATATTTTACTGTCAAAAAAGATGAGAACCTCTTTACATTTTTAATCTATCTCATTAAATTTAAATAATTTAAAAATATACATAGATAAAATATACCTATGACAGTGTAAAGGATCTTGAAATTTTGATATATCAAATTTATCAGTATTTTATCTTATCAGTTATAAAAATATGTCCATAAAATAGTTAACTGCAGGTAAATAAGTTTTTAATTGTTAATAAATTCAGTCATTTTGTAGCAAAATGAATATTGAAAATGAAGAATACTCAATTAATATAGATTAGAATTAATTAATTAATTTATATTAGAAAAAGGTTAATTCATTAATTGATTTAGAAGAAGAAACGAATTTAATATTAAAATGAATTTAAAAACATTAATATAAATTGAATTAAAAGAAATGATTTATTAACTGAAAAGTTTTAATGAAACAACTAATGAACTGTCATAAATAAGCTTAAGAAAGTACAGATCATTATATTTATTTTATTAAAGTTTAATCTTTGGATCATTTTTAACATGTGGATGCATGTGGATGTGAGTCTTCCTGAATTTCTTGGTAGAACATTCCAGAACATTTTGGTAGACCTAATATATTCTATACGTATATATTAGGTCTACCAAATTGTTCTGTCTGTTGATCGATGATGATACTGTTAAAATCGAGTTAGAGCAAGATCTTTTTAATACAACTCGGAGATCGCAAAAAGCTTAATTCAGCTCAACAAACTATTTCAGATCACATTCGGAACATAGAATTGGTGTGGAAATATTTGAAATGGGTGCTACATGAATTAAAACAGAAGAATTTTAATAATTAAGTCTTCTTATGTCTGTCTCTGCTTGTTCGGAACAAAATCGAGAAATTCTTGAACCGGATGATAACTGGGGATAAAAAGTGGATTACTTAAGAAAACATTGTAAAGAAATGGGTATACTGTGTAGAAAACCTAACCTCTAAAACTTCAAAACAAATTTGACCCTGAATAAAAGAATGTTGTGTACATGGTGGAACATTTATGTGCTAATACATGATGAGCATTAAAAACTGAACGAAAAGCTCACTTCGGAAAAGTATTGTCAGCAACTGGATAATTTAATGGGAGCAGTCCAAGAAGTGGCCGGTGATGTTCCAAGAAAGAGCAGTCTAAGAAACATTCCATGAAAAGAATTCGTCAAAATTTGCAGAACTAGGCTGGGAAATTCGCTCTCATACACCATATTCTCCCGACTTATCACCCTTCAACTATCACTAGTTTTCGTTCTTAAAAAAATTTTTGAAGGGCGAAAAATTCAAAAGTGAAGAAGATATCAATCAAGCTCTGTTTCAATTTTTCACATAAGAAGATTAAATATTTTTCAAAAATGAGGTATAAAAATTGCCTTCCCGCTAGCAAGAAGTCATTAATAATAATGGAAATTATATTTTTTAACAAAGTTTATTGACGTTACGAAAAATTTGTATTCTTTTTTTATTTTAAAAATGGACAAAACTTTTCGGTAGACCTAATATATTTAACTCGTTTCCTTAGAACGCCATATTTAAAAGTTAACGGTCAGACATTTGCTTCTTCTACCGATCTTTTCATTTCCAACCAGTGTTAATTAAACAAATCATATATGAATCATTTTTAAGCTAGTTGATCAACTTACGGTCATTTTTATTCCCAAAAGTAAATTTGATGAGGGCCTTTAAAATGTTTTATATATAAAGAGTTCTTTTCCACAATCAATAACTTTACTATAATTATTTACTTCGTTGTTGCCTCTGATTTATTATCACTATTTCGCGTTTAACATTTACATGGCGATGAAACAATAAAGAAATACTGTCAAAAAAGCAAATTACACAGTAGATTTAATAGACAGTAGAGAATGATGATCGAAGAAAACTCAATATACGTACAAACGAAAGACAGTAATAAAAATTCAAGCAAGAGCATAAATCTAAATCGGCTATTTAGAAGGTAAATTGGTAAAATGTAAATCTATGCGACCTGCATTAAACAACAAACAGTAAAAAACAGTAAAAAAAAATATATTTAGTTCTATATTTGTTATCGCAGTGCAGTTTCTAAAAATCGATGTTTCTATAGATATAAACAATTTTATATTTGTATATGATTTCAGTTAAACTCTTTTTGTACTATTAAATCTTTAATCAAGCTAGAAAGATATATCTGAAAACTATTTTTGATTATCTGTTGCATTTACATTGAAAAATTACTTTCTGTTAAATTATATTTACGTAATACATTTATCGCGTATTACACATACAGAATATAAATGATTATTTTTTTAAATAAATAAATAAACTTTAACTTACATGCAGATGTCCACTCTGACCACTTGAGTGAACCTTCTGTCTCTTTCTGGAACATTCACGATGTATTTCCATTCTGAATTGTCACTGAGAGCAGCTCTTGGCGGCACGTAAGTAGTACGTACTTCACATGCAACCTCTAAGTCTTCATTACGCCTAAAATGTGAAACAAATACGGATTGACAAAATTTCAGGTATTACTTAGTAACTAAACAAAGTAGGGATTTCATATGATATTGTCAAAACAAAATTTTTTTTTCACAAATATTTGTGTAGTACAGCTTTATATTAACAATTTTGTAGTTGAATTTTATTTTGATCCTCCCCATCGCTAAGAGCAAAATGCAGAGTCAAATCAGTAGATTACAATGCCAAACTAAAAATTCATTAACCCAACAAACTTCGAACACCTGTTCATTGGTTGCGATGCCATAGCAACCAATATCAGGAGGCAAAATGAATTTTAAAATGAATACATAGACGAGAAAATATTTTGCAAAAATAAATTAAAATGAAATTTTTAGAAAAAAAAATCAAATCTGTTGAAAATTAAACTATTTTTTTTATAAATTTAAATGAAAAATAATAGTGTCCTAATATTTATTGCTCAAATACTTTAAAAACAATCAGTTAGTTAGAATTATAATTTATGAAAGATACCTTTCCTTTTTAAACATATTATAATAAGCAAACGTTTTTTATTCTAAGCAATTGACTAGAATAAAAATCAATACAATGTTTATATATTACGTTTTGTCTTTTAAAATAATTTAAGAGCATTTGTGCTCTTTTTAAAAATATGAGTTTGAATGAGCGAAAGGATTCTATTAAAGAAAATTCGAATAAAATGAGTAAGAATGTTTTTACTGTTCAAATTATTAATTCTATATTTGAAATATTAGGAAAATTAAGAATCGCTTGTCTTAGTATAATGGAAGTGTTATAGAAAAAAATGAATTTTTGAAACTAAATACAAAAATGATATTATTCACGTTATTGATTTACCAATAGTTATATTGCTCTATAAATTGAAATGAAATATAATAAAAAATTGATCACATATATATTTGATTATACAGTAAATGAATAAAATTGTTTTTTCACGTTTTACTATTTTATTTTACAATATATAAGTCAAATAAACATTCTAGCATTGTATCTTAAAGCATAGCTGAAATATTAATAAAAGAATATTCAAAATGCGGTACATAATATCAAGTGAAATCACTTAATTTCTGTTATCGAAAAATTTCGCCATTTTTTCCAGTTTAGTCAAGCGGTGGGCTAAAATATGATTTTACCCAATTTTGTATTTATACACATTGTTAAAGTATTTGAACGTAAAGATTATTCGGTAAAATTTTACAGTTGGGTACCCCTACATTCCTTGACTTTTCTGACATCAAGATAAATGCCAAGATGTGATTAACAACACGCGGCCACTACATAAAAACTCTACAAAGATAGGTCACCAGAGATACCAGAAATTAATATTTATTGCCAAACCAAGGGGTGCGCCCGTTTCTACCTCGAACACGATTATTTTAATAATCTTCAAATATTATAAAAAATTTTAAATATATCTATTTTTTGAAAAAAAAATTATTTTTAAAAATAACACTTGAATTTTCTCTCAATCAGGCTTAATCTTAGTATCCGAAACCCAATGGATTCGGTTACATTAAGATTCGGATTGTTGGTTTCTGTAACACCATTTTGAGATTCACAATTATTTTGGTTATGAAATGTTTGTATATGCTGATGGTTATAAGTCACATGAATTTCACCGTTGGCGACATTTTTGAAAACCGCACCAAACACGTACTAGGATTTTATCTTCACTCATTTTAAAATGCATACATCACATCTTGCTAATAATGCATTCATTTTTCGTTTCCAAAATAGTAATTAATTTCTTAAAAATTTAACATAGGCATTTTAATACGCGATAGATTTGTGCGATGATTACGAATCAGTGAATTACTAGTATTAAATTTTTTATTTGCTGTATTATTTTATGATAAAACAGTTCTGGCACAGATACCGTATAATCCAGAATTCCAAATTCTGAATTTTTTTGGCGATGAAGAAATGTTGCCAAGATGACGTATTGTAACGTGCGCGATGACGTAAATATTACGGTTGCCAAAATAGAATTTTCTGCATAATTTTTATAGGTCTCACTATCTATGGCATAATAAAAACCAGGTTGCTAGATACATAAGGAAATTCACCAAAAAATCACCAAATTCAGAATTTAGAATCCTACGGCATCTGTGGCACATTTCTCTAATAATGTGTGTCATTTTTTAATTAGTTAATATTTTTCCCTAATTTCAAAACATTTATGATTAAAATTTAAACTGAGAATTCACAATACAAGGTTCAATCATCCTATCACATTACTGAAAAATAAGACTTCTATCACTGTAATCAAATTCAAATAATCTTTATCACTATAATCAAATTCAAAATGTTGTGCATATTTGTATTTTAAAAAGACACAGGTGCCGTATAATCCATGATTCAAAATTCTGAATTTTTTGACGATGAAGAAATGTTGCTAAGATGACGTATCGTGATGTTCGCGATAACGTAAATACTAGGGGTTACCATAGAATTTTCTGCATAATTCTTATAGGTCTCCATATGTATGACGCAACAAAAACAAGGTAGCCAGATACATAAGAAAATCCGCCAAAAAATCACCAACCTCAGAATTTGGCGCATGGATTATACGGCCCCTGTGCCTTTAAAATACAAAATAAGAGAAAAATTATTTTTAGGCAATAACAAATATTAAAATATACTGCTTATGTCAGCATCATATTTTGTTGCAAAATCATCTACAATGCCTTTGTGTATTCTGGTAAAAGTGTACATGTACAGAGATTTGACACGAGTTCTACAATTTAAAATTTTTGAATATCTAAATTTTATCATTATTTAAAATTTTAATACTGAAAACATTAGAACGTGATTACTTTAATCAATACAATACTGTTACAAATTTGTAAATAATGATTATATTTGTCTTAAAATATCTCAGACAGATCAGAAATTCTCACATTTTGGGCAAAAATTGCGGTATTTAGACGTGTTGTAGTTTAAAAGCGGATTTCCTAATGATTTGGCGACTTGGCGACATTTGGCGATATTCTTGGCGACTTGGCGACGGTTGGCGAGATTCTTGGCGACTTGGCGAGAAATCGATACTTCTGGAAACATCCATCACCTAAGCTCTAGGACCAATATTTTCCGAGATAGCCTAGAAGCTTCCAGAGCCTTGGCGAAATTGGTAGATTTCTCCGCCAAGTCAGGTATAAATACCGCAGCCCGACATGGAATAGTAGTAGAGTTTTTGTGAAGACAGAGGAGTTTTGTGTAGACAGTCAGTTAGTGAAGACGATTAGTTGTGACTGCTAGTTGTTCTCTGTCTGAGGTATTTGAGACCTGTGATTGGAAGCTATTTCTTATTGTATCTGACGAATTGTAGCTGTATAATTGTGATTGTTACAGCCGGAATTTCGTTTATCTAGTGAAGTTTTTACGAATAAAAGTCTTGTGTTCATTAAGTGGTTGCTTTATTCAACTCTCAATCAACACGAACCCGTGGAGCTCGGTACAACTGGTGTCAGAAGTGGGATTGAAGAGTTGATGCAGCGTGTCACAAGAAAAATGGATATGGATTTAATGAAAAGTCTTCTCGAAAAATTAGCGGAGCAGATGGCTGAGATGAAAGCTGGACAAGAAGAGATGAAAGCTGGACAAGAAGAGATGAAAGCTAGACAAGAAGAGATGAAAGCTGGACAAGAAGAGATTAAAACCGAGATGATGAAAGAGATGAAAGCTGGACAAGAAGAGATGAAAGCTAGACAAGAAGAGATGAAAGCTGGACAAGAAGAGATTAAAACCGAGGTGATGAAAGAGATAAAATCTGGACAGGAGGAGCTTAAAAAGGAACTTAAGAAGGACATTGTAAGTGTTAAAGAAGAATTCTCCAACATCATTCAGGAGAAGATGATTGCAATGGAAGATAAGGTAACTTCAGTTGAAACTAAAGTTCTGGAGATAGAAGAAAACGTTGAAGAAGCATTAGACAATATGAATAAGAAGATTGAAAGCTTGGAGAAGCAAATATCAAACAAACATGAGGAACCGAACGTAACATTTGTGCCTTCCCTAGCCAATATTAAACTCTCAACATTTGATGGGAAATCATCCTGGCAAGTATACAAGACCCAGTTTATGATGGTAGCGGAAGCTAATGGATGGAATCCCCGAGCCCAAGCTTTTCACCTGGCGGCTTCTTTAAGAGGAGACGCGGCTGACATCCTCGAGACGCTTCCGGAGGAGCAGAGGCACGATTTCCAAGCCCTATCGAGTGCGCTTGAGCTGCGGTTTGGAGATAAGTGCACTAAAGAATATAGCAGACTACAGTTAAAGTCCCGCTATCAAAAAGCGGGTGAAAGTCTGCAAGAATTGGCTGCCGATATTCAACGACTTTCCCATCTAGCATTTTCGGACTGCCCAGCTGAGATACGTCAAGATTTGGCCCTCCATTACTTCATCGATAGTGTGCGGGATCCGGAGATTCAGAAAACACTTAGACTTGCCGATGTCAAAGATATTGGATCTGCCCTAGTCTACGCACATAAGATAGAGGCTGCCCAGCAGGCCACGCGTAAAGACCAGCACTCAATCAGAGCCGTTTCTGCTATTGATACGAACTATGATCTAAGAAAGCAAATTGAAGATTTGCGGCGAAAATTACGTAGCTTAGAATTGAGTAAAGGTGGCAGAAACACGAAAATTCAGTGTTGGACTTGCGGTGGAGTCGGACACGTACGTAGATACTGTCCGAAAACAAATGATGGTGGAATTTCTAAAATGGAAATACGTCATCGCAAAGGAACTCTTCATGGAAATGCTGATGCACTATCAAGGAAACCGTGCAATGAAAGCTGCCGATATTGTTCGAAAGTAGAGAAGAACTATCAGTTAGTAAATCCTTCGGTACGCCAAGTTACTGTTTCACCTCCACCGAAACCAGACCCATGGAGTGATAAAGGACTTAGAGAAGCCCAAAAAGAAGACCCAGATATAAATCCAATTTTAGAATTAAAAGAATCTTCCAGTATGAAACCAAGTTGGCAGGATATCTCCACCTACAGTCCAGCTACTAAGCAATATTTGGCTCTTTGGGACTCACTCCATATAAGAAATGGTGTCTTATACAGGAAATGGGAGTCCAATGATGGACGTAATTTCAAATGGCAGCTTGTTCTTCCAAAATCAAGGATTTCAGATGTTTTGAAAGAATTGCACAGTAGCTCAACTGGAGGCCACTTCGGAGTAATGAAAACTCTACAGAAAGTTCGAGAACGCTTCTATTGGAGCAAAACGAGACAAGATGTAGAGAAATGGTGCCAATCTTGTGATGACTGTGCGGCACGTAAAGGACCGAAGAAACGTAGCCGAGGAAGGTTGCAGCGGTACAACGTAGGAGCACCTTTTGAGAGGATAGCATTGGACATTTTGGGTCCTTTACCACGATCCTCAAATGGCAACAAATACATACTAGTTGTCATGGACTACTTTACTAAGTGGCCTGAAGCGTTTGCAATCCCCGATCAAGAGGCGACTACAGTAGCCGAGGTTCTAGTGCAACAATGGGTTTCCAGATTCGGCACACCCTTACAAATTCATTCTGATCAAGGGACAAATTTCACCTCTGTTGTGTTTAAAGGAATGTGTCAAATTCTCGGAATAGACAAGACGCAGACCACGCCACTACACCCACAATCGGACGGCATGGTAGAGAGGTTTAACAGAACCATCTTGAATAACCTCTCCCTTATGGTTTCCAGAAATCAGCAAGATTGGGATTTGAAGCTACCGCTGTTTCTGCTTGCATATCGCAGTGCTGTCCATGAGACTACCGGATATACTCCTTCACAGATGCTCTTTGGTCGCGAACTTCGTCTCCCTTGTGATCTTCAGTTTGGTCGTCCACCGGATACATCTTCATCGCCAGAGGAATACCTTCGAGACCTTCAGGCACGTCTTGAAGATGTCCATAACTTCGCTCGAGACCGAATCAACCTGACGACCGAAAGAATGAAGACAAGGTATGACACAAGAGCGACGGGACATGAATTTCAAGAAGGTGACAAAGTTTGGTTGTGGAACCCGATTCGACGTAAAGGACTTTCTCCAAAGTTGCAAGCCAACTGGGAAGGTCCCTACACAGTCCTAAAAAGACTGAACGACGTCGTGGTTCGTATAAGAAAATCATCTGCTTCAAAACCAAAGGTAGTACATTATGATAGATTAGCTCCTTATCGTAATGTAGAGTAAAAATCAGTAGACCATGGTCTCTTTGTAAATAGTATAGATAATTTTAATCTTTTCTATTTTCTTGTATTTTTAGTTGCTTGTGTATGTAATGTGCTCTGTATCCTCTTGAAATGTAAATTCTTTTATATTAAATTTGGCCTCCTATCAGGGGATTGTACTGCCCGGGACGTGCAGTCCTTGAGAGGGGGGCAATGTTACAAATTTGTAAATAATGATTATATTTGTCTTAAAATATCTCAGACAGATCAGAAATTCTCACATTTTGGGCAAAAATTGCGGTATTTAGACGTGTTGTAGTTTAAAAGCGGATTTCCTAATGATTTGGCGACTTGGCGACATTTGGCGATATTCTTGGCGACTTGGCGACGGTTGGCGAGATTCTTGGCGACTTGGCGAGAAATCGATACTTCTGGAAACATCCATCACCTAAGCTCTAGGACCAATATTTTCCGAGATAGCCTAGAAGCTTCCAGAGCCTTGGCGAAATTGGTAGATTTCTCCGCCAAGTCAGGTATAAATACCGCAGCCCGACATGGAATAGTAGTAGAGTTTTTGTGAAGACAGAGGAGTTTTGTGTAGACAGTCAGTTAGTGAAGACGATTAGTTGTGACTGCTAGTTGTTCTCTGTCTGAGGTATTTGAGACCTGTGATTGGAAGCTATTTCTTATTGTATCTGACGAATTGTAGCTGTATAATTGTGATTGTTACAGCCGGAATTTCGTTTATCTAGTGAAGTTTTTACGAATAAAAGTCTTGTGTTCATTAAGTGGTTGCTTTATTCAACTCTCAATCAACACGAACCCGTGGAGCTCGGTACAATATCATTAATCAAAAATAAAAGTTTGAATCATATTGCTATCAAATAAGTAGCTAAATGTTTTCTGGGAATTAGTGAGAGCAATAAGTAGATGTTACAAGTAATCCTTAGGTTATTTAAAAATATTAGATACGTAAAATATAGGTATTAACAATTTAAGAACTTGAAAATAGAAATTTTATTTAAGAAAATTTTTTTGAAGGCAATATGTGTAGATTTTTAAGCTGTTATACGAATCCGTAAGTATTGTCACAATTAGTGTAGCAATAACCATTAATCAATATGTGATTACAAATATTAATAATATAAATTATGTAAAAATAACCACGTTATATTTTAAACTAGTTATATTTATTATGAAATGCTTTAAATTTGTATTAATTCAAATTAAAATAAGATGAATTCAAATTTAATCTAAATTTTTCTAGTAGTATTACAATTTCTACATATTTTAAAAAGCTAGGTATGTTTATTTTTTCATTTTGCAACAATATTGCTATTAAATAACATATTCTATCAATATTTTTAAAATAAAAATTTGTTTTTCTGAAAACAATTTATCTTAAATTTTCGGAAAATAGTACTTACTTTCACTAAAGGAGAAACGTATCTTTTATATAATTCTCAAAATAATTAGCCTTTAAAACAATTAAATTTTTATTTTTAAATAATGCTTATAATTAAACAGATTTAAGAAAAGAAAATTTTATGTTCTTTTTTTGTTTACAACGATTAAAAAATTCTAAATTTGATTTCTCAGTGGCTTGAAAAATATTATTTTCTGATAAAAGACTATAATAATTTGTGAAATGCAACTAACATTTGAGAAATTATTTTTCTTTTAAGGTAATATTTCGCTGAAATTGGTTACCTTAGTAACCACTTACGATGTCAAAGTTACTTTGCTTTCAACGGTTAATTACCGGTCACTATCTCAGAAAAACTAACGAAAGAGAAAAATTATCAATGGTTAAAAACATGATCTATGTGGAAGTTTTACAGCGGTTATACTTGACAACTTGAGTTAACCGATTCGATAATACGAAGGAAGTTAGATGTTTAAAAGTTGATAACGTGTAGAGTTATATAAAAATGACTCGTTTTCGCGCGTGCGCGCGATGAAGGAAAAAGTACCCTTAATAATGGTTATAGGAAGAATTAAAAATCTATTGGGATTAGTTGAATCGTTATTGATAAAGAATTCACTGCTATTTCTAGAATTAAAAGAATTAGTTTTTTTAAATATGAAATGTAAATAAAATTTCAGGATAAAGTTGTGCATGTGAGCTACAATATAAACTAAAAGTTTCTATTTAAGATTTATGCCCAAAAGAAACAACACGATAAACATAACCTTTTATCGTGGTGTTATTTACAACACAAGTTTTAGATGATTATTTTTACCATATCAAAGACATCTAACGAATTCAGCAAAATTATTTCTTGTGTGTATTATGATTGTAAATTGAATTACTTTAATCGTGAAGTATTGTGATATCAACAGAAAATGTCTACCAGCACATAAAAAAAAAGAATTGAAATTTTTTTGTTCAAACGAATTAGCCATTCTGTAAATAAAAAAATTATTACAAGGGAAAATGTGGTACTTAATGTGAAATTCAAGAATCAATTTTTTATTCTATTACTGTCCTATTTGAAGAAGTTTAAATGTTGTTTTGAGCCAGTTTATATTCATCTATCACAGTCTTTGCATATCACGAAAACATCATTAACAGCTCTTGAAAATATATTCCCGGAACATTTCATTGTCTTTATGATATGAAAGATATATTATGATTACTTCTTCATAGTGATTAACACTAATTCTCGACATGCACATACATTATATTTGACTATTTGTGATAATGATGTTTTCAATGAAGTAACTATTCAAATAAAATTATAGAATAGGAGTCACTAACCATTTCTGGCTGTTGACATTTTGTTAAGAACCATGACATTTATTTTTGACAGTTTATGTTTACGTGAATAAAAAATCTTTTATCATTCTCATAAATTTATTTTGCAATTTCATAATTAATAATATAATGAACATGGAAAAATTCATGACAATTATTTAAATTATTCTGACCACTAGCGTGAATAAATTTTTAACAGTTTTATAAATCATATCACTCATTAAATTTATTTCAGCAGAATACTCCTTCTGTGTTTATATTTTAACGCATTTAAAATAACGATATATTAAGAATGACAAATGCACCTTATACGTGAAATAAATAAGATGTCCTTTTAAGATTTAACTATATCTTTGAGGCTTAGACCGATAAATTCTCTTTAGCCAAGCTGGCAACTTAATGGTTTGTGCTTTGGCCTTCCAGCTTTAAAAATTTGCAGTTTCAATTTCCACCTCGGATGTGGATCCTCGTATAATTTGAAGTCATCTTTGAATTGTAAAGGTATCGGTTGAAATAGCCCTCGTCTCGAGACCTCATGTGACCTTACAGAAAGTCTCTGAACATAAGTCTATATGCAGCTTTATGTTGCTGGGAAAGTTTTTTAAAATTTATCTTTAAGCTGCTGTGGGGTGTTCTTTTATACACCCCGGATACCGCGTTAAATTCGTGACATATTTTCTCCCAGAATATTTTTTTTTCTTTTTTACTGTCGTCGCTTATGCAGTTTATTTTCTTACAATTAATAATGTCAGCATACTTTTCTACTATTTCCAAAAGTGTCGCAATTTCTATAGGTGTAAAATTTAATCTTTTATCCATCTTGACGAAACGAACTCTTCCCCTCTCGCTACAGAATTTTGTATACATTTGATGCTAGTCAATCAGAAACCGTCTTACATGTCGTGTTCAGTTAACTCCGAAGTTGTTTTACCCGAGGATTTTCCCGCTTTGTGAATAAGAATTGGAAAGTCAAGCTAGAGTTGAGTTATATCCGTGATAAGCTATACTCAAGTTAACCCGTGTTTGGTGAATAAGGCAGTTAATGCCGCGCCAGCAGAGTAAAAGTGGATTCTATATAGCATTCAACGTAACATACACTTTCAGCATTTAGAGGTCTTTGGTTTGGTCATATATCGAATTCATCATCCTAAAAACGCGAAGAACATTTTTGTCACGAGCTACTGTGATCCAGAAATAATTCATAAAAATATCATGTCAGATAATTACGCAATAATTATTTAGTTACCAAACAATATTTAAATTAAGAAATTTTTATCAGTGTAACACCTGATTATACTAACTTGTTGATCTTGTTGAAAGAATATAAAAAAGTATACGAATTTTAAAAAGCTATTGAATGATTTATATTATTAAATTAGAAATTTAAATCTTACACAAAAATTATGAAGATTAAGAAAATAGTTTTATATAAATAAATTATTATTTTATATAATAAAACTAGTTTATTTCTATAAAAATATATTCATGTTAACTTTAATTGTCATATGGTAGGTAGGTGAATTAAGGTGTTATCCACGTAGTTGGAAGGGTAGGAGTTTGAAAACTGAACAAATTGAAAATAAACATGTTTATTAATTATCTTAGGATCATTAATTGTGGTTGAGGTACCTTAAATATTTCGTGATAGCAATGTCTTCCAAGGGAAATAATACTCCTAGATTTCGCTGGCCAAAGCTGGGTGTCTTATGCTTGGTTCCAAAATCTAAATTAGAAGGACCCATTTTCGGGGCATCTATGTCGCACTCACTTAAGAGTCCTCTATATAAGGGGACGTCATTTCCACCTTTTGTATGGCAAAAAGTTGCAGTTGTCGAAGTGAACGAGAAATATCTAAACAAAATATTAGCAATGTTTACCGAATTTTCAGTTTTACAAATCGTTTTCATGAAAGTACATACTTAATTTTAAGCTTTTTTTTTAAGTAAAGGATTAAAATTCGAGAAATAAGATTTAAGCTTAATTATATCGCGTTTTGATCTTCTATGTCACCTGTTCTTCATTATATTTGTTGAAATTAGGTTTACATTATTTCAACAAATATGCAATTCCTCAGAAACCCAAATCATTTTAGATAAAAGGTTTATTTAATCAGTTTTTCATAATCTAGCACAAAAAAAACTGTATATTAATTATAATTTGACAAATTTAACTAAAACTAAAGTTGATGTATTACATACTGAGAACATTTTTAAAATAAATTATTTGCGCGTGTTTTAATGCTCCTGTACATTAGATAGAGATACATGATATGATGAAAATATATTTGTTCTAATGTTAAAGCTTTCAGTTTTTGAATCTGTAAAATTTCAATTTAATGACAGAAATATATTTTTTAAATTATGAATGTTTTGATCATAATGATTATGATTGGGTTATATTTTCATGAGCTTGTTTCTGCAAATTGAAGCAGTTAAGAACAAGCTACGTACAACCGTCTCGTAATTTTAAATCGGGATCAAAAGAGATGAAATCACAAATCTTAATCGACATTTTCTTTACCACACAACCCCTGTAGAAAAACATCAGGGCATACATAGATCAATTTAACTATCGATTTAAACAAAAAAATTTTACAATTGTATTTCTTTATCAAAATCTTGTATATAAGAGATTTGAATAAATAAACCATTATATTTAGGGCAATAATAATGTTCATAATAAATAAGATTTGATAATGATGTATCAAGCGAATGCATCAAGTAATACGATAATGTATCAAGCGAAATAAAAATTATACATAAAATAACATTGTTAAAAAAATAACAAATGAAATTCACGGTAGACATTTCCACAATATATTAAAATTTGACATAACAAAATTACAATCTGCTAGGTTGCTTTTTTTAGAGAAATTTTAAGTCTCTTAAGATAATTGTAAAACGTTGAATGAATATAAATATACGAAATGTTCAGTATTTAATGAGGACTAACAGTAGGACAGTGTTCTGCAGAAAGGAGAGTCCTGGGTTCGATCATAGCTTTTGTCGAATGATGATAGATGGAATATCGGGATGAGTGCTTTGGAGTTTTTAGGCTTTTCTCTCTTGAGACACGGGAATACGGCCTAGCATCTGTAAAAAACTCTCCTACAAGGGAATTTACGAAATGGATATTAAAATGCCTTACAACAGCTTTAGGCAGGCAAGATGCCTCACTTAATAATGTCAAATATTTAATAAAATTATCAACCCCGATTTTCAAGAAGTAAAACTAGTTATTCCATCCATCATCAATAAGATCAAATCATTAGTACATTTGTTTTTTGGTGTTTTATAACAAGACATAGGAATTCCTTTATTTATAATTTTGTAACTATATTTCTTTAACTAGATATATTTACCTGTCTCTTCTTCCTATAAATCTTTGGGACAGTTCACTCATGGCAGAATTCCTATAATCAGAATTAGGAGCACCTTTCCAATTGCCATTGGCATTAGGATTTATAGTAGCTCCTGTTACTGGAGCTTGTCCCTTTATCCTCTGCTGAATGAAAGGAGGTTGAATCTGATAAGGTTCTTGCGAAATAGGTCCACTTTGGGAAAAGTAATTAGTAAAATTTCTACTCGCGTACTGTTGAGAGGGATCAAATGGAACATTTCTCAACTTTTGATCTACTCCATTATATTGGGTGACTCCGTTATAGCCATTGTTCCCAAAATTGGCATTCACTGGAGTATCTACTTGCCTAGTTCGTTCGTTATAGTTAAAACCACGCTGAGAGATTGGATTTCTCCCTTGGTTTATTCTTTGGTTTGACATATCCTGGGCTCTCGACTGGCGACCTGTGTTTGAATAAGAATTTCGCGAGACCGCAGCAGGCGACACAGGCCCGCCATTCACAGTCGACTGATCAACCTGTCGCCATCGATCTGGCTGAAGTCCAGAATAATCTGGAGGCTTGTCACTTGTTGGCACATTCCAGTTGCTATAACCAGCCGGCGAAAAGCGTCCTCCTGGGGGAGGCTGGTTATTTCCATAACCATTTTGGTAGTGTGGTTGAGGAGTTGGGAGTTGAGTGAGATTGGGTTCAATGTCCCCTTTCCTTTCGTCCACGAAGAGAGACGTAAGGTTGAATGCTTGTGATCGTAAAGTAGTTAGCAGGTGGTAGATTTGATCGCTGCAATAAACATCAATTTGTTATTCAATAGAAATATAGATTTAAAAAAAAACATGTTGAAATTAAATACAAAATACCATTGAAAATATTTATGAGACAGATATAAAATATAATAAATTTTCATTGATTCATTAAAAAAAATCCGTCATTGCAATTTATTAAGGTATCCATTTCGGAGTTTTATTTTATTAAAATTTTTACTTTTAATTTAATTCAAGATTTAATAAAATCCCATTAAGGAAAAGCACAATAATATTTCTTTCCCGACGATTTTTGTTTTTTATTAATTGAAATCAATACACATATAATTATTTTATAAGAAATGCTTTGTGCTACAATATAAGGTGAAAGGAACTATATGTCTAATGATTTTTCATGGAATAATTTTTCATTCATGTAGTTTCAATTTTACAATAAATCAATCAAGTATAACTTAAAAATAGGTTATAGCTAGAAATCTGCAATGAATTTATTAAATCATTCAGTAAATATATTTAGCGTTCAATTAAAGATCTTGATTTTATGTTTCTTTTACACCTAACGTTTTTAAAAGTTATAAACTAAAAGTCGTAGCAAGTATATGTGTTAAAAAGCAAACACTACGTATAAAAAAGGAGGTTTCTTAATAGCACTGTTTAGTTCTACAAAAAAAATAAATGTTAAAAAATATCGGGTTTTGTAAACACTTGTTATTTTTAAAAAAAAGTAAAAAAAAATTATTAATGAAACAATTTAGTGTAGAATCATCGAAAAAAGTGAGGCGCTTAAAAATATCTTGATAGGAAAAAATATATGTAAAGTTAGAGATTTTCTAGAACCAGAGCATAATATGTTATAATCAAATCAAAGTTAATTTTATGTTTTATTTATAGGGTGAATGATAACAATATGAAATAAATATTTTAAACATAGCAAAAGAATTTAATTCATTTGCATACAGAAACACAGATAAAGATCAACAAATGAATTTTTAATTGGTTGGTGGCAATTATGAAGAAAACATTCGTTTGGAGTGAAGAAAATAATATTAATCTCGCATGCCTAGAAATTAAAACAATAATTCTTTCAGTTACTTCTTAATACAAAACAAATTTAAGAAAAATTGAGAATAAACTGATACCTTTTTTTCAATGATTGCGTTCCTTAAAAAGAGATTTTTTAGATTTTATGGAATTTAAACAACAGTAGAATGATGATTAATCTATAAAAACGTGCGGCAAAGCAAATAAGGCTGGAAAATACCAATCTAATACGATATATATATATAGTATATAGTATAGTTAGAAAGATTTGTTTCATTATTCAAAAAGTACTTAATCCATAACTTTCGAATAAAATATACATATACTTCAGATTAGACTTAGATCTAAATTTATAAGAATTAGTTAAAATTAGAAAGAAAAATATTATTATTAAAAAATAAAATTCAGAAGAAAAGCGTTATAATAATAATATTAAATTTTGGGAAGAAATATAATTTTCGATTTTAAAAACAATCATGCTTAGCACGAATAGTTCCAAAGAATGAAAAAAACCATTTTCGAATGAAAAAATGCCTTTTGGACTTTAAAATAATGTGACTCTATTCGCATTAAAAACTGTGAATCATACAACTTGCATTACTTGAAATATTTGAAATACATATATTTGAAAGAGAATATAAATTATTAAATCATAAGATTTTCAATAATGTTAACAAAGTTCAAAAATTTTTGTTCTTATATGCAAGTTATTCTTACTTTAAGCAATTTAGAAGGTATGATTTTATGTATTTCTGTTCATTATTCATTAATAAAAATTTACCTTAGTTATCTACGTAACTTTACGAGGAAGCCAATACATTTATCTTAAATTCACATACGAGCATACAAATTATAAAACTTATCTGTCACTTTACTGCATAATATTTTATATCTCTAAGCTTTTTTTTTCTTCTTTTGAAATAAGGTTAGACAATGTTTAATGTTCGTAAAATACCGTTATGGAAAAACCGTCACTTTTCTAGACTTAACGGAAACGGATGAGCGATAAAGTTTAGAATAATAAACATTATGCTCTTCCTTTTCCTTAAAAGCCGTCTGCTCCCGGATTTAACTATAAATATTATGTGAAAATGCGACACATCTTGTAGTCTTACTTCGGACAAGTAGGGCACCTGTCTCAGAAAATGAAAAAAGAAAAGCATTAAGAAGCTATTCAGAAAGTCTGGAAGCATCTCTTCCTTTGTGGTCTGAAAGATGTAGGAAATAGTAATACTACGAGATCTGAGTGGGTCTCCTTTTCTGTGTTTATAAACAAGGAGCTTTACTATAAGAAGTTAAATACCTTCGGGTTAAGTCTCGCTTGTCAAAAGAATTCAGTCTTCACTTTGTTTCCTTATTTTTAAGCGCTTTTTATTTTTCCCTCCTATTAAGAAACATTTTACGTCGCATCGTAAAAGCCACGTTGACCTTCTTTTACCTCAACAACCACAAAGAATATATTTTTCTAGAATGAGGGGTAACCCACGCAAAGTAAGTTAATTTGGCCTCAATTTCGTTTGCGGGATAGTTTAATGATTAAGCAGTTTGAGTGATTGCGTATCAGATGTCATATGTTACTTTTATGCTATATTCATTTCATTTTGCACGGTTGACACAATAAATTCCGTTTTACGATTGTTTGAATTAGGCACTGCTATTTAAAATATCAGCTAAGCATATGGTATGCGCCTACATAATTTGTCCAGTTTTTAGAAATTCTATAATTATCAGAGGAAGTGCTTAATTGTTTGTTAGCATGTTCGCATATTCATTAATTTTTTACGTAAAAAGAAAGATTTGAAATCACTTCCACAAAAGTTTGCATTGGAATGTGTCACCTTATATATTTTAGCATAGACATACAAATTGAAAATTGAAAATTCTGAGTTAATTTTTGACTCAATGTCATATAATAATTTCGGCCTGCTTTCGTCAGTAACGAAAAAGTGTCGTCAAGCTGAAGTAATCGTAATGATAAATATTTTGAAAAGAATTAATAAATCAAATAAAGGCTTAATAAGAGCTTAAGTAAATTAAACAATGCATGTTATTAATATAGTTATGAATAAAAAGATTTTTAAGCATAAGAAAAATAAAGAAAAATGAAATTGAATTTATTTACGGAATTGAACAAATATAAACGCAAACATTGGTTATTCTGTTATGATTTTTTTCGAAAATAAAATTACGTAAGCACCTAAATAAGTAAATTAATACCTATTAATAATAAAAATACAATTAAAAATGTAAAAAATTAGGATTTTCATCAAAAGAAAAGCACATGAAAATCAATAAATGTAACGTCAAATAAAAAAATATTAGCACAAATTTTAAAACTTAAGTTATACCGTCTAATGTTTAACAAAATAAAAATACGCGAGTTTTAATTAAACATTTTTTTAATAATTAGTCATATTAGATTATTTTTGTATTAGTTGTAGAATATTCTTAATACTCCTTATTATTCCAATGTAATTAAAACTCCGGCCTATTAGGAAGCTCGGAAAAGCCTTCACACAAGCAATTTAATAAATTCAAACTCACACCAAAATATTATATGATAAATGTGCCTGATACTTTTTTTTTATTTATGACTAGTTTTCTATACAAAAAGGATCTTGCTTTTATAAGGACGGTCCTGCTACAATGCCAGCTAACTATTCCAATCAATTGGAAATAAATTCATAAATATGTATCAGATCAAATGATAAGATCTTTTTGCAAAATACGACACGTGGTGTGATTCAGCGTGTTGTTTTATCACCCGTAGAAGTTCACTTGTACGGGGATCGTCTTCGTTTTCGTATTTTTTCCTTTTCGGATGTGATTTGTCAAATTTTTATCGTTTAGTAAGTTGGCAGCACATTTTTTCAAATTCTCTTGAAGTAAACCAGGAATCAAAATACTTTATTTAAGTTCCAAAGTGTTTTCAGAGTTGAGACATCATTGAGACATTTCATTTAATTAAATATTCAAATTTACCATGCTTCAAAAGCTTAACAAGTATCTTTTTTTATTTTATACACCTCCACTTCTGCTTCAAAATTACATCCTTTTTGTAGGCACACATCATCATTATCAAGATTTTCTATTTTCGTAAGAGAATCTTCAGATTATAAACTCTCTTCCATCAAACAATCAAAGCACACCCCAAATCGATTATCATTGTTCACAAAGTCATCCCTATCAGAACTCAATTACAGACAACCTTCACCATTAGAATAAAACAAAATATGATTTTTTTAAACATATATCATAAATTTATTTTTTATACCCACAATTTTTCAGGAGTCAAATGTTTCCTACAAATTGTTGTAATTTCTGGACGCATTTGCTCTATGTAGAGCCTGTGTGATCTTGGTTATGAGAATTGCAATCCCCATTCATATGCTTTGAAATTTTGTGTTTAAATGTTGAATGCGCTAATGTCGTACACGAAACCAGTTCAACAGATTTTACTTTGTTAATTTCTTTTATTGATTTTGGACATTGAAATTCAAATCCGCTCTTACATATTGTAAACCAAAATACAGGATCGTTAAAGTTATAGGCAAGAATCTGCATTAACGTCTGTCATTTTAATTTTTTAATATTTTGTCCAAATTAAAAAACAAATCTAATATGCTTTAAAAATAACAACCCAAAAAACTAGAACTAGTTATTACATTTTTAAAACATCATTTTGAAAAGATGATCTTCTGTTCAATTTTATTTTCAAGAGACATAAATAGATTAATATATATGAAGTGAATATGAAAAAAATATCTGGTTTTCTCGAGCATGCCGTAAATGATTCTTGCAAACTTAGCGGAAGAAAATGTGAAACTCCAATCATATTTTAAATTATATGATGCTACCTCGTGATAGGATTTAATGGCAATACTGCTACACATCTGACAATTAAATTGTCACTATAAATTAAGTGAAGGAGATTAAACATTATATTTGCAATACATATTTATATTAAAATATAGTTATATATTTGCAAACACACACACACACACAGTATATGTTTCTAATCACTAAAATGTTTGAAAAATCATTAATTATTTTTTTATTATCATTAGTTTCAATTTAAACTCAGTTTTTATTAGAAATAAACCCCCATTTCTTTTACAATCAATAAATTAAAGGAAAATACTCAATATGCTATGCATATATTTGAATAGAGGTACTGAAATTAAAGAATTATATTTCAGATTAGCTCAATAGAGCAAAAAATACCTTTTTTAATCCCTTTGTAGAATTGTTGTCTTCGTTTTAAAAGTACAATATCTTATTTTACAGTTACTTTTTACACAGGATAAATGTATTCTTCAGAGAAGTTATAAAATAAACCTAGGAAAGGTGATGGTTAAAATTTCACTTTAAAAGTTGTAGTATATTTTGATGGCATTTATTACAGTTGACCCCTCATTTTATTAGTTAAGCAGTTTTAAGGATGGAAATGCAATATTAAATCAACCTAATTTCAACAAAAATGTTAACGCCAATAGCCAAAATGTCGAAGCCAATAGCTACTTTCAGTGCTTGGAAAAGTTAAAGGAAAAAACTAATGCGAATAGAGTTAGTAGGCTCATTGGAGTAAAAGGGCTTAGTTTGATATCACATTGTGTTGAATAGCAGGTAGTGGATTTTGCATTTCTACTATCTTCTTGCACCTTTTTTTGGGTGGATGGTCGGAAGTTTTTCAAGTTGTTGCAAGATCTATAAAAGTCTTCCGGAAATTTATCATGCAATTGATTAATAGTCAAGTTTTTGGCTTTTCACTTAAAGAAATAAAAAAATGTAATCAATTTTTATTTCTATCGAAGATTAAAATGAACCCAACTAAAACAAACTGAAGAAGTGTTGCAATTTGCTATTTGAGATATGCAGATGGCTGACATATAGCGCTCTGCTGATATATTAGTAGTATTACGTTGAACAGATAATTTACACTCATCCGTGAAAGCTGGTTATGGACTGATATGTTGTCTTATGTCACTTTTTCGTACTAAAGTACTAAATCTACAAGGCCTCACTAATTGAAACGGAGTTTGAATTACTATCACGTTTACGCTTTATGTAAGAATCAATCCACAAATGTAGAACTAAATCCCAAACAGTAAAGAAATTATAGCATGAGAACCTGAAATTTAACGTCAATCATATCTCTTTTGTGCTTAACAATTGCGGCTTGGAAATGAAAGTATCTGAATTGATTTTCTTTACGATATTTACCATGAATGGTAGAGGGTAATACAAGACGTATATATACAAAAAGTGTAATTATCTTGGAGAAAGTTTGTTTTCTGGCATGATGACTTTCATTTAAATGGTGATATTAAAATACACATAGCTGTGTCATATTTGACCAGAGAAAATTTACATGTGTTCTTGTAATGTATTTCAATATAGTGTAACTTAAATGTTTCTTTTATCATCAACCCTCTTACTTAGTGAATAAATTCATCACCTAAATGAACTTCACAAAACAGCTTGTTTCTAAATTTTCCATGGTATATACTTAAGAATTTTTAAATGTTATGACTGTAGCAAAAAGAGTTTTGATTTTAAGATTTTATATAAAACAAGATATATTACCTAATACCTTACGTTGAAGGTAACACATGAGATGAAGTTTCCAAATTATTGAAAAGTTAGTCTTACATTTCCTATAATCTGGCTATCAAGATTTCCTGATAGCCAAGTCTGGGGAAATTTTTAAAATCTAGAAAAATTATCGCTAAGGGTATATTTTAAAAAAATATTATCTCTGGAATTTTAACTAAAGTAATAATTCATAATAAGCGAATACAAGCTTAAATGCTGTGATCATGTTGTTGTAACAGCCTGCTTCTCAGTATCATTTTCTGGATTTTACTGCATTGGTAGCGCTTCTGAGTAGGGCTCTACCAATACAAGTATTTTGTGAAAATATCATGCATTACATGCAGCTATTGGATCACAGAATGGTGGATAAATTGAATTACATTTTTAAATATCAATATTTGTTCATCATCAATAAAACAATTTTCTTTACTTTTCCATTTAACTATTAGGTATCTATTTATCATTTATGTCACGAAAGTGGATATCCTGATTGCAGAAAGCTCCTGCAAAGCAGTTGAACATCCTTAGCGGAATTCTTCCAGAAGCATTTTTCAAATAGTGCGACATTTTTAAATGAAGCAGAGTAGATAACCAAGAAAACTCCCAGTGACTCTAATGTACATGCGAATTGCAGAATCACAAAATCTCCCATAGTTCAACAATGGTTTTAATCGGTTCTAGGATTTTTTTCAGGATTCTTCTTTTCGGGAGCGTGGTTTTATCACTGAGCCAAGGTGAGCGTGCATATCTTTTGTAGAGCTAAATTCTTTTCTAACTGCAATGAATTAAGAGCTACGACACATAAAATACATCATGCTATTTGAAACTCAATTTATATCTGCACATTATATTTTCTGTAGTCTCAAGAAATAAAACTGAATTCCGGCACTAAAAAGATATATATATATATATATATATATATATATATATATATATATATATATATATATATATATATATATATATATTATGCATATATATATATATATATTATGCATATATATATATATATATATATATATATATATATATATATATATATATATATATATATATATATATATATATATTAGGTTGGTACGTATGAAATGTCGGATTCTCTTTACATGCGGACGTTTTCCTCCCTGTTTTCGTTATACTTTTGTATTTGGCATAACCTCATTCATACTCGTATTGTTCATTGCCAGAGACTCATTTCAGCAAAATAGGTTTTCTCGAAGGTCTTCCCTTTTTTATTTCTTTTGAGTTTATTGCTGATATGAATTCTGCCGACATTCGTGTCATTTTCTTATATGAGTACAAACTTGGTAATAGTGCTGCAAAAGCTGCACGCAACATAAACCAAGCGTTTGGGGAGAATACGGTTAACGATCGGAAAGTGCAGCGTTGGTTCGAAAAATTTCGGACTGGCGATTTTTCACTGCAAAATGAGCCGCGCGGAAGACCCAAAACGTCTGTGAAGAATGATGACCTGAAGGCTCTAGTGGAAGCGGATCCAGCCGTATCCACGAGGGAACTTGCTATCAGGATGAAAGTTGACCATACAACGATATTGAGACACCTTTCTGAGATTGGCAAGGTTAAGAAGATGGACAAGTGGGTACTGCACGCACTGACAGAGCGAAATAAGCTGGATCGGTTAAACGTATGCTCATCATTGCAGCATCCACCATATTCACCGGATCTCTCGCCGACCGATTTTCATTTTTTTCAAGCATTTAGAGCTGTTTTTAAGGGGCAAACACTATGAAAATGAAGACAGTCTAAAAAACTCGATATCAGAGTTTATTAATTCTAAAGACCAAAATTTTTTTAAGACAGGCATCTACGCTTTAAAATCTCGTTGGGAGAAGTGTATTGAAGCGAATGGAGCATACTTTGATTGAATAAACAGCTTTTGAAGAAAGATATGCAGTTTTATACAATCACTTAAGAATCCGACATTTCATACGCACCAACCTAATATATATATATATATATATATATATATATATATATATATATATATATATATATATATATATATATATATATATATATATATATATATATATGTATATATATATATATATATATATACGAAAATTATAAAATTTATATACATATAAATTTTATAATTTTCGAAAAAATTTGAACCAAAGTATGTAAAATATTGCAGACATTTTCCTGCTTACTTCAGAAAATGTAAAATCGAAAATCCATTTAATAAAATTATAAAATATAAACATTTTAAAAATATAAATAAAGATATGAAAGAAAAAAATATTTAAGTATTTAATAATTATAAGAATTTAAGTTCTAAAATTATCAATCCAAATCATAATTCCTGAAATATGTGAAAATAAATTTTATTTCTTTTTCGAAAAGTCAAACAATTGTCAACTGTATGAGAGGTTTTGTTTCATTTCTTGAGAAAAATAGTTTGATCAAATTATGAGTAATATGAACAATTTAAGGGAAACTCTTTTTTGACTTTAAATTAAAAATCATATTTACAATAAATATTTTCCAACTCATTTTTAAATATTTTTTATATTACTCACTACCATGAGATTAAATTTTTTCCGCTTAAAGATAAGGCGTCAAGTATAATTTCATATTGAAGCACTATAAAATCTTATTCAAGCGAATTTTAATTTACTTTATCTTTTCAATGGGCTAGGCTGGAAATTTTCTGAAGATTAAATGTTTAATATTTCGTCATAATTTAAAGACAATTATTTAAATTCAAATTTCCATCTATATAACATACTTTAAGAAAATTATTATAAGTTTTAGAAGAAAAGTCAAGTTTAGAAATCATTTTCTATCAATAATATTTATCATTCCCTTTTGTTAATGAATATTTATTTATAATTAATTCTCCTTTTTGAAATAATTTTCACATCGACATTCGAAGTCTCATTGTCGTGTCAAAAACAAGCTTCATAAATCATTTTCATTTTATTGTTTGGAATACTCATTATTTTCAAAATAAATCATCATAATTATTTTTCAAACGGTAAAAACTTGGGAGCAAATTATTTTCCTTTTTCGATTTGTGAATGAGGATAATGAATGACAATCACTTTCTCTTTTATGATCAATTGCGACTGCAACTTATAGGCGGAAGGCTGATATGTTGAAAAGGAAAAAATACAAAAAAATTATAATAAATGAATAAATAAGTAAAGAAGAAAAGCAACAGGTGAGAGAAAGTGCCTCTGTCTCATCTTCCGTTGTTCTACATCCATTGTTTGAAAGGAAATGCGGGTCACGGAATCAACGCCGCTACGTTCACGGTTACTTTTTTTTAAGAACTGAAAAAGAAAAAAATAAGAAGCGATGCACGTCTCATAAAGTGATTAAAAAGAAACTACTTTTTAACTGAGGAGTGTTTATGACTCTTTGCTTAAATGTTTATTCAGAGTATTTATACAAATGTTCTCTTTTTTAAATTGGGGTCAAGTGCCCATTGTGAAAGAGGGATTTTTAGTAGTACCGGGAATTCCAAAATGTGATACAGATAACGAGGTGAAAACATCATTAGCGTTCGGAACATTTGATAGAATTCTAAGAAATGACAACACTTCTTTGATAAAGTCAAGTAAAATAGCTAATGTAATACCTTAATTAAGGTGAACTTATTGGATAAACAAACATTACAGATACGTGATTACAGCTAAAAATAGCAAAAGTTCATAAGACTTGCTATATTTCAATATAGTTGGCGTTAAAAGTACCTTTTAAGATAAGCTTGTTACATAACCTGCTTTGTTTCGAAATGAGTTTTCCATGTAAGTACACAGTCTGAACTTTTTTCATTTTTTAATAAGTAACAGATATTTTTATATATTTTACACGATTAATACTAGATGAGAAAGAAAATAATTTTGTGTTTCATTCATCCAGATTAAAGCCTCTTTAACTCTAATCAGAGGACAACAATGATCTCACATGCGAAGATCTTTTGGATCGGGATTCAAACGATTTATTAAATCGATAATAAAAACAAGACTTTAGAATAAAGAGAAATCATAATCAGAGCCTAAGGCTTTGATTATTTGAATTATAAGGGGGCAGTTATTATGAATTATAAGGGGCAGTTGACCCGAACTCCCATATCGAATAGTAAATTTATTTAACGTTATGAATCGAATGGTTTATCAAATTAAATAAAAAGTTTGTTGTTGTGAAGCACAAGGGATCTCCCAAGAAGTTTTTGCCCCTTGCCCCAATTAAGCTAAGTCGGGCCCTGATCAAAATTGTATATTATTTCAAAAATATTTTAAATTCTAGTATATACAAATAAAACAAAATTTCAAGTATCTAAATTTATGAAGCCGAGCAAAAATAGGATCAATAGTTTAATGAACATGATCAGGATATAATGGACTCAAATATATTAATATTATTTGTGGAACAAACTTCTTTCACCATGGTTAGTATTTCAAACACCATCAAGTGGTAAAAGGTATTCTGTAAAAAAGTAAACTAAATAATACACAGATTGTATGTACAAACTCAATCCGTGTATTATTTAATTTCAACACAAATTATAGATGTTTAAAAATCGAAACAATTCGTCCAGTTGCCTTTATAGGAATATTTAAGGAAATTTTACGCTATTAAAATCTATAGTTATAAAACATTAATTTGGTATTTCCTTTTAGCTGTAACTCTAATCAAAATACTTAATTGTTTTGAGTACGTTGGATAGTAGTCGACAGCGGTGCAGACAGTCCTACCAGTGTCTGGACAGAACTGTGGACCAGGCAGGAAAACGGGCTGGTAAGTCCTCCAAGGAGAAGGATAACACATCATGTACGCGTTCGTCAGGAGTAGCATAAGAAAAATCTTGGCCACCTGAAAAAGAAAATAAACAAAATCAGAGTTATCGGAAAATTATGCTCTCGTATTTTAACTATATAAAAATTTAATAAAACAATACAAATAGTTAGGAAACTAGAAATTTTATCAATTATATTATGAAAAACTTTATGAAGAATTTCTATACATGATTAAACCATACAACAAGAATTTGTTATGTTTGAATGTCACATAAATTTAAACTTAATAAAGTTTAAGCATATATACTATATATTTAGAAACTGAAATATAATGGTATACAGCAGTGTTTCTCAAACTTATTTCTTCTACCGCCCCCTTTGAAAATCAATTACTTTTCATCGCCCCCCCCATTTTTTGTACACTCCTAAAACTTAAAAACCACAATTTCATTACTTTAATTAATTTAGTTATAGTATGCTATATTAGTCGGTTCTGGTGCGAAAACTTACATTCTAAACTAGAAATTTTTACCAGTGAGAGCAATTAAAACGCAACTTTATAATATTAGTAATATATTTTAATCAAATTAAAAGAAACAATATAGATAGGTAATCAATTTTAGTTTTTAAACTAATCTAATGGGAAGGATGAATTTGATGATTTTTAACAAGTTTTTTTAAATCAGGTTCGATTTTACTCAAAAACAATCATAAGTCACAGTGTTTGGTAACTTGCAAATGATTTCTCTTTTTAGTAAGCAGCGTTGTCACAGCGCTAAATCCACATTCACACAAATATGATGATGGTAATGATATCAAAAATTATTGAACCATCGACCACAATCCAGGGTACAACTGCGGACTGGACATAAATTGTAGCCAAAATTGTTGGTAGCCATTTTTAAATTTCATTTTTATTTCCTCGTTTGTTCTCAGTTCTATAAGTTCTTCCAGCTGGGGTGATATCGCTATTTTGACATTTGAAAAAGGATCTAACACCCAGTCTGGTATTTCCAATTTCAAAATGTCTTGGAATCTTTCAATGAAATCACTGTGAAGATTTTCCAAATGTTGGCAGTAGACGAGCAAGTCGTCGTTCTTGCAGGATACTGATAAATTGGAAAAATTATGGAACTCACGACTGCCGATATTCTTTTTGTGTAAGAGCAGCTTGGCTACGAAAGCAGCGACGATAATTTTTGTTTTTGTTAAGTTCAAGTCATCGTCTTGAAGTTGAAAATTCATATCATTAAACAATGTATAAAGGTCTGTCAGGTATGCGATATCATTATTTGATGTGATGAGGTTTTCGCACAATACTGTGTCTTTGTTTTCCAAGAACTCTATGACAGAGTCAAACAGATTGTAAAAACGAGTCAAACAATTTCCTTTTGATAGCCAACGCACTTCTGTGTAAAAGATCAATCTGTTGAAATCTTCATCATTAGTAACATAAAGCTGATTAAATAATCTGTCATTTAAGGAGTAGTTTCGGATTTTATTGACTGCTCTGATGACATGTTGCAATGATTGAAACAGTCGTTCACTTAAATTTCTAGCAACTAAATGCTGTCTATATATAACGCAATGTACAGCAATCACATCAGGAATTTTGTTTTTTAAGTACGACATGAAACCTTTTTGACACCCTGTCATAGCTGGAGCACCATCTGTAGCAGCTGATATAATATTCTTCAAGGGAATTCCTTTTTCATCACAAAACTTTTCCAGTGTTCTAAATATGGTTTCTCTTTTTGTGTCTGTCCCTAAATTTCTAGCAAATAAAAGTTCTTGACCTATTTTTTCATCTTTAATGAACCTCACGTAAAACAGCAACAATGCTTCATTAGTTAGTAAAGTGGACTCATCCAACTGAATTGAAAATTGACTAGTCTTCAGATGATTGCGCAGTGACTCTTCAATGTTTCCAGCCATTTCATCAATTTGTCCTTGCACAGAATTATTGCTCAAAGGAATTTTTCGAATTATATCTGCCGCCGGTTTATGGAGCACAGTAGTTATTGTAACTTCTTTCATCGCCGGCAAAATTAACGTTTTTCCGATAATGTGTGGTTTACCTGTTTGAGCAATTAACAGAGAGATATTGTATGAAGCTCGAAGTCCGTCATCGTCTTGCATAGCAGCCATCGAAAAAAGTTGAAAATACACTTGGCTGAGCATTATGTTTCTTTTCCAGATCTTGAAAATAGGCTACATTTTTGTCCTTCTTATCTGGATGCATTTTATTTAAATGATCTTGAAGTCTTGAAGGCTTCATCGCTTCGTTTGAAAATGTTTTTGAACAAAGAAAGCACAAATGCGAAGATGGGTTTTTCGAATTTTCTATGAATCCCTATTTAATATATTCTAGACTGTATTGCTGTTTCTTCTTTTTTGCGACATGGCTTTTTTTTCAAAAATATGTAAATAAAGTGTTGAACTTACATACTCGTTTAAAGATAGTGCGCGAGACCACTAATAAAAATATAAGAAAATTACGAGCTTTTATATAGGATTTAAATACAGCAAGCACCGACAGGAATAAGGCAAACACACACAAACTCGTTTATCTCTTTCGACGCTCAATCGTACTGAGCAAGTTAGGACAAGTATTGATGAACCATCCCATTGCTACTACCTACAGTCCGTTTTCGTATTGCAAAACCGCCACCTGTCGATGATTCTATTCTGAAAAGGGGCGATATGCTGAGATAGACTCTTTCCTCTGACCGATTTTTCAGAAGCATGGAAAGACGCATGTTAAGTAAACATTTCTCTTTTGTCTCAACCCTATTTTGATGAACTTGAAGCAGACCTGACGCATATGTAAAAGCACTAAAGTTTTCCCCAAACGAAAACGGACAGTATGTCTACGAAGCACAACATCATAAGTGCACCGGTTCCAGCAGTTAGTCCTTTTCCCCTGGAATGTTTGCCACATTTGGTGATTCATGCATTTACACAGCTGTATGCTTTTCGTCAGTTGACAACATACGGCGTGTGGGCTATCCTACGAAATCTATGTTAAGTATTTTAAGTTTTTATACCATCATACAAGGTAGAAATATAAACTAAGTATTTGTTATTGTGTAGTAGGTAGGTTTTAATTCTAGTGAAATTCAAAATATAAAGTAAATCAAATTACAAATCTATCATCGCCCCCTAACCCACGTCAACGCCCCCCATATTTTTCTGGGCCCCTTAATGCCCCCCTCTAGGTCTCAAACGCCCACAAGGGGGCGTTATCGCCCACTTTGGGAAAGACTGGTATACAGAAAGTAAAAAGAGTAAACAATACATTAAATACAGTGCAGGAATTTTAGTTGATAAATTATGAACCATTTAAGAATTTTAACTAATATTTAGATGAAAATAATAATATTTTGTGTATTTCTACAAATCTTTTTGACTAAAATAATCAATTTAACGTACTTTTGCTATTAATCAATTTAATGAGCATTTTTAAGACCTGAACTAAATATAGTTTTTAACCAAAACAAGGACTTATTTCCTTTAATTCAAATACGTATGATTTAAAGGATTAAATTCTACACAGTGTTTTTTTACGTGTACACTTGTACATAGATTCACAAAACCAAGAAATTATATTAATATTAGAATATGAATTTTAAGTATTTGAGAGAGAGAAACATATATTAGTAAATGATTTAAAACAAGAAGTAAAATATTCAAATCGATTCGATTTATTAAATATGAAAATTGACCACTGTGGGTGAAAATAAATATCCTTGGCATGTTTTTACCATATCTTAGAAATAAGATTACGTTTATTATACATTCATTTTGTTTAATAATATCAAACTGAATTTTGAGTAGAAAATAAAAGAAGAAATGGCTGACATGCATTTATTACAATTTCTGGAAATACATGTATGCCAAAGTAAACCCTTTCCAAACAACGAGATTACATTAACAGTACGGGTCATAGAAGATCGTATAAAATTCTACAAAGTTAATTTTTTTAAAAAAATTTGTTCCATTTTGTGCAAATTAAGAAAGATAATATATCTATGTATTTATGCAAATATATATTACTTAATTAATACCTATAAATATTATGGTAACAGATGGGTGAAATAAGACACTATAATAAATTTTTTCTTTCTGAATTTAATCTCAACTGCAGAATTAGATTGTCCGTGCTTCTTTTTCTTACAATTTTTTTTAAATTACTAATAAGTTTTAAGCACATTGTCATGATATTTAACAGTGTGTTTGTTACCTTATAAAAACACATTTCATTATTAATTTTTTGTGGTCATACCAGTTTTTCAATTTTTCTTTCCTTAAATAATAAAATTCGTATTCATCAGTTCCAAATTTCTTTTAAAGTTTGAATTTATATCAATTCATTTTTAATCGATGGAAAATTTGCAAGCTTCTCTCAATTTTCGATCTAAGCTGACATTCACAATTACTCATTGATGGTTCTTTACGTCCAGACAATTTTAATCAATTCAATGTAGTGGCTTTTGTTAAATTTAAAATGAAAAAAAAGGTACAAAAAGTTCAATCGACGTTCATACGACAAAAAGTTCAATCTTAAACCTAGTCCTGCATTTGTAACAATATACTTAGCATGAATGAATTTCGAATGTTTATTTTGTTGCACCAGCATGCTTCCCTGTACCTAGCTCCGAGTTTAAAACTTTAACATTTCGATTCAATGTTGCAACAATGGAGAAATAAGATAACTTTAAATTCACATTTCAATTTAGGCATTTTCAAATTAATCAATTATGATTTACATTTTCAATAATAATTTTTTAAAAATAATATTCTCAAAAGAATCTGGCTGGCATTGCATACAATAACAGCATCAAAAATTTGCGTTGAACAAATTTCTTAGAAACAATAATGTGTATGTTTACAACACAGCGATCATCAAGAATTCTCTCAAAAATTTTATGATTTGCGAATATTATATATTATACACTAAAGAAAAGACTCGAACATCACACACACACACACACACACACACACATATATATATATATATATATATATATATATATATATATATATATATATATATATATATATATATATATATATATATATACATATATATATATATATATATATATATATATATATACATATATATATATATATATATATATATATATATATATATATATATATATATATATATATATATATATATATATATATATATATATATATATATATATATATATATATATATATATATATATATATATATATATATATATATATATATATATATATATATATATATATATATATGTTGTTCATTATTAATTATTTTAAATTTATAAAATTTATAAATGAGATGGTACGAATCAGCTAATTACACCTAAATGGTCTACTGAATAATATTTCCATTTACAATAATTTTATAAATTGGTAATTTAACCAAATTACGAAAATATTTCTATTGATAATGAATATAAAACAAAACATTATAGCGTAAATTGCCAGAGAAAACATTATGAAAACCATATGCTTCTTGTTTAATTATCTCATTTGTGAAACGCAATAGTCATTGGTAAAAACATTGCATGAAAATATATAAATTACAAGAACGTAATTCAACGAAATCCATAGCTTAGACAATAACTAGAGAACTTGAATCCGGATAAACATAATGAATACCGCAGAATACAATGAAAAAATAGGATCATTTCTGAGCTATGAAATTCATAGCAAAAATTTTTTATTATGAACAAATGTTTCGAAGATGGCAGAAAATGCAATGTAAACCTTATCCTCTATGGTGGTCTTCTAGATGTGGTTATCTCCTGGGCCAAAAAAGACGTCTTTGGCGTAAAGATAAAAGCACATGTGATAAGTACGTTTGGATGGCATATAAAAGAACTGCAGCAGAACTACATCGAATACTCATATATCTCTCTCGAAACAAAAATATTTTCAACTTATTAAAAAATCTCCAAAATAGAGTTACAGTATCTCCGACTTCACATATGATCCTATTACATAATAATTCTCCAGTGACAGATCCTACCATCAAGCTAATATGTTGACAGACTTCTATACTCGTTCACCAATTATTAGAGGTTATTCCACTGGATTTAAGTACAAGTGAGGATTTCTCTTACAATAAACCCTTTAATGCATCTGAACTGCAAGAAGCTTTGGCCAGATGCAAAAATTCGTCTGTAGGTCCAGATAAGATACCTAAAAAAATATTAAAAGGAATTACTACTACCAACCTAGACTACTTCCTCTCCCTGATAAATAAATCGTCGCTTACAGGTATTGTACCAGAAATATGGAAATCCTCTATTATTCCAATTTTAAAACCGGGAAAGACGACCAATCTTGTGGCATCGTACCGTCCTATATCTCTGACAAGTGTCGTGTGTAAATTAATGGAAAGAACGATTTTGAAGAGATTTATTGACCATATATCAACCATATCTTTCTTTCATCCCAATCACCACGGATTTCTGCCACATCGAGGTTGTGACAGTACTTTATCCATCATTCATCATCACATAATTTCTACCAGATCCTCTAGAAAATTTGTTGTTTTGGTTGCAGTGGATATTTCCCAGGCCTATGATTCAGTTTGACCAGATGGCCTAGTTTATAAATTACTTCAAGCAAACATCAAAGGAAACGCTGCTTTGTGGATTCAACAGTTCATTACAACTCGCTATTTTCAAGTGGAGAAATAAGCTATCTTCATCAGCCACATCATATAGGGGAGTTCCACAGGGGAGCATGTTATCACCTTTCCTGTTCTCAGTGTTTAAGGCAGACCACTACAATATCCTTCCCCCTGACATCAAATTGTTCATGTACGCTGATGATATATTTCTACTATATGAATCTGTTAACTTGGGAAAACTTCAGCAGAAACTAACATCTGCACTTGGAATATTACAAAATTGTTGTCAGGAATGGAAGTTATCGATAGACCCACAAAAATGTTTTATGATTAACTTTTCTTCAAAACAACAACCTAATTTCAACTTGTTCATCAACAATCATCCCATTTCCTGGAGTAAAAATATTCGAATTTTGGGATTCATTTTTCACACAATTTATCTTTCCGTCATCATTTTCAGGAAAAGAGAAAAGCTATATCAAAAAAGTTGAATGCTTTAAAAGGTATCGCAAGCAAAAGATGGGGTGCTCGTACTGCTCATCTTCTACAAATCGTGAAATCCTTTATTGTCTCCAGTCTGGATTATGGCTGTCATATATTTAGTTCAGCATGCACAACAGATCGCAAAATCCTTGAAACTATATATCACACTGCCCTAAGAATTGCCACAGGTCTTCCCAAGTGGACTCCCATACCGATAGTTCTACAAGAAGCAGGAGAAACTTTTCTTCACTCTAGACATGAAATGCTCTCCTTAAACTTTTACATTCGGAATTTAAGCAAGTCGTCACTATCCCCCTGTGCTTTAGCTTGGGAAAAGCTAACTTACAATCGAGTTAATCGTAATCATCCTCTGGCCATTAAAGCCAAATTCTGGCTCGAGCAATAAGGAATAAATACCTCATGCATATTAAAAGTCCCAATAGACTGGCCTGAAATGTCAAAAAAAATCTCCATTTATTCCTCGAGTCTCCCTTTTCAGACTAAAGCATTACCAAAAGATATAATTTGTAAGCTATTTCACCAAGTTTGGGAGTCATCATGGCAGACAAATACGTTGATTTTTACAGATGCTTCCAAGCAGGGATCAAATGTGGGTATTGCAATAGCAATAGTTTATCAAAAACAGGGAAAATTAGTTCCATAAACTCCATCTTCTCGGCAGAGGCTATGGCACTACTTATTGCAGTCTCTAAAATTTGCACTGAATCCAAAAAATATGTCATTTTCACAGATTCATTTTCTTGCATCTCTGCTTTTCAGATTGTTCCAGGACATCACCAACTATCATTCAACTGCTTCGATCCCAGATGATTCAATCTACTCAAAAGTGCTTGTCAATACAGTTAGTTGGGTTCCAGGACATTCAGGGATTGCAGGTAATGAAATTGCCGACTCATTGGCGAAAGCAGCAACAGTGAGTCAATATGCTATTCGATCTATTTCTCCTGAAGATCTGAAACAACACATCAAGAAATTTTACTTTAAAGAAAGTCTCAATCAATGGAAAAAGCAAATATGCTGAAGCATTCACTCATCTCACATCTATTCGCAAAAATCAGACTGTTAACGAAATCGCAACTAGAAGACGTATGGCTGGCCAGAATGAGAACAAGATCCTTTCCTACCAATTCTATTCCATTTAGGTTTAATCTCTGGCATACAGACCACTGTCAGTGCGGTGAACCTGAAACCATAGATCATATTCTACTCAATTGTCCTTTGTACGAACATCTGAGGAATCAACTACGGAAAAAATTAGGAATAGGAGCATTATCATTCTTTTGGATATTTGAACTATCTACAAATCCGGAAATTAAAATTCTCGCATGCTGTGAATTTCTACGCCAGTCTAACAGATTTTAATCTTAACGAAAAAAGAAAGTTACAACTCAAAATGCTTGAACTATTTTCTAACATGAATTTATAAATCCGAATTTTTCTTCTCATATCGAAACTTTTTCTGTTAGTGATCACCGACTTCAATTAACTTTACTTAAATAAGGTTAGTCGATTGACTACATAAATCCTCTTCAAATACCTTCTTCAATGAGAGCTACAAGCATCCTAGCATAAAGCTCCAAAAGTGTCCGCCATAACCTACCTACCTGTCTTTTAGTACGAAAGTTAATTTCGTACTGAGTAAATTAAAATTAACGAATTTATATTTAATAAAGAAAAATTAAGGTATATTTCTCAGGATTTTTAAAAATATTGATTTTTCCCCGTTCTTGTGCGTGTGTCGTTACAAATTCATTATTTCGTACGAAGAAAGAAAGAAAGAAAAGAAGAAGAAAAAAGCATTTCCTCACATTAATTTTTGAACTCATTCTAAATTTGTCTATAACGCTAAATAGTTTTATTTTTTTGGAAAACTTTCTATTACCGTAGTTACTAGAAGTCATAAAATAAGTAAACTTTTATTTATTTTAAGAAATGTCTGACAAAGTAAACTTCAAAAATTTCTAAATCTAAAAATTTTCAAAACTTTCGAGGTCTTACAAAATTTCCAAGGGAATAAACCGGGTTTATTCCCGGAAATAAACCCGGTTTTTTTCCTCCTTTGCAACACTACTGCCAGTTCGACTACCATACATTTTGTTATCCCTGATTCTTTTTTCCCGTAACGGTCATTTTTAGCACAAGAGGGCTAAAAGGGTTTAAACTGGGCTATGTTTGACGGTACATCGCAGAAAGTAGCACGTTCATTGGCATGATCAAGACAAACTTGTATGCTTTATGAATAAAAGAAATCGTGTTATCAAACGAATCTCGGTTTCTTTAGAAATATCTTTATGGGCATATGCATCATGTACATTGCCAACATATATTTAACATCGTCATGCTAGCCCGTCATTTTGGGGTACTTTGTGGGAAACTGTTGAATACACATCTTGATCATTTCTTGTTTTCATTGACGACATTCAAACAATTATTGTTACATATTTGTTTTAAAGTTTATGGTTCTGCTCTTTATACGAGCTTTGCCACGTTTCGGCAAAATAATACCATACTACATATTGCCGTTATTTTCCAAACTTTCCATGTTCCAAATGTTCGGTTGCTACTTTGACCATTATAATCTCCACATCTGTCATCAACAGACAATATCTAATCAATTGTAAATTGAACGATAGTTTCGTCATCAGATGCCACTTACTGTGGACGGTGAATTGTAGCTTTGTGTTAAGGCTGCATAAGTACACCTATTGAATTGTATGATCAATAGTACACCAAATAGAAATTGGAAACTTAAATTCCTATTTCTATTTGGTTCAGTGTCTACGCATATGAGTACTGTTTTTGTGTGCTGCCAGATGTAGTTGCACTGAATATTGATTTCTCAGGACCTACGCTTTTAAATTTTTTAAAAATGTAACCACTTATTATTTCCACAATATTATGTGTACTAATCCAATAAATATTATTTTATTATTTGCATTTACTACTTGTATAATAGTTTTTTAATGGCCAGTATTTTATTTTAAATAATTAACAAGCTCTAAATTTAAAATCTCAAAATTAATGTTTTAAATAACTTTAATTAAAATTATAAATGCATATATAGTTAAACATAATTAATTATAACAAACCTTTTCTTTAAGCGATTCACACAACTCAGAAATAATTTTCCAACTTGTGGTTTTAAGCCACTAAAACATCTTAAATTTTTTGTATTTTTAAATATGAAGGTTATAATTTCATGAACACAAAGATTACACAAATAATTATATGTTGTTAAGCACGATTTAGCCACAGAAGATCTCAACATTGAAAATAGAATTCTTTGAAAAGTTTCTAACGATCAAAAGGTAATGTATATAATTATATTTCACAGTTCTGTGCTTTTTTTTAGAAAAAGAAACAACACCCTTTCTAGGGAATTGCAATTATATTTTTACTTTTGTCCTAAATTTCTACTTGAATGTGAATTTGCTTCTATTTTTAATGAATATAACGGTCTGAATAAAGTTTTCATTTTTGCAAAATAAGAGACACGCACGATATTTATTTGCCAATAATACATCTGGCCTAAATTAATAAATGACCATTCAGATTCTTTTTTATTTATAAGATATAAATGGAACACACTTTTTTCAATAATTGAGAGTTTTTTTATGATAAGAATACTGAGTTTGAGAACCAGGGTATATAGTAAACTTCAATTAACAGTTATGAAATAAAAAGTAAGACAGCGTACATTTATTTAATAACTGCGTATGCCCTAATTCTCAATAGACAGTGGTAAATGAATTGGTAACATAAAGCAACCTCATTCTAAGCTCTTATTTGCATATTAAATTGCTGTTTCGATAAAGATTTTAATCAGAAATTTATTTCCACTTTATCTGACATCGCTAATAAGTACTGTTGTAAGCCTACTGCTCTCTCCCACTTATTTTTTTATTCTTTTTTGCCTTTGAATTTTAGAAGAACATCTCTGAACAAAGTGGATATCTTAGTGTAAATTTGAAAATCCATTACAGTATCATGAGTTTAGTTATGGCCAATTAAATTAATTGAAGAGAGTAAGTGTTGGATTCAGTTTAAAGGAATATTCTATGTAGATTTCCATTTGAGATAACTTACCAACTTTCAATCGTTATGTTGAATTTTAATTTTCCATTTATGTCGTATATGCAAAAAAAGTATAAAATTAGTTAAAGGTGTTATCTTGGGTATAAATTAACATAACAAAACCATACCACAGAATTTACTTTACTGAACATTAGTTAAAAACTCATTTAATTCACGTGATTTAATTATTTTCTTCTACTATTAGATTAATACATAAAATCCTGAGTGAAAATAGATAAGCTTGTGTAAAAAGGGGTTGAATGAAAAAATATGGTTAATATAAAAATGTGGAATGAGCTTTAACTAGCAAATTTGTCCGGTGTCTAATACCATGTATGTTTCAGATTTGTAAATGTCCATATTAGAGCCACACAGTTGATTATTAGTGTTAGTGTGATATACAGCCTTAAAACGCACTTGGAAGTAAAAGGTCTAAATTTTAACAAAATTCAAGAGAAAGTTACGTAAGAGATGACAAATTGTTTTTTAAATAGTTATTATCTTCTAAATATTAGATAGTATGCTACGCATAGTCACTATCAACATGAGAATTTTTGATTGGATCAGTTATTCAATTAGTTCCTTTTTCATTCCATGAAGGATTAAAGACCATCCTCCACGGCACTCGATCTAGTGACATTTGGACCCTTACTGATGGTCGTAGCTCGATTCAATACAAACAGGAGTAGTTTGTACGACTTTATGGGCATACACAGATTATCACCAATCTTAAAAATCTAGCAAAGGGTAGGCTTTCAGGAGATTCCCTTTCTTGTTAATATCCAAGGCAACGAAACTGCAGATATTTTGGCTAAAAAAGGTTGTTTCGAGTTGCTCAACAGAGACTATACCCTAACTTATAAAGAAATTTTCTCTATAAAGAAAAAAGAAGACAGGCATGTTTGACTCACTCCTCCCGCCTATCCCTGGTTCAGCAGAAAGACCTGGAGGGCGCATTAAAATTGGCGAATTAAAATTGAGGGTGACAGACATGATCAAATGTTCGTCTCAAGACTTATTAGGGGACACCTGAAAAGTATGACATTCGAATCTGGGCGCAAGTACTTTTCATTGTACACAAAATGCAATCTGAAGCCGGCTTCCTCCGATCACATCCTGGATTGCTTGTGGTTCGCTCTCCCGGATGTTTGACGAGTCAAATACTGGTACTCGACTTCGCTAGGGTTCACAGTATCATGGATCTGATCTAGCTGCTGATAGATCTCTGAAGAGTTGGAAACAACAATAGCAACAACCTTTTTCATTCCAAATGAGATAGCTTTATCTATCTTACATTAACAAAGCCGAATGAACAAGGTCTTGCAATAACAAAGGCAAAGTCAGACATGAATCCAACCCAAGAGATTATTTTATTTTAATTATTTTCTGATAAAGAAAAGAAGATTGTAACAAAGAGTTTGCAAATAAGTTAAGTCACACGTAAAAGATAAATTATTTTTAGAATTATACTGCTCTTAATTAAAACTGAAATATTAAAGTTGTTTATATTTTGAGAAAGTTTTAATTTTTAAAATGTGTATTACTAATAATTTTTCTAAGAATTGCAAATCAAACAATAATTAAAAGTACAATAGAATATCTTAATCTAAATTTTAAATTTATCTTAAAAAATTTCAGATGCAGCTGGATTTGCGCATTCAGTATGCGATACCTGCGTATAATTCCATCGACCAAAATAAAAGAAAATGGTGTCAAACACAGTTCGATTTTTTACCAACAATAGATATCTATGAGCTAAGTACTTGTGATTGTCATTTGATAAATCATTTCATTGAACAAGAGCTCAGGTTTAATTGTTATTTCTTTGCTTTTACTTAACAAAATGATAAATGTAGTTAGGACCAACTTATTACAAAGCGAAATGCGATATTTTGGCTGTTAGACAAGAAAATAGTTTCGAATGAATTGTGAAGTTACACATTATTCTTTTTTTAAGTTTTATACTTGAATAAAAACCCTAAAAAAAGAATAACGTGTGTTTTTGTTGAATATAAAATATTAAATTTAGTTACATTAGAGCAAAATAAATAAAAAAGCTCATAACTCTTTTTTGAATTTCATAATTTAGGACACTTATTTCCACATTTTTTAAAAATAATTTACTTTTGTTTTAATTCTTATTCAATAAGCTCTCGGAAATTGCTTAAAATGATTTGATATATATTTTTTGGAATTCACGTCAATATTCTTGTCGCTAAAATTTTATACATGTATCCAGAATTTGTGCACATTAAAAATACTTCGAAATAATTACTTGGTATAACACATTATTTTATGTAAACATTTTCTATCATATTAATTTATAAACTCTGAACTATAAAATATCTATATGCGCTTTAAAATGTAGAGAAATGTATCAACATTTCTGCACTCATCTTTTTGAGAGGAGCCATTTTGTAATCGAATACCTGCTCTTTGAGAACGACATTGAAAACACTCATTCAACTTTTTTAACAGTATTTCGAAATAGTTATCCGACAACCTAACAATCAAAAAAAAATTTAAACAACGAATACAATTAAAATTTAATGCAGAAATCCATCGTGATGAATGGAATAAAAATGACACGAAAGAGTTCAAAGTCTTTTGCAGAACAAAGTGAAGGAAAGAAATAAAAACAAAAAGATTTAGATGACAAAATAAAACAAAAGAAAAGAGCAAAGGGTTTTCCCCACTCTGTAATAAAAATCCATAACCGAACTTAAACCGTAGCCTTGAATTAAAACGTTCACACCCTATAACGCGAGTTAGAATTAATAACTTTATAATGTCCGTCTAGATATTGTCTCGGAGAATAATTCATTGAATCTTTGACCGAATTATAGTTTAATGTAATATATTTGAAACAGATAATGTTAAATATGAATTTCAATTTTAAAAAAATTTAAAAGCTACAACATTTATCCATTTAGATAGGATTGCCAGATTTCTGAAATGTTCAACCAGGACACCGGAATACTCCTTTCCCCTAGCATCGCGGGTATAAATGACAAGTATATAAATTTAAATATTTTAATACAGTTAATTAAATATTTTAATTAATATTTAAATATTTTAATATAGATACCTTAATATTTATGAGTTACTTAAATAAGGCTTTAAATCAGGAATACAAATTAGAGCAAAATTTACATGTATTACTTATCACTTGTCACGATTTTTTTAGAAAGTCTTCTTTGGTTTTAATCTTGTTGCAAAATCTTCACAAGTGAATCCGTTAGCCGTAATTTTCTTTATCACATCTGCATCATCATTCTGCATTCACCAACGAAAATACACTCTACTGGTGCTGATGCTCCAAGTAGCAGAAGGCGTACTCAACAATTTTTATCAGATTGGGAGCTGCTGTAGGCTTATCTTTGACTTGACCAAACAGCCTGCACCGTTTTTTTCACTTGAAATAATGACATTTTTGGTAATTTCTTTCTGCTTCTACTATTCCCAATATGACTGCAAATATCCTTAGCAAACACAGCTTCGCCCATGACTACGAATGGCGAGGCAAGATGATTCGATAACACTATTGCTTATAAGCAGACAATCTCTCTTCTATGATTTCCGCTTTTAAAACAGTACAAAAATAAATGACAAATTATTCTAAATAATCCTTCACAGTTATTTTCACGCTTTTTTTGGTCATTTTAAAATCAAATTTAATTTCTATGTGTTGAAGTTGGAATCCAATTTGACATCCCATAATGAACAGCCTTACTGTCTAAGTTCGTTAAGATATTTTAAAATCCAACGCAAACTTTCTTTCCAAAAGAACTTCTCATAGATAATTGACCTTATTCACTTGTCTCATGGATGAAAATCTGGAAAACTGCTACGTAGATAAACCCGACAGACGTGCATGTATACAAACGCAGAATCTATTTCCTATTATTGAAGAGGAAAATAGTTCTCGCTGGGATCAAACTTGGGACCGTTAGTTCTGAAGAAGGCTGTCCTACCAGTTAAAAAGGCAAAATTTAAATCTGTAAGTTCTCTTTAAGTTAAATTATGAAATTTCAGAAAGTAAAATTTTTTCAGTTAAATGAATAAAATTTTTACACATGGAGTAATTTTATCCCTTAAATTTTTTTATTACTTCATGAAAGTGTTAACTATAGTTTTCATTAAAATATTAGGCTTAAATCAGCTATGAAATTTTTAATCATAATCTCATACTTTCTAAAAATATCATATTCAAATTTCAATCTATTTCTAAAATTTTTAATTTTACTAATAAATAAGCAATTAAAATTAAGATTTATCATATGAGCTTTTCAATTTCACCTTAATTTAAAGTTAAAATAATTATTATACATACAAATGTAATCGTATTCTCGATTATTCTTGTAATTTTTCAAAATCTCCTAAATACGTAAATTATTGTTTCCAAATGTTGCATTAAAAATGGCATACATGGTTCTGTAAAACTATAAACAAAAAATATGCAAGCTTAAGTTTTAAATTGAAGCACCATTTGATTTCTCAAGAGTTAAATAATGTGTATCAGGTAACAGTAGAAATAAACCAAAATCTAAACATGTATAAAATAATAAAGAAGTTAAGTGGGGTAAACTTCATTAACTATTCTATAGCAGTATTCTTTCTATTATCACAAATACCGGTTAGATTTTCGAAATTCAGTGATATTTTTAATCACTGTAAATACTGGATAGTAATCGATAAGTGGAATTAAAAGAAAGTGAACTGTGCAGTTTTTCTTTCCAGACACTTTGCGATCTAGTTTAATATAAAGTTCAGAGCCTACACTTTTTTATTCGAATATAATTCTTGTCTCTGAAGATTAGGCTATTTAAAATTAGAATAAAGAAAAATACAATTTTAAAGGATATCTATTTTATCTTAAAACTGATGAAATAAAAAACTACTCAACGAAACAGGAAATATTCTGAAATCATCTTTTAAACAAATTTTGTCTATATTAATTCCGATTTAATTTTTTTTTCTGTAATTTTCACGTGATGGTTTTCCCCTGATGGAAATGTTTACGCTATTTCGAGTAATTATTCTAAAGTTTTCCGATAAAAATAAACCGAAATTGACGTCGAAAACAAGAATTATGCAGTACTTTTATTGTGTATATTATAAAGTATTTCAGACTGAAGCAAATCACAGTTTACAAATGTGTTATTTATTTATTTATTTTTTATCGTGGGGAACAGGAATAAAACTAATTGATATTTTTAGATTAATAAAAATCTTTACGAATAACACTATACTCGATTAATTTTTTATAACTTTTTCTTAATTTAGAATATAACATGAATTATATATTTGTAAAATTTTAGCTCACTATGAATATTTTGATTATCTTAACAAGAATCGATTCCAAATGTTCTCTATGGCCAATTTTACAATTCAACAATGGTTGACCAGATTACAAATTGAGTGTATTTTTCTGTTATGCCAAGCTTTCAGCTTAAATTGTTAAATTTATCAAAATATTGTTTTCTCAATGAAAGAAAAAAATGTCACCTTAAAGACAAGCACAGAAGGTATTAATTTAATACATTTTTAGTAGATTCAGAAGATTTACTCCATTAAATTTTTAACAATCAAATTTACTTTTCAACAATATAATCATTCGATTTTAGATTTATGTTTACATATTTTTGGAATTTATATTGAAAAAAGTATAAATAATTATATATATATATATATATATATATATATATATATATATATATATATATATATATTAAAATTCAATTATCATCTCAATTAAATACCAATAATTGTATGAAAGAAGCATACAGCTTAGTTCTATTCCAGATATAAGTATGTAATCTAGAATTTAATCACAAATATGTCTTCAACAAAAGCCAACAGTGCACTTTCGATTCCATATATGCATCGCCATTGTCCTATCGGAATCATTATTCATCCGTTCTGAACTCAATGTAGAGCAACCGTGAAAAGCAAACACAACGTGTTTTAACCGCTTGAGTGATTGAGAAATATCCGGTGAGACCTTTCACAATTCACGGCGTAACTTAGAAACTCTGTTAATGAAAAAAGCATCAGGTGCCGGTTGGATTTTCCCCGCCAAAAGTCCTCAAGACAACAGACTGTTCCCTTGACCTTTTGGAAGCCCCCGTGTTCTTTACTAATTACAAGAAACCTTGGAAAAGCACGTAATGATTACGCGATCTCGCCTTTGTTCTAACGCTACTGTGTATCTTTATGACTTGACCACGGGGCTATTTATCTTGTTTGAAATTTTTTCTTTCTCACGAGAATGTGGAAAAATCCCAGTGTGAATGACATTATTACCCTTTTGACATGGTCACCACCTGGAATGATTACCGTCTTGAAGCAGTTTGAAGAAATATGTCCAACAAATAACAGGACAAGAATATTGAAAATATTCAAGTTAAGTTTGAATTTTAAATATCTCCTGAAAGTCAATTAAGATTACGATTAAAAAATATAAACAAATAAATTTCTAGTACAAAAATTAACTGGTATATTAAATTACAAAATAAGTTTGTTTTCCCATCATTTCATTTACACAAATTAGAAGTTTACAATATTTAAATTATAAGCTTCGAGTAAATAAATTTACTTATATATCTGCCAATAATTAGAGAGAGTAATATAATTTAATGCACTTAATTATGTAGTCTAAATAAATATAATAATTAATCAAATAAATTGTGCTCTGTTTAATTATAATTGCAGTTTTATTTGATATTTTTCGCTTTTGTCTACATTTCACTTAAATTATTTTTTAATTATTTAATTTCCTATTCATTTTGGAATTTTAAATAGTGTGCTTAGTTTATTTTTTCCGTTTAAAAATAAATTCTGAATAATTCTTTTTCTATAAGTATTAATATTGTTAAAAATATCAAAAAAATATTTATTTTGATACAGACTCATACATACGCGCACACGCATATATGTGTGTGTATTTATATACATATGTGTGCATATATAGATTAAGATGAATATTTGCTTCGTAATTTTAAAATTTTGATGGCTCCCTGGCATGTCATCTATTTGATGTAATATTACACACAGCAATGAGAAACTCCGGTATACAAATGCAGAAAACAATTTTTGTTAAATCCGTACAATACTTGCTGACGATATTGATATTGTGGGAAACAACTAAAATAACTACAAAAGAAAACAATTCAGCGCACTTTGAACAGCAGCAAAGAACATAGGATTGGTAATCAATGAAGTAAAACTAAATTCCAAGCAGTTACAAACAGAATCACAAATCTACAACTCTTTAAATTGATAAGTATGGGTTTGAACAAGAAGCTCGATTGAAACACTTGAACATAAATATTAGTAATTACATAAAATTGAAATCAAAAATAGAATCAAAATGGCTAACAAATGTTATCGTGGATTGCGAAACAATTTTAAATATAAATGCATGAGTAGAAAAATAAAAATACATTTATAATAAGATATAAGTAAGACCAATTGCTTTACATTGCACCGAATGTTGGTAAATTAACAAAGCAGACGAAGATAAATTAATGACATTAGAGAAATGAATCTTAAACGAAAATTTTTTGGTTAAGTCAAAGAAAGTGGAAACTGGAGAATATGATACAACCATGACTTGCAATCAATATACAAAGAATTTAATATAGTAAAAATGAGCAAGGCTTTGCAGATAGGATAATTAGGGCATCTATTTCAACATAGAAGTGAAAATCCAGTAAAAAAAATTAACTTTCTAAACTTTAGAGGGAGAAAGGGAAAACGAAGAAATTCAAGATCAATAGAGTAGAAAAATCATCGAAGCTAATAGATGGGAAAATATAGCATCCACTAGATCAAGATGTGTAAGTTAACTGAGAATGGTTGGTAATGGGTTGTAGTAATTTTTTTAGAAAGGCGAATTTTAAAATTTAAGTATTTTAATTTTTAACCGTGTTTTATTAATATTTATTTAAAGGATTATATTGATATTTTACACCAAATTAAAGTAATCTGGTGAGAAGAATAATGTGTTATGATACATATTCAAAAAATTTTGAAAAATGAATAATAATTTTCTAAAGAAAAATAATAAAATAAAAATCGGAGAAAACATCAAAAAAAAAAAATCAAATTCAGAATGTCAGTTAAAAATATGCAGTATTAGTAGTCATTATAGTCAAATACTGAAAGAAGGAACATTTTAAGAAATTATTGTGTATGGTAAAGATTAACTGATACAAATAAAAAGTGAAAATGAATATTTCCTCATCTTCATAAATATTAAAATGTGAAGGAAATACACATATGACTTTTTTTAAATGATATATTTTATTCTCTTAATTGAACAATAATAATATCCTAACATTCTAAAAATTTTCTTCCTTTTCAAAATTTCAAGGCACTAAGCTATTTGAAATGTTAAAATATTTTAGATTAAATCAATACATTTATGAAATTTGTTTCAGTTGGTGTTATTTCATTTTTATTTCTTCAACTGTTATGAACTTCAAATAATTCAAATTTAAAATTAATTCTTAAATTGCTTTAATTCACTCAGATTTTTAATTACATTTTTTAAATCTCTAATCCAAAAGAAGGAGTTTTGCTTTTAGGTTTTTGTCACTTAATAATTCAATCAGATTTTCTTAATCTGGTGAAGGAAGTGAATTCTTCTGAAACTTTAACTTGGAATGGATTTTGGATTAAAGCAAACTTATTAGTTTGGTTTTCTAGCAAGTGATTTGCGAATCAGTTAGTCAATTGTGACAGATGATTTGTGAAAAGATTTTTTGACAAAAATTGAAAAGACATTTGTGTTTGAGCACACTGTTTGAAATATTTTCTCAATTACAGATCATATGCAACATACAGGAAACAATTTCTCCTCCATTATCATTCATTTTTTTTTTCAAGTTTAGTTTTTCTTGTGAATGCAGAAATAATCTCTTCTAGTTTCACAATATATGAATATTAAACACTGAAGAGAAATGTTCAATATATTTAGTTTTTCGATTATGTTGCACAAATAAGCCAGTTTCATCAAAAAGTCTAGATCCCATTATTAGCATTCACGTGATAATTTTCTTTAAAAGTATTTTAAATTTCTTGTTCAAGTTTAAAAGTTTGAGATAGTACATAGACGTACTCGTATTTCGATAGAGTACCTCTAACATAGAATCCAAGACATATGTGACCAAACAGAGCCTATAGCCCTCGGTATGGATTCATTCTTCATCACCTAGAAACATCATTCAGTGATTGGCCAAGATCAGTGCATACATTAATTCATTTTACCAATCTTAATCATGTAGTATTATAAAAGTGTCAAGGATATTGAACGTCTCCAAGGTTAGTATTCCTATCAATGAAAGTATAAAAGTGATGAGATGCGTATCCTCTTTCGCATTTCATTTATTTCCTTTCAAATTTTATTTTATTTTTATCAGTTATTGAGATCATGAAATATGTCTTGGATTTTGTTCAACGAAGAAATATTCATTGGAATTTTTCCCATACTTTATCTCATCATAATATTAATTATGTTCCACAGTAGCTGATTGAATTAGTATCTCAATAACATAACAATGTGGGTGTTTTCATGCTTCGTTATTTTACATGACACTTTGACTGAATTGAACAAGGCATTTTTTGAATGCCTTGTTCAATTCAGTCAAGTTTTCAGTTTTCATTAAGCAAGCTGAAGCTTGCTTAATGAAAACATTCTTCTGAAGGTACAAGAAGGTTTTAAAGGTTCATTTTTTCTACTAAAATATTTTTGTGGTTTATCGACTATGTTCACATAGGTCGTTTAAAAGTACTATGTTTACTTGAATTCATGTGCACACATTATAAAACTTTATAATAGATCCCTCCTCATCGTACACTTCTGTTAAAATGAAGTAAAAATCAAAATAATATTTTTCATATTTGCAAAATTTCTTCTTCATTTTGCACTAGTCAAAGTTGATATGTGATCTTGGTTAACATTTGCATTATTAATTTTCTTTTTCATAAAAAATATTTCTATTTTTTATGATGAATGAATTATACAGCTTTCTTAGAACGCGAGATGCACAGCGTCCACTATCGAGATAACTTATAACGAGAATACAGATTCAAATAACATCATTGTTAATAAACCAATAAAGCTTTTTTCAGTAATGAATAAAAGGCATAGGAAAGGTCTGGATCATGTGAGTTCAGGCACACAGCAGTCGATGATAACACGTATAACTTATTCCCTTATTAACTTAAATTTACGATAACAATCGCAACATGCTATAACTTATTGCGTATCATTAGCTTTTAATATGACATTGTTTTCTCCTAAGGTCTTGATTATATACTTTAGCTAAAATAATAGTATTTGTACTCATTATTTTGTTCTTCTAACGTACCAATTTTCCAATGTAGTTCACAGATCTTTAACACATTTATTCCATATTCTGAGGTACAGATGTCTATGAACATTTGCTTTTGACAAGATTTATTTTGTTTTTACCAATCTCATATGAATAACTCATTTAAAAATATAATATTTTTTTTACATCTGATTTCTATTATAGGACTTTGTTATTCATAAAATTTTACGATTTTAAGTGAATCTTTACCCTAGTAATTTTTATACAATATGATTGCTGTTTCTCAAAGCAGCGTCGCAGATTAAGATATCTCTATATCTTAAGAAAAAAAGACATCTTCGTATTATTACCTATCAAACAATTCAATTCTCCGTATCATTAAAATTTCAAAATTAACATATAATAAAAAGAGATTTGAAATATGTATAATAATTTTTTTTAATTTCTTTTTAAATGTTGAAAAATTGGTTTCTCATAAACGAAAAACTTCAGATAAATTAATCTCATTAACTAATTTATAACTAAGTATCAAAAATAAGTAAAAATTACAGATTAAACTTACACACGACAATTTTTTTCTGATCACACTTATGATTAAAGAGTATCATAATAGGAAATTTAATAAGCAAATATATATCTGACTTTCTTATTGACCATAAACCTTTTTTTAGTACCAAACTACCGATGTTTTTCAACGGTTAAATACTCTGTAATGAATGCATAAGGGTTTTTCTTTTTTAAAGTTTGCGTCAATATAGTTAAACAAATACAATAATATCATATTGGGGAACTTTATTTAAATAATAATAATATTGAGAGACTTTCAATTGATGACTCACCTTTCCTTAAAAATATGCATATTATGTGACTAAATAATCTATTTTTCTATGAAGCATAAAAGAAATATTTCTGTTTATCATTTAACAGAGTTCATTTAATAATTGCTTAAGTGACACTGCTTTTTACATAAAGAAAAAGTAACGACTATAAATACCACAAATGTGAAATTTTATAAATGATCGAGATAAACCTTTATTTAGCAATCATACCAAATGCTTCTAATTATGAATCCATTTATTTTCTATCTTCACCATTTATTAGTTTCATTTAAATTCATTTGATGAAATTTATTAGTTTCATTTAAATTTAAAATGCAAATCAATTTATATTATATCCTATACACAAATATGATATCAAAAATTACATAATCTTGGCATTTTTGTTGGGGTACTTTAAAGTTTATCTCCATAAAAGCTAAAAAAAATATTTTAAATATTGCAAATCAAAAGAAATTATGTGAATATGTTTATATGTATATGCGTAAAGTTTTGAATGGAAAAACATTCTTATCAGCTGAATTTAGAGGACAGAACCATTGCTTAATCACCATAAGGAAGCGAAGAGTTCATCTTAATGTAACTTCAGAATACTTTTCAAAGCAACATGACCTTGATGCGTTTTCCAAAAATTTCTATTACACTTCAGGAGTGTTTATTTGAAACACAAAGTAATTTACCCCAAATACTTCCTTTTATCATAAATAAGTAAAAAAAAAATTTTCTAAAAAAATTTTTACTAAGATTTTTATTACTATACATTTAATTTTTATGATTTATTTTCAACTAACGTTGTATAGAATATTATTTCATTTATGTAACCATAGTAAATGTGCAAGCTGATTCTTCTTTACACATTTTTAATTATATAAAGGACTTAATTAATTCAATAAATAAAACATATTTTTATAATTTTTTTCTATCGTTTTTTAAAAATCATTTAGCATATTTTAATTTTTTCACTTTTAACGTTTTACTATTTATTTTATATAATTGTATTTCAAATTCACGTTCATATTATTAATTTATTTTTATTAGTTTATTTCTTTTTTTTTGCCCATTGACATATCAATTAATGCTTTTATTTTTTTATTCTTCTTCAACTTTATTTCTAGTATTATATCCATCTTTGTATTCATATTCATTCACATTTTTAGGGCATTAGGAAAAATTTATTTTATGTATGTTTTATTCACACGATTATTGCATAAAAATAATTTATTTTCGTTTCCTTTTTCCTATGCTCGTCGGATACGAAAAAGCTAACTTTTATTTTTTTTTTCCTCCAACTTCTCAATACATTCATTTTGAAACATGCTAGAGCTCATGTTACTTGTTTTTTAGTTTAATGAATAATTTTTCTATCGTTCTATATTTAAAAATCTTGACTCCTAGAAATACATTCATCACACTTTTTATTCTTATTAAGATTACCTGTTTCGAATGATCAAATTTTTCTCCCAAATGATATATGGAATCTAGGCTATTTATCGCATTTATAAGTTTAAAACTTTACTAAAAACGTTTTCTCTCATTATCAATTCAAAAACGTGAACAAAACCATCGTTAGATATATTTAGATATCGAAAATATTTTCACCGATTTTATATTTTTGTAAAATCCGTCTTTAAATTCACTTCAACAATTTATTTCTGGCTAAAAAAAGAAAACAAAAAGTAAAACCAACCATTTTTCACTCGATTTATTCTATTAATCTTATATGCTGTCAAAAATTTATCCTCATATATAAATACAATGAATGACTCTATTTTTTATAATTCATTACAAAATTTTTGATAAATATCGCTAAAATTACATTGTTTTTTTTAAATACATAAAATAAATAAATCTAATTTTCTTTAAATTTATTTTTAAAAATATGGATAATATACAAAAGAATACAATAGTAAATCTAAATTTAATCTTAATTTCAATTGAATTAATTGTAAAGAATAAATTTGGTAATGCCACTCATATATAAAAAAATTAAGTACCCAACTAATATCATACACATTTCTTTTACGAAACATTATCACATACTTTGAATGAGTTATTGGAATCGAATCAAAATTCATTTATATTGGTGACATAATTATAAATAAGCGATTATAATTTTTCAGGTCAACATAATTATTTATTACTTAATCATTTATAAATAATAAACTTTATACCACTGAAATGAATTTTTGTTCTCTAATAATTCAAATGAATCTTCAGAATAATCAAACATATAAAAAATATCTAACTTGGTGTTTTATGTAATTGTTTAAATGCATGATTCGTGCTGAAGTTTGAATATTATGATGATCATTTAAAGGTTTGAATTTGTATGAGTTTCTTGTATTACTTTTATGCAATATGCTTGAAACTTATTAAGAAATGATTTTTGACCGATCAATTTTTGGGATGATTCAAAATCAAAAGAAATGGCTTGTAATATTGCTTGGCGTGCTGGTAGATAGATAGTTAGCCCTTTGTCTTTGATTCAGCAATCCGGAATTCGTTCCTTTTTATCTTGACTGTCGATGCTTGTAATTGTTTGGAATTCACTTCAGCTTATGAATTCCTGTAGAATTAGGTTCGTAAGTAAAAGACAACTCCAGCAGGATAAAAATTCCTGACTTGTTGGATAGTATAAATCCAGAGAACCGAAATATCGCTCACCAGACCAATACCCTAGAACATGTCAAGAATTCTTTTATGTTAAAATGTCTCAATGTGTAGATGTAGAACGGCCATAATTAAATGATTTCAACAATAAATATTTAAACATCTATTTCTCTAAGTAGACATCTGAATATGCTATTCATATTGTAAAAACTATTCACTTTAAAAGTAATTTCTGTATCTTTTGTAACTAGTTTATTGAGTTTGTCAAATTAAAAAAATATAAAAGATAAGATGGATTTAATTATTTTTGGTTGATTTTAACCATATACTACACAATATACATAAATTATTAAATTTTCAATTTTTTTTTACAAATACATGTAACAATTAACGATATTTTACTAAAATACATTATTACCAATAAACATTTTTACTGTAAAATTAGTTTGTACAAACTCTCATAAAAATTTGCTCCCAAAGAAATTATAATTGTGTAATTCCAGCTTAAAGTTAACTAATTTCTGTTTATGACAACAATAAAGCGAATGTCTTGTACAATACTTTTTTTTTACAAACTAAGACATTTTCCCTGATAATTTTTTTGAAATACCATTCCAAACATAGCGAATCCATTAAAAAGTTTAAGTTGGAGGTATGAAAAAAGAAATAGTTAAGAATGATGAGAATGGTTGTCGTTTTATAGACATCGAGGTATTTCTTTTTTAATAACATACTGAGATTAATCTTTTTAACGTGTTTTTCTTCGTATAAGTTTAGTTGTAGCTTGTCTGGATTGCTGAAAATATATATAGATAAACATAATTGCTTTTGCGCACATGTACGCGAGCGAAAATTTATTAATCATTGATGCCTTTTGTTATTATCAATCTTTAAATGTATCGTGAAAAAAACTTAAAAATGACTTATGAATATTTTTAATTTTAATTACAAGTTGTTACACAAGTCAGATCGCAGAAATACTTTTTGTGAGCCACTTGTGGTCAATAGTTTGTAAATTTGACATGCTTAATAGATTAAGCACAGCATTATTCAATATGGTAGCTAAAATGTAAGTCTTAAATAAGGGCTTTTAAATACGAAGAAGAGCTTAAACCAAATTTGCCGGCTCTAAATCTAGTTATGTTTCCATAAATTGGATATTTTCTGAACTTAGGGTTCACTTTCATTCTTGAATTTTCTTTCAATTTAATTTTCATGCGTTATGATTAATAATTTATCCTTATTTTAAAACCTCGTACATCAGTAGATCTTCTAGTTTTACATCCTATCTTTGCTGAACCGGAATAACGGTATTTTATATCCAATGTATTTTATGAATTCATTTAATGCATGAACTAAAACAGGTACTTAAAAAAAACAACGTTTTTGGATTAACTGTGTAGAAAGTTAAGATTACTTTAAAAAAAAAAAAAAGATCGTTGAAGACAGGTTCTTCTTAATTTGTATTTCGTTTAATGATTTAATTTGATTCACGTGAATTAAATTAGTTTTCCTATAATGATTGTAATTTACACAATAACATATAATTAAAAGTCTTTCTTATTAATAATTTAAAATTCACTTAGAAGCAAAATTTAATTACATAGTTTGTATTATTATATGTACATAAAAGCCCTAGAAAAATAATTTATAAAATAATTAAAAATATTACTTAAAAGAAACCTCATTTAAAATTTCAATATGCACGATATTTTTATAAATTATAATTTTCTTTTTAAGTTAACATAATCCCAACAATTACCTTGGTCATGTAATTTATATAAGTGCGTAATTTAAAACCTTTTCTATTGAGCGAATAAGGAATATAAAATTAACTTGTAATGAGAAAAAAGTTATAATCTTTAAGACATAAATTACTTGAAAAAGTAATTAGTAAAGTAATCAAAAATATCATTTAAATGAAATTCTTTGAAGTTTTCAAATACATTACGATAAGTTATTAATAATTTATATTACATCTTAAAATTCAACTCAACAAATAAAAATATATTTAATTATATTTTTCATTAAGAAAATAAATAAATTGATAAAAATTCCTTATTTTACAAAAGATTTTAAATTTATGATGAATACAAAAACCATTAAAAACTATAAACGTTTTTCTTATTTTTCTATGACTAAAAAAATAACTTTTTAGTCGTAGAAAAATAAATACGCAATCAATACCTAATCAGTTAAATTACGTGTTTAATGTCACTCCTCCCATCATGGTGGTTTTTTTTTTTTTTTTACTCACTTAATCTAAAAATGAATTCATAGTTCAAACATTTTTATTTCATTCAAAAATAGAATGAATTGCGAAATAAATTAATGCATGCTGATCGGTTCGTAAGAAACTGAATATCTACGGAAAAGCACATTCGAGAAAAAAATTGGAACACAAACTTGATACGTGAGCTCGTTTAATACAATTTATCCTACATAATCGCTTAAAACAGATAGCACAAAAATCTGAAAATTTGGACTTGATTCTTTTGTTATGACATAAATATCAGTGCAATTTATGATGGCTTCTGAAGTAAAAATTATAAAATATAGTAAATTATGTAAGATACGAGGGTCACTCTGAAATTTTTGAGATACAACTAGGTTTTTAAAGTTATACTTACAAAATTTTAGGTGTGTTCAAAGTAGTCTCCTCCAGCATCAATGCACTTTTGTAGCCGAATTTTCCCCAGATTAAATGCCTCAAGCCATTCATTTCTTCGAATCGATGAAAAAAATGCATTTATAGCCACATCAATCTCTTCTTCTGAATGAAAACGACGTCCACGTAAGTTCTTTTTTAGATTAAAGAATAACCAAAAGTCGCACATAGCTAGATCAGGTGAATACGGCAGATGTTCAATCACTTTAATTTGTTTTTGTTTAAGAAACTCAACTGTTAATCCGGTTGTATGTGAAGATGCCTTGTCATGGTGAAGCATTAGTCCTCTAACATTCAATTCTTGTAGAATTTCTGGAAGACATTTAGTGGTATACCAGTTTGCTGTTACTGTCTTCTGTCCTTCCAACTTGATGGCTTTGACCAATCCCGTACTTCTGAAGAAAACGGCTTACATCACTTTTTTCAGTGCTCGTTGTTTTTTCACCATTGTCGGCGTGTGATCATCTTCAAAGACCCATACTTTGCTTTCTTGACGTGTTGGAACGTTAAAAAATGGTATGTACGTTTCATCACCTGTTACAATTTTAGAAATGATGCGGTGGCCACCATAATTCAGCATATTAAGAGTTTCTTTACTGATTCTGACACACTCCTCTTTTTGATGCTCAGTTAGATTATGGGGAACCCAACGGAAAACTACTTTTTTCATATGTAATTCTTCATGAATGATTTTGTGTATGGCTGCGCATTCAATTTTAAGTTCCTTCTGTATCATTTGATAGGTACAGCGATTATCATCCATTAAAATTTTTCGTATGGCAGACACATTATCCGGGATTACTGCCGACGGCGAACTTCCTGTGTGTTCTTCATCCTGAAGAAAATTGCGACCTCTACTAAATTCTCTAAACCATCTGAATACAGTAGCACGAGCTGGAGATTCATCACCAAATGCTAATTTCAACCATTGAACGCATTCTTCTTGATTTAATTTTGCTTTGAAATCGTAGAAAATCATAGCGCGATAATGTTCTCGCGTCAACTCCATTTTCTCTTCTGTTTAAAATTTATTCCACGCTAAACAAGTTGAAGTAAGTCAGTAAAAAATCGTCTTCTGTGTTAAAATACTTTGTACTTTAAAATTGAACCGTTATTTTTATTTTGTGAATTCTTGTCTGCGCGTATCTCAAAAATTTCAGAGTAACCCTCGTATGTATTGAAATCACAACCATCATCAGGATTTTTCTTGCATGGAATTATTATTGTTTTCACGAAATTCTTAGTTTTCTCAGTTTTAATTTCTTTTCAGCCACTTTGTAAATATACGATTTTTATTTACATATTAGGCAATAAGTTTCATATTACACTGCTCAAAACAATTAAAGGATATTGCGGTCGGTTTTAGGTGGATCTTGTGGCTGGGAAACTTTTTAGCTGATTGATACGTGGTCGACAGACGTAGTAGGTTATAATGCATTTTATTGCGCTTTGTGTACATAAGGGAAAAAAACACAATTTGTGCATATGAGAAAAAAGAATAAGAAAAGGTGTTGTCTTCAAAGGAAGTCATTTTCAGTAGGGGGTATGGTTTCCACGGATGGCCAGCAACGTTGAACACCTTTGAGGCATGGAGTCAATAAGGCTATTAATCACGAGTTGGGGTATTCTGTCCCACTCATCCAGAAGAGCTCTTTCCAGTTCTTGGAGAGTTTATGGGGGTGGTTGGTGGCCAGCAACTTGTCTTCTGAGAGCGTCCCAAACGTGCTCTATTGAATACATGTCTGGAAAACACGCTGGCCATTCCATTCATACGATTCCTTCATTGAAAAGGAAATCCTCCAGTAGGTTAGCACGATGTGGCCTGCAGTTATCGTCCATTAAAATGAAGTCATCTCCCATTGCTGCAGCGTAAGGGACTACAATAGGTCTGAGGATCTCATCCCTATATCGGCGACCAGTCAGAGGTCCATCTCAAATGATATAGAGGTCTGTGCACCCGTTAATGGAGATGCCACCATACACCAACACTCCCCCACCGACAAATCTGACACTTTCGTGCCCGAACGCTGGATTATTCCTACTGCCACGGTCCCTCCAGATGAAAACACGCATATTATCAGGATGAACAGAAAAACGGGACTCGTCAGAAAAAGAACATGGCTCCGTTCATTTCTTCTCCAGTTCACATGCTCTGTTGCCCACACCCTGCGGTTGCGATGATGCCTTGACATCAGTTTAACACATACCATCGGTCGGCGAGCATACAGACCTACACCATGGAGCCGGTTTCGGACAGTCTGAGTTGAAACCGTGGTGTCAGTAGCCGAGCGAAGGTGTTGTTGGAGAAAAGTTACGTTCATATTTTGGTGTCTCCGAGCCGTTAACACTAAATAACGATCTTCATTGGGCGTGGTTGCCCGTCTATGATATTGCCCTGGTCTTCGGCCTGCACTTCCAGTCTCCAAAAAACGGTTCCAGATACTAGAAATCACACTTTGTAACACTCCAATGGCTTGCTCTACTCCGGCTTCAGTTTGGCCCCCTTCTAACCTACCAACATCTCTCCAAGCTTCTGAATCGGTTAAATGAATTCGCTGAGACATCGTACTCATCGAAACAAAACAGTCACTGGATACCGATCATCCTTGTATTCATTGTCATTTATTCAGTTGAAAGTCAAATTTCATTCACTGCCGCTGAAGTGACGTTTTTGACGTCGAACTCAAAATTAACATACTCTACAGTTTGAAAATCTGAAAAATTTTCATTTGTGATTCTCTTCTTCCATTTTCAGCAAAAAAAATTTCGTTTATATCTTTATTTTATGTAAAACTTACAATATCCTTTAATTGTTTTGAGCAGTGTAATTACATCAAGGGAACAATTACAAATAACTTTTATTAACTGCTTTTTCTCGTGGAACGATAAATGAGCTGCAGTTTTAATTCAGAAATATTCAATTAGATTAGATTTTGGCATCAATTATTATATTTAATATTGAAAATAGAGGAAAGTTAACTATAATTTTTACAATATGCGCAAGAAAAAATAAGGTAAAATTTCGAATGAAGTATTTTGGTAGAATTATATATATATATATATATATATATATATATATATATATATATATATATATATATATACATATATATATATATATATATATATATATATATATATACATATATATATATATATATATATATATATATATATATATATATATATATATATATATATATATATATATATATATATATATATATATATATATATTTGCTAATACTGAATAGAATAAAATTCTCATTTAATTCTGGAATATATTTTATGATGCAACATAAATGTTATCTAAATTTTTAACTTCTTCCAGTAATATTTATGGTAATAATGAAGCATTTGTATATATTTTGTTTTCATATTTAATAATCGTTAACAATGTATATTGTCTCATAGATTTGCCATTTGGCTATATTAATAATTATTGTATGGTTTGGATGCATTTAATTTTTATTTCTTATTTTGACAATGTTTTTCTTTTCTCGCCTTTTAATGCATTTATTGTCGCTATTTATTCAGGATATGTATACTCAAAAAGAAGGGTAAAAGCACATATGGGCATCCGTTTCAGTGAGGAATCGGATAAAACCGCCAAAGACGCACCCACAAATGAGAATATTGGAATCACAGTCCGACTCAGCAGGCAACAGCTTATCACCCTTACCAATGTAGACGAACTGCACAGATGGCAACATCTCTGGGAGTGCTCCTCCAAGACCAGGAGACTATTCATTCTTTCCTAAAGTATCTAGAAAAAGAATTTCTGCAGACTTCTAATTCAACCAGTTCCTCACCGGTCATGGTTCCTTTGGAACCTATAGAAGACGATTCCATGGACAAGATGACACCTGCCCACATGATGGAGAGACTCAAGACATCAATCACTTCATATTCGACTACGGTGATGTCAGGACACGCCATTTCCCAAGTTCTGCCAGAGCTGATAGAGCCCCACAACTCCTCTCCAACAAAGGCTTCCGGATAAGGATCCAGGAGATTCTACTATAAGAGATGCACTACCAATTCACTGGCTGACTCCACTTCTGCTGTTCTCTGTACATATGTAAAATTTCTTATCTGTATTTTATCTTGCATCATACTGTTTTCTAACCTTGTTTGTATTTAATAATTATAGGCCAAATTGGCCCCCCTCTTCCAGTCAGAGCGAGTTCCAATGAACGTCTCACTCGCCCCATCACTTTGAGCCTTTTTTTATAGTGGTTTGGGTCACCCCACCACTTGCTGGGAGTTCTTTCGGTCATTTGACCTTTGCGACCACCTGGACCTTGGCTTCGGTCTTGTGGTGCATCTCTTGACTGGATTACGCAACGACGTTCACTCACCGCATACCTTCGGGTGGGTCGGGGTTCCATTCAGTTTTATCTCCGTTTGGAACTTACGTTGATATTCAGAAAGAACATAAATTACTAAGCTGTTTCTTGTAACGCACACGAATAACTAAATTTTCAGAAATTATTTTCACAGCAAAATGTGTTAGTAATGTATCAAAGGCTAAGTCAAAAATTATATTTCCATCAAAGCCTGCTGTTACTCAATATATGAATGTAATTTAATTCAATATTTTATAATTTTCTTTAAATGTATGCAATCATTTTGATTGCATAAGTAAAATAATGGTGTAGAACTGAGAAACTAATGAAAAAAGAAAATGCGAACAATATTATTCACAAAATATATGATGGAAACTCCATTTTGAGGTTATACTCTTGAGAATAGTCATTAGTATTACACAATTGACCCTAATTTATTGCTGCGTCTTAAATTCTGATACAATGCCATTATATTTTGCAATATAACTATCGAAGCTGTGCTCTTGGAATTTAGAAGGGCCACAAAATGTAACAACAAAGAGTTACGTCTCAATGTAAAATGTATTGATAGTTATTTATTTTCCAAAATAGGAAAGCTCAACTATCATTTGGAGATTTCCAAGTTTATAATACATATCTCAACGTAATTGCGTTTATTCAATAATTGATTTAAGGTAGTCATCGCGCGTCTACAAATAATTCTTTGCGATCATATATTAATAGTATTTTTGATACTAATCGAGATTCAAAATTAAAAAATTTAACCTAAGTATGAAGAATCAGTTTCGGAGCACACTTTAAAAATCACAATTCAAATACATAAAAAAATTTTTTAAGGAAAAATAATTCAACGTAATCAGTTACAACCTTTTTAAGTGAATTTTAATCAATTGATGCTTATATATAGATATTTATCCTACCTTTAATTTCTTTTTTTTTTTCCAATCATTTCACATGGTGACATTTTGTTTTCATCTATTATTAATTTATCATTTATAAAGTACGCAGACACACATATATATGTATGTATTTTAAAGAAAATTAGTATTTTAAGAATAAGAACCACACTACCATTTAAATTTAACATGTATGTATAAAAATAAATTTAGCTTAATAAATATATTTGTGCGTAAAAAGCAAGAGTTATCCTAAGTAAAATTAAGCTTTTATTATCAGAAAATAATAAAACTTGTGCTTATTCTAAAATGGAGGATCCCAAAACTTTTCTTAAAACTATTGTCGGTAGAAAAATATAAAATTCAATAAAGCAAGATACGCAAAAATAAAGGGAAAAAATTTACCTAAAGAAGAATTTTAAGTGTAATCTAGAGAAATTTATTTAATAGTTGCGCGCTCAAAAAGTTAAACATTAAAGGGTTTGATATAGTTGACACATTTTAGTTATAACCAGAATGTAAATATTCGAATCGTTTTTGCTCATAAATATTATTTACAATACGTCCCATGTTTCTGTTGCTATTTCACTTTAACTTGATTGATACTTTTTAATTTATTTTTATTCATTTTGAATGTATGCAACTTGAATTAACCAACAAGAAAGATTTTTATTCTATTTTCTAGCGTTTTGAGAGTTGTGATAAAAAAAATGAAAACATTTGTATGCTATGAGATGTGATCTATGAGCAAAAAGCATAAGATAGTTTCCTTAATTATATGTAATTTGAAACAAATTAAAATGAAGTACGTTGAATTTGTTCATATGTAAAACAGTTGTGAAATCAAGTATTGGTAATAATTAACCATTTGCGTTTTTAATTTCGTAAAAGCTTTAAATTTTATTTAATGTATAATTTTAAAAAATAAATAGAATTAACAAATCATACTATGCATTTCTTTATTTATCAGAAAAGAATGCTATACAAACGTGTGCCTTATTTTATACAATATCACAAAGAGTAAAAATAGCAGTTATGTCCATTTGATGTTTACTTTTGACAACTGCACAATGATATACAAAAGGACAAATTTCAATGAGCCTTAGTTTAACCTTAACAAACATTTGTGTAATCTAGAGGAAAGTCATAATATTATTTGTTTCTTATAAGTTAGTTCATCAGAAATTTAAAAGACAAGAATAATTTTTTTTATTTCTTACATCTTATAGAACATTTAGTTTGATATTACCCACAATTAGATTTTAATGTAAATAAAAAGATACGCTTGTTTAATTAAATGCAGTCTTAATTGAGTTTGTCTTATAAATATAAAACCATATAGTAAAATTCATTGATGTTATCTTAAGTTAATAAATTTTGATAGTATTTATTACATAAAGGAAGACAAAAACATACCGAAAATTCAAATGGAAGACTCTTGTATTTTAATGCTAAGAATATATATATACATATAACATCAGTTGGAAAAACAGATTCTACAAAGTTCATTAGCCTTTACAGAGTAAATCACCTAAATACATCGGACCACTTTCCTTGAGAAAACATGTTAAATTTTTATTTAAGAAAATTGATTTTAAAATTATATTTAAAGAAAAATTATGTGTGTGAGTATGTGTTTCATTAAAAATTCCGAATCTGCGTCATCTTCAAAGTTATTTACTTGATAAGGAAACTATCTCTAAAATTCTTTCTGTCTTGATTATTTTACCGTATACTTTGAATAAATTTATTTGCATGGTAATATCTTCAATCAATTACAAGGATGGGTATACTTCAATTTTAAAATCCTATTTCTAACCACACAACTTCAATATGAAGAATTGGATTTACAGTTTAAGTCTTATTAATAAAGTAATAGAGACAGTATATAGCGTGTGATTGAGAGTTGCAGGATTTTTACAGGTTTTTTAACAGACATTTACTAAATTGTTTTACAGAATAAAATATTTTTTGATGATCATATATTTACAGAGCCAGGATTCTTCTATGAATATCAGGCTATGTGTTTACTTCCTAACCATAGGAACTTAACCTTATACACAGAATATAGTAAACCTTTTAAGAAGAAACACAAACAAATCAAATGATTCTTGATTTCGATAAACAGTTTGTAATTAGTATGAAAATAACGCATTCATATATATTTTTTAATACAGATATATTCCGAGAAGTATTTTAGTTCACAAACTGATTTCAAATCAAAAAAATTTACTGTCGTAAAATTATGAAAATTAAAATATAATATTTAAACATGAACTATGCAATTAATTATTTCTGAAAGTTATAATCAAAAAATTACTTACGAATATCATGTGGAAAACTTATTTTTCGAATTTAAATTTCTTCTGGATTTTTTTAGCTTAACATTTGGTACAGATTAATAACTAATTCATAAGCAAATTTTATTGATTTAAATGCAATCACACATATTTTCAATAATAAACATTTATTTTATATAAAACACATATTTTGTGTAATTATATTTCCTTTTTCTTTTAATTAATTCAAACTGAAACATTATTACTGTGTCAATTCCCAAACAAATGTATAAAATTACTTATTTATTCTAAAAATTGTTTCCTTTTATAACGGACATATTTTAGTTAATTTTCATAAATATAAATCAGTTTATATATATATATATATATATATATATATATATATAGATAGATAGATAGATAGATAGATAGATAGATAGATATAGATATAGATATATAGCTTATTTGCCTTTTACATATGATCTTCAACAGTTTTTTAACTATTTAAAAACAATGCATTATGTAATGAACCTTTACAAAACGATAAAATCAACTCATTAACAAAACATTTAATTTGAACATTCATTTTTAATCTCAGTATAAAATTTATTTTTATGTTAATTTTTGAGATTTTTAAGCAATTACGGCAGTAATTATGTGTGTGTCCTAATCATATTGATTACATTACCTTAAGTAATGAGTAAAATTTAATTGTGTGTGTGTTATTTATTATATTCTTTGATGAAGATAGATTTTGTAAACTTTAATATATGCTAGTTTTAATAATATAAACTTGTATTTCACTTAAGAAAAATTTTTTATTAGAATTTAATAATGTGAAATAACCAGCTGTTTCAGAATTAAATTGAAAAAGTATATCAATCAAATTTTGGCCTTTAAATTCTTTAAATCTGCAAATTTTAAGTTCCGAAAAGCGATGATGGCCGGCATTCGATTCAACTCATCGAAATAATTAATCAATTCGGTTTGAAAAGTATCACGTGATCAAAACATACCTGAATAGCATCCATGCCCGGTGATGTATAATAAATATCGTACCGCCTATCTCTTCGGCCTGATGACCCACGACAAACTGTGGCATCTCTCGCAGAGCAACCTTCCACTCTTGAGACAGGGCCCTACTAACCCACTTTCACCCATCGTAAGCTAATTGACTGCAACGCCCCCTGCGGCATGAAAGGGAACTTGACATGGGCGGTCGTTTATTGTCTCGTGACCAATCTACAATGATAATATTTCCGGAGGATCAGAGGTCTATGTAAATCAGTGGCATTTTTTTTTTCCTCACTGCCTTTCATAGGTCTCCTTTTGTTCTTTAATGACTCTATTAAAAAAATTAAATTTTTTCGGTTGCCAATTTAAAATTCATTGTGTAATAAAAGGCGTGTGAGGCAAATATTTAATCCATTAGCATTTTATCATCACCAAAAAAATATTAGAAAAGTTTGATGTTAATTCAGCCATCAAATAAAATATTTTAATTAAAAAATGCAAAAAATATATTGTTTTCAGCTAAAACCTCATAGGTCTTTCAAACAATCAGTTATATTGTTATTATGTTTGATGAATGTTTTATTTTTCATTTACTAAAAACAAATTCTTTAACATTCTTATAGTTCTTTTAAAGCTAAAAAGCTTCTTATAAGGATTCGAATAGAAAATATACGTATATTGAAGTATTGAGAAAAATTCCAACGCCTATATAAATAGAAATAAATTAAAATTAAGAGAATTTTTTTTCTTATATGGAAAATATTGATTTTTTTTAAATGCATTAGGTTCTTAAGTAATCAGTACTCAGTTACATGAAACATTCGATGTTATTCTCCAATTATAAAAATCTCTTTTACTAATTTTCTGAAATTTGCATTGTTAAAACTAATGTGCTTTCACTAACCAGCTTTGGGCTCCCAATTCTCCAGTTCATGGATTCGATTCATTTCTCGGGTGTGGATGATCGTAGCGTTCGAAATGCAATTTACATCATGGATGCAGGCTGAGGTAATAGAAGAGGGTTTAGAAAGTCAAATCCAAGGCTTGCACTTGCGAATTAGTTATTGCAAACAAAATTAATTTTAATTTTTCAAAACAAAATGAGAAAAATAATAAATATATATGGAAATTAACAAAGTTGTTAATTTAATGACCAAAAATTAAATTATTTATATGATATTTGTTTCATTGAAACTATCTGACATTTTAAAGTTGACCTCCCATTAATAACATGCTTGAATTCTTGACTTATATTCACAACAGTTCGTGTTCAAAAACTCCAAAGTGCTTGGTAAAGAAAAGCAAATTTTACTTCAACTTTTAATTTATAGTTTACATGCATTCAAAAATCAATTTTGATAATGTACTTTTTCTCTTACTCGACAATTCTTATAACTGACATATTTTGAAATGCAGATAGGTGATACCTAATTTTATTTAATGCATATTTAGAAGAATTCAAAAACTTATGCATTTTTATAATATTAAGAGACATAAAATAACTTCTCGTGTTTTGAATTTAAGAAGACATTATTTATATTCCCTATTGTCAAATATTACTAGAAGATTTATTTTTAAAATCAACAAAAATATCGAATAAAACAGCTGCAAAATAGACATTTTGTTTTGGTTTTAGTATAATATCTTTATGCTCGCAAAAATAAAAAAAATTTTTTTGTTATTATTTTAAATAATAGTAGAGCAAATTTTATTTTTATTACTCTTTTTCTACAATAATTATTTTTGCTCGGAAAATAATATCTTTATAATTAAAAATAAATTAAAAAATTGATTGAGCTCTACGGAATCTAAAGATCTATTAGCTCATTATGAATATACAGAACGCTGTGTAGTGTATTAACACTCTTATCAATAATAAGCAGAATAGCGAACAAAAATGAGATTTGAGTGAACTTAAATAAACGTCTATCACATCAAATGTTTTCAATAATAATGATCATGGTTTCGATTTCTTTTAATGGTGCATTACAGCAAAAGCATATCTAAATGTGTGATAAGCAAACAATTTAGAAACTGAAATGGCGTCACGTTGTTTTTACATTTTAATCCCAAATGTTCATATGCAATCATGAGAGAAAAATGTGTGTTAGATGACATGGAAAGATCACATTGCCAGCATGCATTCTTCACCATGATACTTTCCATCATCTGAAATAATTGTATATGGAATATACCAAGACATTGCTTACAATTGGATAGCCGTTTTGGTAAATTCTTGTCCTTATTTATAGTATATAGTAACAAAGGTAAGGGTAAACAAAGGTAGTATATAGTAACAAAGGTATATAGCAACAAAGGTTCTAGTATATAGTAACAAAGGTATATAGTAACAAAGGTATATAATAACAAAGGTATATAGTAACAAAGGTAAACAATTCTTTTCGTATGAAATTTCAATAATTCTTGCTCGTAGATATACAATATTGGTTTAGCAAAATTGGTTTCATAATTCTTGTTCCTTAATATCAAAAAATTCTTGAGCTGAATACCAGCAACGTATTCAATATTCTTATATATTTGTATGACGAACTTATTCAATATTTGTATATATTTATTGATTATTCAATATTTGTTGAATAACAAACAAATTCAATATTTGTTGGTCTGCCTTTATCTTCAAGGTTTTGGCAATACTATGTTTCAGATGGATGATAATCAACCAGATGTTTCGAAGGACATTAAAATGAATTCAAATAAAAAATTTCTAGCATTTACCACATGTTTCAGTAATTTTTAAAAATGCAAATGCTATCCCAGATGACATAATTTTAGGATACAGAGAGAGAGAGAGAGAGTGAAACTAACTTATTCATCATGATAATTATTTTTAAATAGATTATGTATTTTAATTAACTGATAATAAATGTTTTATTTAATTAAAAATGCGTTAAAAGGTATTTTTGATGATTTCTCGTCATTAAATTTCAAACTGAATAGTCGAAAAATAGGAAAGATAAAAAAAAATTTTGTTTCATTTAATAACATTTCTGAATTTATGCTTTCATTAGCAGTAAATTTTATATTATTAGAATAAATAATAGTATCAGAAAAGTAGGTATATTTACTACAGTGAAGAGAAAAAAGTTTTGCATAAACTCAATATAAGAATTCAGATATTGCTAAAAATTTGGTAATTATAAATATAATGCATAAGTGTCATAATACGTAATCTTTATTTGGTAAAAGAACAAAAAATTTGTAAAATATTATACAAACATAACCTTTATATTCCAATAAAATATGTTTCCCCTATTTTATTTTCAATTAATATAAATAAGTACACAGCAAATGATTTCAAAATAAAGTAAATAAGCTCAGTTAATAAGTCGATAATAAGATAACTCCAATTAATTGTATATAAAAAACTTCATGTGTATAAAAAATGAAATTTAGTTAATGTTTCAGATTTGTATAAATTAGTAATGTTTTATTTACAACTCATGGTTTACTTAAGAAATTATAATTAGGATTATTTTGTGACTATATAGTTAAAAAATGGGGAGAGTAAATTAATAATTATTAATGTTTTTCGTGTTGCAGCTTATGATGCATTTTTAAATTTTCACAATTATTCTGTCTCATTCTGTTTAATGACTAGTTTCATCAGCTTGAAAACTTCAGTACGTTATTTAAATTGAATCAAAAATTAAATAATAATGTATCAGGAATTTTTAACGGAATAAATGAAAAAATAATGTAACTAAAATGCTGGATACAGAAAAAGTTTAAGAACTAAGAAAAGCGTTGTTTATAATAGAACAAGATGATTCATTTAGAAAAAAAGGAGATAAGAAAAATAAAAATTGAATAAGTAAAAATAAAAATTAAGAACACGAGAGAAAAAAAAAATAATAACGAAAATGTTCAGAATATATATTTTGGCCAAAGAATTAGAATGTGATTTTCATTTAAATGCTTACTAACTTTGTTTTTTGACGTGGCTTACATGTCTTTCGAATGTTAGCATAAGTAATATGTAGAGCAAATCACGATGAATGAAATGAAATGGAATAATGACAGATCTTTCAATATTTGTAAAAGGGCTTATTATTGGTATCCATTAGCAAAGGTTTCGATTTCAGAAACAGCAAATCTAGGTAAGCCTTTATCTCAAAAGAAGCCTTTCAAAGGTTGAAACCCCATATCAGTGTCGTCTCCGCCGAATTGAACGGTAGAACTGAGATTCTACTGTACTTCAAATGACAAAAATCGTCAAATAAATCTACTCTCTACTATTTTCAGCTTGAAAATGGCAGACAGCATTGCGGAGGTTTGTTTGTTTGTCGCTCAATGGTCATTTTTTTGCACACGAGGGCTAATTAGACTGGGACCTACGGTTTAAAGTGGATTCCGAATTACTACAAACATTCATACCCAAGGAGGAATTCGAACCCCCGAACTGTTCAACTGAAGGCAAGAGCGCTAACCATTCGGCTGCTAGCTCGGCAGCATTGCGGAGGACAGGAATGAATGATTGGGTGCCTGTCAGAAAACCACTCATTTTTTTCTTAAATGCAAACATTAAGTCGTAGTGTCAAGAAAGAAGATGCTGAACACTTGAGCATTGGAAATGGATAATGTGGTCACATGAATCACACTCTACATCTTATTTTACATTAATGGAAGACTTTAAACTTGGTAAGAACCATCGAAGCCATGATTTAATTTTTCTTACTCTCATTATTCAAGAAGCCTTTTGGAAGTATCATAATATGGGGCACATATGTTTTACTGGCATTTTAGTGAAGCCCTGCTGTTCCTCGAAAATAAACACAAAAACCCATTAGATACCTAGATCCACAAACAGATCAAATGCACTTTGTAATATTGCATTTTTATTTTGATGGCAATGGATACTCCATGGAAGATAATGCAATTCGAGCTAACTATCAATACCTGTTGCTGAGCCTGGATTTTAACCCCACAGAAAAAATATGGGATATAATGTAAAGACATATCCTACAATACTCTCCTCTTCTATCTAAGCTCTAAAAAGCTGCATAACCAATGAACGGTGTTCGTTAAACATAAATGCACTCTAGATTAGATTCTCAAATGAATATAAAATATATTTATAATTATTACTTTTAAAAGTTTACATTTCATAATCAGCAAGTAAGTTAGCTAAAATAATAGGATAATTGATTTAAAATTTTGATAATATAATTTCTTTCAATTTGAAAATAATTCTTACCCATAAAAATTTCTTTAAAATGTAATTTTCTATTTAATAGTATTTTCATAATACCTAATAAAGTAAATATAGCTTTATTAAAATCATGCTTCTCATCAGTTGTTTCTATGCAGTCATAAGCTCGCTAACTCGCTGCATCAGTAATACAATCCGTAATGTTTTAAATCAATAGAATTATCAAAAAGAAAAAAAATTGCTCTAATTTTATTATCAGTAAACTTTAAAGCTTTACAGGAAAATGAAACGGCACATCATTCATAAAAATATAGATTCGTCTTATTAAAAAAGACTAATAAATTTGAATTTACTAAATACATTTTAATCAAATATAAAATGTTTTGTATAACATATGACGCAAAACTCATAATTTGCTAAAAAAATGATGCTTCCAAAATGAAGACAATAGCAGCCACGTGCATTAAAATTGATTTATTCGACAATTAATCCAATTGCAAATTCAAAAATACTATAAACTTATCTTATTTTTACATATAATGAATATTTACAAACATAAGTTTCCGTCAAATTATAAAATACTAATTACATTTTTGTATACCAATTTAAAAAGCTTTAAAGGAATATACTGCATACTTTGAAAAAATATTGAAATAAAAATGTAATTTATAATCTAATGATACAAAACGAAAATTATAGTTAATAATATTGAAATGGAAAAAAGGGATGTTTCATAATTTACTAAATGTTTGTATTTATGGTATATTCTATAGATCAAAAACTTAATTTGTTCAAGTAATGAAATAATTTTTGTGATTACTCTATTTTATATATTTTTAATATAAGTTAAGGAAAAAATGACTAGATATTTTACATGTGTTTGTTTTAATGTTATTTCCTTTTGGAAAATTTTTTAGTAATACTTAAGAATTACAATGCATTGTAGTAGAATTTTAAGCATCTTAAAAAATGTTCATTTATATTAATTCTTATTTGAAATTTTCTAGAGTGTTATATTTGATTTAATTCCATATTGAAAATTAATTAATTACAATATCCTAATATCATATTAAAGGCATAAAATGGCTGATTTTATCCAGTTAGCTTTAAATTGTGAGGAATACCAGGAATCTAAGACATGGAATTCTGAAATCGCAAAAATTGTCTTCAACTTGTAAAAATTAAAATTATTAAATAATTGTTAGTCACAATCAATAATGATCGAATATAGTCTGGAAAAAAAATTAAAATTCAAAAGATCGGAAATAGAAGGAAGGGAAAAAAGCTTGATTAAGATGCAAGGGCAGCATTACAAAAAAGTTTCATTTTGAAATAGACCCTCATTTTCATGAATTTGTAGGAACCGGCAAAATAATTCTTAAAATCAAAAGTTAGCAAATAGAAAAATAATTTCGATCATGAAACTAATTTTTTACTACCCTGCTCTCTCTTTATAACTTAATTACTATTGTAAAAAATATTTTGTATGCATTGCATAAAAAAAATTACATATAAATAAAATTTATACTTGAAAACAGTTCTTACTTTAAATTTATTGATGAGAAATAAGGCAAAGTAATCACTTTTTCTATTTCAAAAATGCATTAAAAACACATTCTTCCAAAATGTATAAAAAACATTTTACTTTTTTTCTCAAGAAGTACCTCAATCCTTTTAATTATATATTTGTTTAGCGGACAGTAGCACACGTATATATGTATATATTTGAGAATATTCTTCCTTTTTCATCACTGTCTTCTCAACCATTTAATCAACCAGTATTAATTACTAACACATTACACCTGAATCTAGATTCAAAGGTCATGAAGTGAAATGTCGGGCAATAGAAAATTTCTTTACCGGAACCATGGATGAGTAACTTATCTTCACTCAAGTCGTCAGATAAATTTTCTTGGTTTTCTTCAGTTACAGCCGTTTATTTAATAAAGCTCGCACGTCAAAACGACCTAGATATATTTTTTTCCCGCAAACATCATTCCAAGCATACATTGACTAGGGCATTGCGCCTAGAATGTCAATTTCATGAGGCGATTCCAAGTCATTATCACTCTTTGCAGAGGTACCCTAAGATATTTAACTTGAAGCTATTGATTACAATCAGATGTTTGAGCTGTATGTCAAAAGTTTGCTTAACATAATAATAAAAAAATAAAATAATAAAAATGAATAATAATTCTTTAAAATCAATAGTAGCCGAAATATTGGATTCTTAATTCTAATTCTAATTGGGATAAAACAAGGTAAAAATTTGTTAAAGCCTAAAACGTTAAAAAATAATGTGATTTACTCATGTTACTAATTGAAATCTTATGCAATAAGTATCCCATAAAGATTTAGAGATAATTTGAAATAAAATTTTTAATATAAATAACATAGTCGGGTTTTTAAAAAATCAAAAAAAAAATCGAAAAAAAATTTTTTTTTGAAAAATCAAAAGATTAACTTTTATTAAAAATTATTCATTTTATAAATGTGAAAAAGTAAAATCAAATTAATCATTAGAATGTTTGTTGTTCATGCAAATAAATACATTTTTGTTACCTGGATTGTATAAATCAAAAAATTAAGTAAACCGGTATTTTTGGAAGAAAACAGATGATTGTGTGAATCAGGCTCATTCGTCTAACACATAGGTTTCCAAAGTGGTCTAGGTGGACCCCCAGGGATCCATAGGAGACCACACGGGGGTCCACGTAGATGTGAAAAGAAAACAGGGGTTTCCAAGTTGTAAATGGGGGTCCGCGAAAAATTTTCTGGTTTTCATAATAACGAACAAAAATTTTGGCTTGGATTTACCTATCAACGTAGGTAGGTAGCATCATTCACTAAGTAGGTACTCAAAAATATTCGAGATTCAGTTCAAACACAGAATTGAATAGATCAATAGATAATAGTACAAGTGTACACTACATGTCGAGACTTGCGAAGTGCCGCCCGTGTGCCATCTCATTAAAAGTATGACTATATTTTATTGTTGATTTACATTTCCGAGTTCTTTGTTGATTTTTTTGTCAATTGTTGATTGTACCCATACAACCACACACGTCTATTAGACGTCTTTTAAAGATCCATTGAGTCCAAAAGACGTCCTGGATACCTTTTGGATATCATAAAGACGTCCATGGTAAGATGTGAACTGGATGGTCTTCTGTCGACTACATATGAACGTCGAATTGACATCCACGATGGATGAGTTTTGGAGTATTAACATTAGGATCTGTAATAGACTTAATTTATATGTCCATGATAGATGTAATTTGGACGTCCATGGTGTATGTACTTAAGACATTCATAATGGATGTTATCTGGGCATATATTAAAAGTAGATAATTAACTGCAATTGTAATTATTTTAGTTTATTGCTTCCATAATTTTAAATGATCGTTTGCCTCACAGTCTACAGTCGTTTATTGCTACATTAAGAAGTGAAGAAAAAATAATTGCTTTCCTTTTATCGACTCATATATTTTACTATTTTAAATAACTTATTTTTATTTCAAAGAAGTCATAATAGAAATAAGGTTTAACAACTAAATAATGTTATTTAAGTGTAAAAAAACAACCACGTTTAAGTGTATTTTTATTCAAAAAATTGCATTTGTAACTATTTTAAATTAACGTTAAAATATACATATTGCTTTTATTTATAAAATGTGCTTGATAGCAAAATGTAATAATTTTATTACATCATTAAATTTTCCAGTTATTTTTAGGCTGAAAAATGTAAATCTTGAGAATATGATGAAAATTGCTGGAAGAAAATTTATTATACCCCAAAATAATTTGGGGATTATCTTAAATAAAAGCTATTTCTATGTCCTGCAATTCAAAATATTTTTCCCTCCAAAATTACTTTTATTATTATTTTGTCAGACAAAGACTTATGGGTTAGACTATACTTGAGGGTGCCCCTTGAATTATTGCCAAGCTGAGCGATGTTGTTTTATTTTTGGTAACCCTAAACGTTATTCTGAAATCCATTCATGATTCTGATTGGTTTAGATTTAACCGTTATTTTTGAATTGAGGTAACGTGATCGCGTGACATGCGCGTTTTGTATGTAACCCTTGAAAATATTACAGAATAATCTTGAAGCATTGAGTTTCATTATTCGATTTTTGGAGTTTGTGTGTTGCTTGCGAAAATTAATAAGTATGGATTAGGATATATTGATTTTACGTTTACGCGGAGTACGTGTGGAGAAAGAATCATCAGGAAAATATAATGAAAGATTTTTTTAGATGCGATAAAAATGGTATATTCGATGAAAAGTAACGATTCGGAGAGCGATGAAGATTAGGTGAGTTATTTTGTTTTTCATTAAAATTTATTCATATTTAGAAACTAAAGTTTTTATAAAAATGAATGTTTCCATAAGTAAATGAATGTTTAAGTTGTGTGTATTGTGCATGTTAGTGTTAGAATGTGCCGCGTACTGAAATTTCTTTAATGTGGGCGTAACTGCTCGATATATTAAAATTTGAGTTTAAATAAAAAAAGAAATTTGTTAACGTTAGAAATTTAGCTTTATTGCCCGGTTGCCACTGTAGTAGGTAGCGCTACACTGAAGTTTTTTTAAGATGGGCGCCATTGCTTGGTACATTAAAAATCGAATTTAAATAAAATAATGAAATTTGTTAACGTTAAAAATTTAGCTTTATTATCGATTGTCACTGTAGTACGTAGCGGTACATCCTTTTTTTTTTTTTTTTTTTTTTAGGTGGGCGCAATTGCACGGTATATTAAAAATCGAGTTTTAAAAATTTCGTTTCTAGCTATTAGAATTTTAAGACTTCTATAGTACTTAATTATAATGAAATATTCAAATTTTTAATATTTGGAATTCGGAAAAACGCGCGATTTCAAAGCTGAAGTTCGAACGCGATCGTTATTGGTTGACGGCTATCGCGCGTAGAAACGTAATTTAGGTTAGCGACAGAGCTGTAGAGCGCTTGGCGCGAAAATTTGAAATCGCACCAAGGGGCACCCTCAAATATATTTTTACCGACTTATGCATTTATCTTTTTCATTTTGACAAGATAAATATTAATCATTATTAGGATTCAATTCAAATTTATAAAATTTATTTTTAGGATTGTCTTAATTCTACTATTTAAAGTTTAATTAAAATACTTTTTACTGTTGAATTAAAAATCTGAGTGTTTTTATTGAATATCAAATTTTAAATGCATAATTCAAGATTTTGCTACTTAGCAAGGAAAAATTATATCACCCAATTATTTTAATGTATGCTGGACTAATATTTCAAATGAAGAGCTATTAAAATGTATATTTGAAAATTAATTTTTATATTTTTTAGTTAAATGGAAGATATGTATATTTCCTATACCAGATTTGGAATTCTTACTTTCCTGGAGAATCTTTTGGAAGATTTAAATTTGTTTTCTACATAAGGTTCTAGAATTTGAAGTATTGATTCATGGTAAGCATTTTTTATTTTAATGAAAAAAGATGTTTATGTAAAATGATTTAGTTTGAATTGTTTACATCTTCAGTGATTTAGCATTTAGAATGTGACTGTGTGATCTGTGAATATGATTTTCTATAAGATTTTGTGTACACTTAATTTGGAAGCAAAATTTCCTACTTCCATAATGCTTGTAATGCTGGATATTTTGTATATTCTTATTTTGTATTATTTAATTCAATACTTTTACAAAAACCCTCTGATCATAATATCTTCAAAATAAATTATTTTTTTAATTACACTTTATAAATCTAAGTAAATTAATATAAGAATGCTCGTTTTCAGGAAAAAATAATAAATTATAATAGCAAATGAAACTCTTAATACATTGATATCGTTTCTACTAAAGTTATTTTTAAATCAATATAGTTAAAACCTTTTTGTATGAGAAAGATTTAGTTCATTGTAAAAAATAAAATTATTAACTAACTAAAATTTCTTAAATTCAAACCATTTGCTTGTATGTGTTTACCCTGAAAGGAAATTAAGAAGCATGCTCTCAGTGAAATTAAAAAACAATGCTTACGTAAACAGAACAACGAACAAAGTTTCTGGAATGAATATTATATGTGTATTTCCATTCAAATTTTGTTGATTAATTTGATTTAAAAAAATGAGGCTCTAATTTAGTTTTAAACAGAAATATCAATATTCTGTTTTTAATTGTATTCCTTTAATGTTATTTTGCAGTAATTCACTTTTCTACAGACTCAAAGACTTTACAGGCAAAAATAAACTGAATGACATCTACGTTTCATACAGTAACCTGATTTTTAGTTCGGTTAAATATCTGTCATCTTCATTGATCTAATTTGAATATTATTAAAAAAGATGTATACATTTCATCACAGTAAATATCATTTATTTATTAAATGTTTATTGGAAATTCATTTTTTCTAGTGTTTCATATTCTGCTCTGCTATGCATGAAAAATTGTTTATGATGGGCTGAACCTAGTTTCAAATAAATTGAAAAAATTATTTGTTTTATAAATAGTTAGCTTTTTATATTTATAATATATTTTAAATATTTTATTGGGTTATGTTTTAATTACTTTGGTTGATAAAGTTGAAATGTATTTTAAGAGATAAAATGTACCTCATTTATGAATCCTAAATTTTGTTTTCCTATTCAGTTAAATGAGAATAACAAATTTATATACCTGAAAATGAGATTAAATTTAAAGTAAGCAAATTAAAAAAAATTAAATTAATCTCACCAGAAAAAGAAAAGCTTTTATTTATTATGTTTTCACATTCTTCAAAATTTAAATTTTTCTCTATTATTTAAGCTCATTTGGAAGAAATGTAGAGCAAGAGAAAAGAAATCTTTTAAAGGATTAAAAACATGGCATTTTCTTTCTACTGAGTGCAAATTGTAAATAAACATTTCATGTATTAAATTTTGTTAAGAGTTTACTTGTAAAAATGATAAAAATGTTTAATCAAAACATTTAATATATCCGTTAGTAAATAATATTTCTGTTTATATTGAGCACTAATATGTAAATTCAATTCTCTATTTGATTATTTAAGTTCTGTTCTTTTAATGGTAATGTTAAATTTTACCTATTAATCTAACTCTTGTTTTGCTAATTTGAAGATTCATTACAAATTTTAAACATTTTGTAATTTCAGTTATTTAATCAATTCCAAAGGGTAAAAGATTAAATAGTATATTTTTCTCAGAAATTAGTCCCTTAGGTTTAGCATATATGTAATTAAAAAGATAAACATTTCTAAAATTGATATTATGATATTTGACGTGCCATGGATCTAACCTGGACCAAAATGAAACGACTACTGGACGAAAATGTGTTGTATGGGACTGTCATTATACTATAGTTGATTTGGTTTTGTATTGTTTAAATATTTATTTTTTTATAAGTGCTTTTTTAAATGTATGAATGTATTACAGATTTATTTTTCTAAAACTTAAGTGAATTTTATGCTGTAAATTATTATTATGACTATATAATGTATGCATGTTGCTAAAATTAATACAATAATTTCAATTTTAAATTATGAAGTATTTTTAATTATAAAATATTTATATTTTTATTTGATTTGTTTCAGATCCACTTTTTAAGCTTGTCTAGGGGAACTACTTCCTGGAATTGCATCATAAGCATCATGGAAAAAATTGATGACCAATGAACTTGCATCTGAGTTCAGTTATTTTGGTGCTAGGGATAAGAAATCCTTTAATGGACTAAATATGAAGCAGTTAGTGTTTGGTAAGTGCAATGTTTGAATAAGCTTGTCATTGAAAGTTTTCTTTTGTAGAAATTATGGCAAAATACATTTCTCATAAAAAAATTTTTTTAATGAAATCTATGTAAGTGCTAATATTTAAATTCAATTCTTTGTTTAATTACTTAAGCACTGTTCCCATTGTAAAAGTAATGTTCAATTCTATCTGATAATTTGAAGGTTTTTGGAACATATTTTAAACATTTTGTAATTTTAATTATTTAATCAAACACAAAGGTTACCATATTTACAAAGCTGATATTTCTTAAAAATTGAATTTGTAATTAGATATTTAAAACATTAACTGAATTAAAAATATAAATATTTCTAACAATGTTATTATAAAGTTACTTAATGTCTTAAATTAGTGAAAGAAGTTTTTGACATTTTTCTGATTAATTTACGCTGTTTTTTACTAATGAGATTTACATCCAATCAGTTTTATGTATTAATCAGATTGATAACAATTAAATTAAATATTCATGAAAATTGTTTTCTGGATTTTTAATATTATTTTGTCTAAGGTTATTGATCTGAAAATGTTAATCATTATTGTTAATTACTTTAAATATACTTTATTTTATTTTCAGATGCTGTGCAGCGAACTCCACAGTATTCAAAGACAAATGTGATAAAATAGGTGAATTGAAAACTGCGATAATAAACTGGTTACGTCATGCAAAAGCAAGATTTATCAATGAAAGAATCAAACATTTCAGTTAATTAATATTTCTGTATAATGTAAATAATTACGATAAATTGTGTGCATTAAAAATAAATTTTATTAGTTTGTTATATTTTTCTTGAATCAATTAATATTTACACTCTCTTGCTGGAATGTTTTCTTAAACAAATTTTAACTTTTACAAAGAAAAATAATTCAGCTTTTAAACAATGAAATAAGTAATTTTCAGAATGTTTTGTCATAATTTGGAATATTCAATTGAGTGGAAAATTTTAGCTAAAAAAAAGTTTATCTCTTTATATCTTGTACAAAAAAATACATTGTTGAAATTATATCTAATGAGTTAAAATATTAAGCTGAGAAATAAAAAATTATAAATTTCTCTTACTACAAAACTAATTAAAAAAAAGCTATGAACAGTAATTTTCCAGATACTAAAATATAAGAAAATTTACTCTTCAAATAAAAATATCCATGATTATTTTATTGTTACCCTCTAGTTTTGGTAGTAATTCATATATTTATGCATTCACTGGAAACTTTTTAGAAGTAATTTCAACTTTTCCAAAGAAAAAAAAATTCATTTTATTTTAAACAAACTAAATTTTTAAAAGGTTAACTATAAAATAATGAGCATAAAAATAATGCTAATTTGTCAATTGTGAGAATTTTGTTACATTAACTAAACTTGAATAGTAAATATGTCAAAAATCTAGGATATTTGACTGAAAATTCAGAAAAATGTGATGCAAAAGCAATTTCATGAGTAACAAGCTAATTCAAAACTATTTTCTCATTGTCTAGTGGATAAAAATATATGAGCCACTAATATAGATGAGGGATTATTTCAATATCTTTGCACATCTAGAATACATCCAGAACATTACCTAGTATAGAGCAGTGCGTATGAATACATCCAAATTTCGTCCATAAACCATCCAATGGCAACATCTCGTAGACGTATAGTGGACGTAAAATGGGTGGATATTTGACGTGTCATGGATCTAAACTGGACCAAAATGAGACGTCTACTGGATTAGAGTACATCACCCCAATGATGTCATATCGACGTCTACTGGACGAAATTGTGTTGTATGGGTATGTTACAATAAATGTTTATAATTTTGTATAACCACAAGTATAATTTTAATAAATAGGACACAAGAAAATTTGCTACTTTTTCTTCTTAATACCCCCAATTTAGGGTGATATTTTTTAGGAGTTTTGAGAATACAGTAGAAAGTCATCAGCAGGGGGTCTACCGAAAATAGTAAAACTTTTAAGTTGTCCACGAGAAAAAAAAGTTTGGGAACCCATGGTCTAATACGAAGAAATAAAATTAATGGAGGAATTACAGCACTAATTGATTCCTTCAGTTGGAAAGTTAAAAAAAATGCTTAGGAAGTCCTATGTGGGTGAATTTTACAACGGAAGAGGAAAATCGCTGAATCCAATTATATTCTTGATTTTTTTAAATTATATTTTTTGTTTCAAAATTAAATCTTATTATGAACCTTTGAAAACTATATTTTAGATTAGATTTTAAAGTAGTTACTACATTCGATTGTTCTTTATAATATATTTTTATTACTAGCAAGTTATATTACTATGTTTACCCAGGGCACCAAAAAGATATACTTTGGCGACAGCTATGTTCACCAGGCGATTTAAACCTTGATCACTCATCAAATAAGTACCTTACGATAGGTTCGCTGGCCTAATGGTACGGCAGCATGCTTCGGAGATTAAGGTTCCGAGTTTGGACCCAGCCACTGTTGATCAATGGGAGATGGGTGCTGCGCTTCTGTCTGCTGCATGTACGACCATTGTGGTGGGAGCTTGAATCTCTTGTCATAAGTGCAAACCACCTATTATCTATAAAAAGTACTCCCGAAAGACAATTTACGCGGTAGCTATTAAAATGCCCTACAAAGCCCAGCGGCCGTTAGGCTGTCCGCTATCTTGTGTTAAAAAGTACCTCACGATATTTGCACTTGAAGTTACAGATTATTGACAAACGTAATAGGATGTATGTAATAAAAATGCCATTTGTTTGTCTGAAAAAATGCGTTTTTGTTGAACATTTGGGTACACAAAAGTAAAAAAAAATAAATGAAATAAAACATTTGCCCACACGAGGAAAACAAATAAAAAGGCGTTTTTTCCAAAGAAAATCATTTTAATGCTAAACACCTTTGATATTTTGAACCAATGACGTTATTTTAATTGGGATTGGGATATTCTGTCGCATTCCTTTATAAAAGCTCCTTCCAGTTCTTGGAAAGTTTGGGGAGGTAGTGGCTTTAATCAACTCGTCTGCTTAGGATGTTACAACATGCTTTATTGGGTTCATGTCTGTAGAATCACTTGCCATTCCATTAGTATGATCCCTTTCACGAAGTTGGCCCTATGTGGTCTGCAATTATCGTCTATTGACATGAAGTAATCTTTAATTGCTAAAGCGTAAGGGACTACAATAGGTTTGAGGATCTCATCCCTATATCGTCGACTTATCAGAGCTTCATTTCGAACGATTTGATGATCAGTGCGCTCATACTGGTGATATCAGCATAGACCATCATTCCCCTATCGAAAAATCTGACAATTTAGTGTACGAACTTAGGATTGTTTCTAGTGTCCCGTTTCCTTTAGATAAAAATTCGCTTATTATCAGGAAGAAGAGAAAAATGGGATTCGTCACAGAAAAGAATATTGCGCCATCCATTTCTCCTGCAGTTAACACGTTCTGTTGCTCATTTCTTGTCGGTGAGAAGGTGCCTCACCGTTAACGTATCATGCATCATTTGTCGGCGAGTATATAGTTCTACAGCATGAATGCGGTTTGAGAAAATTTGTGTCGAAACTGAGGTACCTGTAACTGGATAGAATTGCTGAAGAAGAGTGGAGTTCATATTTCGGCGTCTCAGAGCCTTTAGCATTATATGCGTCTTCATTGCTCGTTGTTCCCCGTCTAAAACTTTTCTCTAATCATTTGCAATTCCAATCTTCAAAAATATTTTCTTCTTCCGAAAGGATCCTAGAAATCACACTTTGAAACATTCAAATGGCTTGTTGGCCCACAAGCTGAGAAACTCGAAGAGCAGCGCCCTCCTTGTAAACGATTCATTCCACCTCTTACTATTGTAGAGAATAGAGCTTGATTGACAGTCAACTCATTACTTATATTTACTTATGCTCACTTACTATTTTTAATTATTATTATTATCAAATAAAATTAATAAAAAACCTATAGTAGGTCCATCATCATTTATACCCGTTTTAGCACTACGTTAAACACTTGAATTTATGGACTAACCTGGCTTCTGTTATTTCAGGTTGTGTTTGATTCTCCTCTAACCAGCCAACAACTCTTCAAGCTTCTGATACCGTTAAATGATTTTGTTGAGACATTGCATTCATCGAAATAACACGCTTATTGAATGCTGATCATTCTTCTCCTCTTTATCTTATATTAAATTGAAATCAAAAAGGATTCTTCTGTTACTGTCAAAGCCTCGTTTTCGATATCCAATTGCAAAGTTTGAAAGCGAGAAAATTTTGCATTTGTGATTCTCTTCGTTTATTTTAAGTGAAAAATCGCCATGCAGAACTTGGGAAAGATTTTAAAATTGTGCAGGATTTGGAAATATTTCAAAATTATCAGACATTTCCAAAATCCATTCGAAATTAAAAATATAAGTATTATTTGCTTCAAAGAGCTAACAACTAAATTTATTGCATTTTCGTGTATTACATTTTATACAACATAACTCCAATTATCCGAAATCCGTTTATCCGAATTTCTAATTATCCGAATCGCTTTTAGAACTTAAGAAAAATAAATAAGACAGAAGAAGAGAGAGAACTTGAGAAAAAAGAATAAGTTCAAAAAGAGGAAAGGTAAAGAAGAGAAAAGATGAGAATGAGACGCGTCACGAATCAGGCCCCAAATTTCAGATTGCAAATGATGGTAAACTTATTGGAAGTGTCGAGGAAGAAGAGGATTTGAATGTCCCAGTTGAAACACGCATAAGGCCATCAGCTAATGAAGCATTTGCCTGCTTTTAAACAGATTTGAAGTGGATAGAGTCACTGTGTGACCACATTCAAATTCTCACTGTCATTATATATGTGACTTGGCTGTCCGAAGACGTATGAAGGCAATGAAACAGCTTTCTTTGCCGAGATGCTCAGCAAGCAATGACTTTCCTTTGCAGCACTTTTATATAAATCTTATCTTTTATATAAATGTTTTCAGAATATGTAATAAATATATTTTATGTTAAATTTTTTATAAAGAAAAAAATTCAAAGTGATATGATGATAAACTATTCTTAATAATATTTTTCTAGACCTTAATACCGCTTCAAGCAAGTTTTATAGAATCAAAAATTCATAAGAAAGAAAAATCTGAAATTTTGCTGTAAACTGAACAGCTTTCTCTTCTTTAACATTATAAAAACAAACAATCCAATAATTTTTTTTATTTCTTTATATTATGTTAATTAGATACTCTTACTTCGAGAAAGGAGGCAACTGAGGACATAAAACGTAGTCGTTGTTTATGGCCCCATTCGCACTGCACTTTTAAACGCGTTTAAGTCTCAATAAAACTTTCTCGTGGTGGCTACTTATGATTTAAAGCAGTTCAAACTGATTTATTTTAAATTTGTTTGGTAAACTGAGTTAAATATGTTTCAATTGATTTAGCGCCATCTAGTTTTCTGCTATGGATGGAGTTTTCAGTGTAAACAAAAACAAACCTCAGTTGACCGGAAGCCATCTAAAATACTTCCGGTTTTCTCTCTATCCATTGAAAATCAATGCAATCGCAAAACTTTTTATTGAAATATTTTTAGGTATTTATTTCTGTTTTCGAAAATTTTTTTTATTTTATCCGTTAAAATCATAATTTTTAATAAGAGGGTAATCAGTGGTGATCCCGTAAATTTTTAAAATTTTTTTAAATTTTTACTCAAATCCTGATGGATTACCATATTTTTCGGGGATTGTAACAATGATTCTCAATTGTTGATTAATGATATATTGTAACCCACAATCTAACTCTTACTATTATTAATCTGAATTGTTAATCATTTTCATCTTTAACTAATTTTTAATTTTATGCATTTATTCCAAAATTTCTGGAAATATATTTTGCGCGCGATTGAACTATAATTCATTTCAAATATGAAGCAAGGTATTATTTATGCTTTCATTTATAGTATTTTAAATTTTATTAAAATTTTCTTGCTCATGCTAGAATATATGAATTGGTATCAATAATGAGTAGAACAAAATTGTTATGATGTGTTTATTTACTTGTTGTTTATTAATATTTTAAACAAACCTTGGTTTTCATGGCAATTAAAATTCCAGCCTTATTTTTAAGAATTGATTTCATATATATCTAATTAAATTAAGGATTGTAAATTGGGTTTCATTGGAAATTTGAACATCTTCAATTGCGAAAATAAATTTATTTCAGCTCTCATATTGCAACCAAATGCTACGCAACAACTATAACCTTTATTTGCTTCCTGCATTTCAAAAAAATTTATAGGATAATTACTTTTAAATTAATATTTCTGAAAAACAATGGAAACTACAGAAAGCAAGCACGATGGTATAAGACAATAATGAAATAGTAAGCAGGCAAATAGTAAGCAATGAATAGTGCCGGAAGTTTTCTAGATCTCCACGGTAGTAGCCCCCTCTATTCTACGCTTTATAGAAATTTTCATCCATCTTTTTGTCAGTGTTTGACGAAATATCTGAAAACCATCAATATGAATGCAAAAGAAGTAAAATTTTAAAAAATAATAACACAGAAATATTTATGCAAGCACTTGTATAAAGAATTTAACAAACATCAAAAAATTATATTAAGTTTGAGAAGAAAAAAGAAGTTTGTCAACGACATTCTTTGGTTTCGTAATCCTTTGAAATATCGTATCTTAATTAATGTCATTTTGATCTGCAGTTGCTTAATAAACGTGCTGAACTATAAAAAAATTCGAAAATATCATATAATGTATGATAACAAACGGTAAAGAAGACTTTGATCAAAAACAAATATTTCTTAATCAGTTTCTAGTGCAAGGCAATGCGAACACTGTTTTCAGCGTGGTGTTTAAGTTAAATCAAATTTAACATTAAATTAATTTAAAAAGTGCAGTGCAAACGGAGTTCTATGAGTTCCAGGAGACTTTTTGAGACCCACGAAAATTGAATGCATAAATAGAAATGTTTTCCACCCTAAATCTGTACTCATATGTAATTCTAATTTCTCTTTCTCTTCATTTGTATGCAAGCGATTAATACTAATTCCTTTATTAAGAATTATTGTATACATTTCACAAGATGAATGTTAACTCATGTTTATTTTCAGTTTCCATTTAGAAAGTAAGCAAACAATTTCGTCCATGAAAATCTGAGGATGTGATATATAAGTATCTAATTACAATTACACCATATAATAAAAACATTATTTTGTGAAAATGTTTTGCCCTATGATCAACACAAAACATATAGCTAGGAGTAGCTCTATGAAGGAAAACATAAATAGGAACGAAAGACAACCTACATAGTGTTACGGCAAACAGCATGGCAATAATGTTTCTTTGTAAATTCGCCAATATTTAACTGTAACCGTCAATATAATGTTTTGATTCAAATGTAATTAAGCGATAGAAAGCATGTTTTGGTAATGTTAGCATAATATGTGTGCTGAAGCAAATGTACTCTGTTGTTATATTGGAAATTCTTTGTGATTGTGATACAATTATAAAAACATAGTTTAAAACGTAAGTTTTTGCTTCATTTTAATGTTAAAATAGATTATATTTGATTAAAATAAATTGATCTGGAAATCAGTAACTTTCATTTTAATGTGGAATTCACTTGTTTTTTCCTTTAAATTTTATTCTAAGAAATTTCATTTGTATGATTATTATGTTTTGTAATTATTATTACAAAACATAATAATCATACAAAGATTTAAAGAAAAATCAAATAATTATGGCAAATCAAATAATAAGGCTAAACTGAGTATTACGGTGTGATCACATCTTATTGAAAATCACAAATTAGTAGATTAATTATTAAACGAAATGTAATACGATAATGTATATAATAAAAACGAAATGTTAAATAAAAGAAACTTAAACAAGTTTTAAAAGACTTGGGTAAAACTGAGTAATACGGTCGAAGTTTGGCAATTTTTTGGATTTTTTTCGCCAAGTACAAGTAAGGATTGAAATTCCTACGCTATATTCACAGCGAAATACAAAACGAATATAAAAGACAGTGTTGAAATTCCGGCACTATATCTAAACCGGGTAAAACTGAGGTCTGACCGTAATACTCAGTTTAGCCTTATTATTTGATTTGCCATAATTATTTGATTTTAATTGATAAATAAGGTGTTCTATTGATAAATAAGGTGTTCTAAACATTAGAAATTTTATTGAAAATTCAACTACTGAAAAAAAAATTATTGCTTACATAAAATTGTTGCTAAGCTATCATTAATGATAGCTTTGCTAAATAGGGTTTAAGATGAAAATCATGATCACAGATTACTATGGTAAAAACAGCTGATTTAATAAAATTTCATGATTTTTTTAATAATCAAATCTAGATATTTGTGTTGAAGTTTTATTAGAGTGCATTATTGCTAATTTTTAATTAACAAAGTCTGTCCCATTTATTATTTTAATGTATAAAAACTTTCTATATTGCTCATTTTTACTGATATTGTGATTTTTCTACTTTTTACTTTATTTGAAATTGAAAATTAAAATAAAGGTAATAATTATATTTATATAATTTTTGGAAAGATTGGAATTTTATTTAAATACTTATATGCGACCAGAGTTATAAATGTTATCAAATTATTCTATTCCATTAAAAAGTTAAATATGGAATATAAACATCTCTTTTGTTATAATTTTAGTATTAAACAGGTTAAATCAATGCATTTTGCTAATTCAATAAGAACTCTCATCTTATTTTATAAAATTCTCGGAAATTCTTAAATTTTGTCATATAACTGTAAGTTTGTAAAATGTCATTTAGTATAATCATTTGATGAAATATGAAAAAAATTTTAGTTTTAATTACTTTGAAAATTTTGTTAAAAAAAGTTTTATTTTTTAATATATATTATTAAGCAGAATTTTCTGATCTTGGCAGAAAAAAATCGCCATTTCGTTCATTATTTCCTTCAAACTGATGGAACTTCAGATGTAATTTAAAACATGAAAGCATTTTCATTTTATTACATATTAAATTACATGTCACTAACTCAATTTAAAGGAATTATTAAATTGTTACTTGCAGTGCTGTACCAATATTTATTTTGATCTATAACTTTTCAATAATTTGTGAATGAAATCAGTATTGTGATGAGTAAAAGTTAACAGACCCGTACAGGATTGGTGCGATTTCAAATTTTCGCGCCAAGGGCTCTACAGCTCTGTTGCCAACCTAAATTACGTCACTCTGCGTGATAGCCATCAACCAATAACGATGGCGTTCGAATTTCAGCTTTGAAATCGCATGTTTTTCAAAATTCCAAATATTAAAAATTTTAATATTTCATTATAATTAAGTATAGAAGTTTTAAAATTCTAATAACTAGAAACAAAATTTTTAAAACTCGAATTTTAATATACCGTGCAATTGCGCTCACCTAAAGAAAAAAAGAATGTACCGCTACGTACTACAGTGACACAATCGATGATAAAGCTAGATTTCTAACGTTAACAAATTTCATTTTTTTATTTAAATTTAACTTTAAATATACCGAGCAATGGCACCCACCTTAAAAAAACATTAGTGTAGTGCTACCTACTACAGTGCCAACCTAGCAATAAAACTAAATTTCTAATGTTGACAAATTTCTTTTTTTGTTTATACTCAAATTATAATATATCGAGCAGTTACGCCCACATTAAAGAAATTTCAGTACGCTGCACATTCTAACACTAACATGCAATACACACAACTTAAACATTCATTTACTTATGGAAACATTCATTTTTATAAAAACTTTAGTTTCTAAATATGAATAAATTTAATGAAAAACAAAATAACTCACTTAATCTTCATCGCTCTCCGAATCGTTACTTTTCGGCGAATATACGATTTTTATCGCATCTAAAAAATCTTCTATTATGTTTTCCATATGATTCTTTCTTCATACATACTCCGTGAAAACGTGAAATCAATATATCCTCATCCATACTTATTAATTTTCGCAAGCAACACACAAACTCCAAAAATCGAATATCAAAACTCTATGCTTCGAGATTATTCTGTAATAGTTTCAAGGGTTACATACAAAATGCGCATGTCACGTGATCACATTACCTCATAAACGAAAAGCAGGTCATTCATATGTAATCCGAATTGTTAAGACAGTTTGGCGAACTTATCGCACTACTTTATCGCCTGCTTGGCGCATTTTACCCTGTGTACGGATCTCTTCTCTTTAGCATTGTGATGTATTTAGAATCTATATGAAATTATATTTATTCTTATTAATTCTAAAATATTCAAATCAGCCTTCTTTAAAGTTTTCATTGCCATTCTTGATTGTTGTTGCCAGTCAGTGACATTAATTTTGCATAACATTACTCTACTGTAGGAAGATCATGATTCAGGGTTTGTTCAACTCCTAGAAACTGCTTGAAATTCCAATTGAATTCTAGAATTTGAAAAAAATTATAAGGAACCGTGAAACTTCTGGAATTTAGACTTGACTCTGAAAATTGTAAATTACTCATGGAATATTTACTTATTTTGATGCATTTATTTTTTTTGTTAGAAAATATTATAATTTTTTGTGTTTTTTGCTCTAATATTTTAAAATTTTCAATGAAATTGTTCAAAAACTAAATTGATTATTAGTTCTTAACTCCTTGCCTCTTGTGGTGTATATATATACACCTTGCTAAGTTAATGCGATGAATGCCCCAGGCATATATATTTGCAATTGTTTTTTGTTTCATTTCGAGCTGATCGTCACTTTTTATTCTTTCACATCCATTTTCATTACAGAGTTTTATACAAGCTTTTCATTTTTGTTGAATATGTCTGATAGTGAGGGCAGAAAGCTAGATGACTATTTTCTTTCCTCTTCAACATCAGAATTTGATATTGCATCCAAATAACATTGCATTTAAATTTTGTATTTTCTTATTTTTTTTTCTCATTTTTTTGTAAAAGTAAATACTTTGAATGAAAAGCATGCCTTTTCTTTTCATCTGATGTACCGCATAACTGCATATGCATGTGTGAAAGCCAATGGCACTAGGGAGCAAATCTAAGATTTCCTTAGCAGGTAAGGGACACCCTATCAATATTAGATTATTTTCGTCAAAAGTTATGAATACAAATATCTATTTCATTAATTAACAATAACTCCATGACTATCCAGTTCAGTCAGGTCCGAATGTAGTATTTAGATTTATGTTTGTAAAGTGATATGAAGAGTAATCACCAATAAGATCATCATGTGGTAATATCAACTGGGTGATTTTAATTGATTCTTTTTTTTATTTGTTTCTGTTTTTTATATTGTATCAAATTTACTGAATATTAATATTTAGATATAAATTATTTGAATAAAATATATTTCCTGTAGCTTGTCCAGTGAAAATTGCATATAATTTCAATGATAAAGGATAAATTTGTTTATTTATCAGTGAAATAAAAGTTGCAATAAATTATTTAATATGCCAGGTGGAATGTCATTTCAATAACCAATATACTCTATAAAAGTCGTACAAAGATTGGCATTTGCATGGTTTAGAAAAAAAGAAAGAATTTTGTAATTCTGTAGAAGAGTTTAAATCATTACAACCAATTGTAAAATTTTAAGAATATATTAAGGAATAATTTTATTTCATTAAAGGTAGAATAGATACTATTTATTTTAACATATTTTCAAATAGTTAGAATTATTGCCATGTATGTGAAATCAAATAGTTAATTTGCTTTATTACTCTCTCATCGTCAAGTATCTGTTGAACGTGGGTTTTCTGTTAACAAATATTTGATCGTAGAAGATTTAAATAATCAATCATTTGGTGCTCAGTACATCATCTATGATTACATCCAAAACATAGGAGGTGTTAACAATATAATAATTAATTGAGATTTACTTAGTTTTACTGTTGATGCCAGGCAAAAGTATAAATTATACTTAAATTAATTTAAAACAGAAAAAAAAGCAGCCAATAACAGAAGGAAAACAGAAAACGTGAAATCTTTTTTCAATGATGAACTGAAAATCAAAATAGAGTGTTTGGAAGATGACATATAAGAATAGTAATAGAGAAAAAGTTATACTGGAAACTTTATCTGATAGTTGTATTTATTTTGTTTTGAATAAATATATTTAAAGAGGGATTGTTATAGATATCTTGAAATATTCAATAAATTAATAAATAGTGATATAAAATGTTGTTTAAAAACTGTAAAATTACCCATTATTTTATGCAATGTATTGTTATTGTTACTTATCCTAGCTAGGCTAGACAACCCCCATAAAACCAAAAATATCTAAAATGTCTAAAAAATGTGGTGGGTCCTGAAGGACATCGTCTTTTTTAAAATTTAGGCAGGTTAAGATATGTCCAGGGGAAGCTATATTGACAGAACACCAAGGACAGTCTGAAAATGTCTTTTGCCGCTGCTGAAAGGGGATTCCTCTCATGTGCCCACTCAGATAGTGGGAAAAGGATGTTTGATCAGATCTTTGTCTAAGATTGAAGGTCTCACCTGGTCTTTTGGAGAAGTACCATGGATGGTTGGGAGGAATTTTCATAAGCTTATTGAATTCAATTTTTGCCAGGAAAGAAATCTCACTAGATATGAGCTCTCCTCCTGGGTTTACTCCCTTCTCTGACGCCGATCTGGCCAAGAAATCCGCTCTTTCATTCCCTTCTACTCTCACGTGTGAAGGGATCCATTGGAAATGCACTGTGTGTTTTGGTGACAGTCTCTCAAGAAGATTTAGTATGTCCAGGCTAGTTTGATCTCCAGCAGTACTCCAATTTAAAAGATGCTGGATTGAAGCACGACTGTCAGTCAATATCCAGATATCCCTTAATTGATCCTCCACCTCTACTGCATATTGTAAACCTCTTCTAATGGCTATTAGCTCTGATCTAAACACAGAACAATTATCTGGGTTTCTTATTTTAAATTCTAGTTTTCCGGAGACTGTATTTATGGACACTCCACTGCCTGAGACTCCCCCCACACCTTTACTACCATCTGTTTAGATTTTCAAAGAACATGGAAGGATATTATGGATTGTTTCAAATGCCAGTTGTTTAATGAGAGCCGGAATCTCTGAGTTTTTTGTCACAGTTGTTAGGAGCTCCTCATGGAAGTATATTCCATCACGTTCTAATCCAGCTCCCAGTGGTTTTAGTGAGTGATCCTCTATTTGAAGAAGGGAGATTTAGTGCCCTTGCATAGGAAAAGGGGCTGTGTTTCTTTAGTCGTTGGTTGCTGGTCCAATCTAGGAGGTAGCTAGAAGTTCTGTGCTGCTCGTTATAGCTAATTAGCTTGTTATATTATTTTATAAGTCACAGAATTCTTCTTTGAGAAAGAGGCGACCAATTACTTTCGTAATTCACAATTTCATTTAGACAACTATGATGTTGCCTGGTGATGACTCAAGCTGCGCTGTGCTGCACCTTCTCAAGCTTATCCAGACTGGTCTTGAAAGCAGAGGAATAGATAGGAAAACCATACTCTAGTATTGGTCTAACAAGGTAGATGTATGTAGTGCAAAGTGTGCTAGCTTCTGCACCCCAATCTCGACCTGATATAAATTTGAGATTATTTAGCCTTTTTCTAGCCTTGAGCACTTGTCCTTCAATATGTTTATTACTTGTAATTTCCTAATCTAGGATATAACCAACATATTTGGCATTTTTATTGTAGTTCAATTGAGTTCCATTCATTAAGATTCAAGGATGATAACTGAAAAGTTTTCTGTTGGTTGTAAAAAAGGTTGAAACTGATTTTGAAGCATTAAAAATCAATTTGTGTTGTTCAGCAAAGGAGTAAGCCCCGTCCATAGCATTATTGAGTTTAAGCTTGATGTCTTCAATGTCTGAGCTTGAGTTGTAGATGATGATATCATCTGCAAATATACCCATTTTAAAATATTTGATAATTTCTTTTTCAATACCAGAGATATATAAGGAAAACAATACTGCACTCAAGACTGAGCTCTGAGGAATTCTTTGTTTTATTCCAAAAGGATACTAGAGGGTGTTATTGTATTTAACTCCAATTGATCTATCCCAGAGAAAATCGGATATCCACGGGAGTACCTTGCCCTTAATGTCAAATGAGTTGTTCAGTTTGATAGTCATGAGTTGGCACCATACTCTGTCAAAGACCCTAGACATATCCAAGAGGGCAGCTGGAGTGTGATTGGTGGGCTTCATGTTTTGTGTGTCCCGAATATGCAATGTATAATTCAATAATGTAAAAATATTGATTATTTAAATAAATTTTTTTCTGTTATTGCTGTAAATTCATTGAAGGATATTGAAATAACCATTAAATATAATTGTAACTTAAATAAAAAAATATTCTCATTAATTTTTGTGGGATAATTTATTTCTATTATTTACAAGAGTATGATTGAAAAATGTTGCAATTACATAATGATATGTATATTTGGTTAAGAACAAATTTTAAAATAAAATAAAAAAATTAACATGACTATTGATACCTCCTGGAAATTTTTGATTTTACTCCTGGAATTTGATTCTTGGAAATTTATATGAACCTTCTTGATTTTAGTGAGACATTTATAATGATAAGTCTGTTCATGATAACAAAAAATAACCAAACTTTGTATAATATAGTAACAAGTTAATTTTTAGTAATATTTTTATAATTTGTCTGCCATTTATATTATATAGGTTCAACACTTTGTATCAAATATTCCAAAAATAAAATAAACCATGGCAGATATGGATACTACTGATCTTAAGAAGGCCCATCGTAAGGCTCATAGTGGGCGTAAAGCTGATAAAAAGGAAGCTAAAAAGAAAAAGTTGTTAAATGAACCAGTGAGGAACCCTAAGGCATTTGCCATCCAGTCTGCAGTTAAGGCAGAGAGAAAATTCCGACGGTAAGTTGAATAGTTTATATTATGAATTTGTTGTAGATTTACCTCTGAATTTAAAATTCACTTTGATTTGTTAAAATAAATCAGTACATTTTTGTGTTATTTAATTTAAACTGTGTTAGTATCTTAATCATGTAGATTTTTCTGTATATGTGTCCATTACATTTGATGAAAATAGTAATAAATTTTTGTTAATTTGGAGATTTATTATTACTAAAAAGCTTTTAAATTATTTTCCAGTTATCTGTTGCTGTTATTAATTCCAAAATCAAATAACTTTTATAAAATTACCCATAAATCTATATAAAATAGATGATTTAAAGATATTCTCCACAGTTTTATTTAGAACTTAATTAAGTGAATTCACTTTTTGTTGAAAAGTTGATACATATTATTTTAAATTGATACTAAAATGTTGATGCTAAATTTCCTTCTCAAGTTTTAATGCATTGCAAAAATCCATTGGAGCAGGGGAAGATTTCTTAATCATTGAAGGTAACTTGGAAGTCATCAACCAGAATTTTTAACTTGGTGAGGTTGTGGTTGATTTTTGTTTGCCATTTTTTCATACCACTTTGTCACTGTAGCTGCTCAAAAGCATTTTAATTATCTTTCCTGAGTTTTTCCTCTGCTCCACATGAAATTTTATTCCATAAATTTGATTGACTGGAACTGTTCCATTCTGGACTGAAAGCTATTCCATTTTAGATCAACCTCTACATTGAGCATGATTTTGCCTCAATATCCACTCATAAACAACTGATACCAATCTCATTTCCAAGCTTAAGTAATACCAATTTCTGCTTACTATTGCTTTGGTTTCCAATTTTATAATTTCACTTTTATTAAGTTTTTCAAAAGTATTTTCCTTTTTGATTTTTATAGAATCTTTCATAAACAATGTAAGGAATAAAATAGCTTAATTTTTATCAAATAATTTTAAATTTTCATTTGCTATTATATTATGGTAGTAGCTGATGCAAAAAAAGTTTCTGAATCCTCACGAATAGGAGAAAGAGTATGTCCTTGCTTCTCATCTGTGATGTAAAAATGAAAGCATGAAAGACAATTATAATCATACTAAATTAGCATATGAAATCCTGTTATGATAGAAAATCTTTTAAACAAAACATTGCTCTGCTTTTTCTCTCAATAAAATGGTATAATCTAAATTGATTGTAATGCAGTTGCATTTATTGTTTCTATAAAGAAATTTGATCAACATACTTTTAAAATTTAAAATTTTTAAAATAAACTGATACAGATCTTTTAATTTACTTAATTTCTAATTTGCTATCTTGAATATAAGATTGATTTTATCCCCATTAATATATATATATATATATAACAATTCACTTCATTGTTTTATTTTCTCCATGTACCTTGTGGTGCTTTCTGTATGAGCTGCCTAGAGCATTACTTAAAATCTTAAAATTATTTGTTTTGAAGGTGTTTAAGACTTTAGAATTTTATCTTGTTAAGTAATTTTTTTATAAAATGATTATTTTTAGCTAATAAATAGAATTTAAGGATATATTAAAAAATTGCAGTCTAATTATGTATTAAATTAATTTATTTAAAAACACACAAGGTATATAATTAAATAATATATTATTTCTATTGAATCAATGTGTTTTCAATTATTTCTTTATGTATCAAATTGATGACAATTTTATTTATTTTAAAATAAAATGCTTTTTGTATGTTATTCTTCACTTTCAATTTTTTTTAGGACAATGGATATAAAAGGTAAAGGCTATCATGTTCCTGCTGTTGATCGAACACCTGCAAAACCACCTCCAGCTATTGTAGCTATTGTTGGACCACCTAAAGTTGGCAAAACTACTCTCTTGAAATGTCTGGTTAAAAACTTTACACGTCAGAAATTAACATCCATAAATGGCCCTGTTACTCTTGTATCAGGTATTGTAATGTATTTAGATTTTACAAACATTTAAGCATATGTTATTTTACTGTAGTTTTTGTGTTTTTCTCCCCTTGATGAAAAAAGTCCCAAAATAAAATTTGATTTTGAAATACAATAAACTAGAAAATTATATCAGTAATCCAGATGCATTACTTTAAAATTATTATCTGTCAAATTAATAATTTTCTTATTCAATCATTTAATGACCATTTTATTCACTTATTTTTTTAAAATTTCTATATATTTAACAGCATTAAATTTTTTTAAATATCTGAAACTGATCTTGATATCTAATGTGGTTCAAGTTCATCTTTTAGTTACTGATGTTAGTATTGGTTTGAAATCTAGTTTAAATTGTCAGTTTGTGTCAAATTAATCCTCATGTCCAAAAATTGCTCTTAGAGCTACCATTAAATGACTTTCCTAGATTTCTAAATAAATAAAATAATTAAATATTAAAGAAATTTATAATATGTCTATTTATACCAATAATATATTTTTAAATATTTTAATATACACTATTGATATGTATTTTAAAAATTAATAACTTTTAAAATAATTTGTGTTGAATTTATAAAATTTTATTTTTAATATTTTTATTGAACATAAATAATGAATTTCACACAAAAAAAGAAAGAATAGAATGTCTTATATAGTTAATATATTTTGTTTTGTGCCTTTTTTATTTTTTATTTATTTGTATTTATTTATGATTTTGCATAAATGCCATCCTTTTCTCAGAATTTAATTACATACTTTAAGATATATTCAGATATTTTAAAGTAATATGTATGGTGATTTATATGTACTCAAATTTAAATAATGAAAGTTGATTGAAAATGAAGTTTTTTGAAAATTATTTTGCTTAACAGGTAATCAAACAAGCTTTATTTATTTACTGTTTATTTATATTTAAAATTAATTTGTTTAATTTTCTTTGTTGATATTAGGTAAAAAGAAGAGAATTACTTTTATTGAATGCAATAATGACATCAATAATATGATTGATATTGCTAAAATTGCAGATTTGGTGAGAATTTTGCTCTTATTATTTGTAGTTTTTTTTAAAACATTTAAAATTTTAACCTTATAATATTTGTCATTTAAATATCATTATATTGTAATTTTAGTGTTCAATTATGTTCAATATGTTTTTGTAAATATTTTTTATTCTTATTATGTCAAATGTCTTATTTCTTAGTTGAGTTGGCTTCTGAATGATTAGCACTCAGTTTATATCTAAAAATTCATACATTTGATTCTAATCTCAGACTATTTTGTATGAACTTAGAACTCACTTTAACTGAAGGTCCTGGTCAAATTAACTCTCATGTGAAGAAAGTGATTTTAGACTTCTAAATAAACCCATCAAACATTATTCATAGCTTACCCTTTTTGCTTTAATTTAGCTTTTTATTTATATTTTAGTGTACAAAAGATCAAAATCAGTATATTTACGACATTTTTAAAATCATAGAGGATAATAATGAATTATTTTACAACTATAGACCTCACTGTTAATGTTTCAAATGGTGTTTTCCTTTAATATTAATTTAAAATTACATAGTATATAATAAAAGCGTGAAAGAATCTTAAAATAGAATAAAGGTTTTAAATTTTGATTTCAATCAAATATTGCAAATATTCAGTTTTCTTAAAAACTTGCTATGAAAAATGTTTGTCAATGAAACCATTAAGTTGTATTTTGTGCTTTTGAAAAATGTGATATATCTGTAATTTCTTTTAATATATAATATTCACAATAGAATAAATACACATTTACAACAATTGTTTTATACTTCATTTATTCACTGTGGCCATGAGAAAATATCCATATGCAGATTTTTTTTAGTATTTTTTTTATTCATTTCTTCTATTCCTGCCTTGAAATATCATACTTATGGAAGATTTTCATATATCTTTTTGTCTTTGCAACTCACTATTTTCTCATTGCATTAATAAAGGATTAAAAATAACTTATGAGGTATAATATTTTTAAGCTAAGAATGGAAATTATGGGGAAAAATGGAAATTAAAAAATAAGAATGGATTTCTTTTGTAATAGAAAGTACAAAAGAAAATTATCTAAAAAATATTAGAGGTAAATTGATGAAGCATGAAAATTAATAAAATTTGATTTTTTATAATATATCATTTAAAATAAATTTATATACTTGAAATGATGTAAAATATTAATTTCCTTTTAAATTTACCAATCAAATTTTATTTAAAGTGTATTTAAAACAAGCAATTCTGAATGATTGCAAAATAAATTTATTGAAATTTTTTTATCACTGTGTAGAAAAATAATGTGAAACTAGTTCTTCAAGTATTTGGTGTAGAATCAAGGTATAGTAAATGTACCAGAAATCATTTTTGGGCACAATTGTATGAATTGAAAAGGTTTGGTTTTTACTCGCTTCGAAGAAACGAGTAAAAACCCAAAGATTCAAAATTGACATTATAACTAGTATTTTAAATTGGTCTGCAACAACTACAGATACATCATCCTAAATGAGATAACATGCAAAATTTTCATTTGGTTAATTTATAAACAATAAAATCTTATGCATATCATAACTTGGACAGTATGGGTTTCCAGCTGGCCATTCAACAATAAAATAAGTCCATATTAAAAATGTATTAAAAACATTTTTATAACTCATATTTTTGTGTTATTTATTGATTTCAAGTAGACCTTTGATAAAATGAATACAGCTAAATTTAGTATCTATTTTAGCTGAGTTGAAAACACCAGTTGGGTTAGGGCATTAAAAAATATCAGTTGAGTGATTGAATTAGAGGCTTTATATTCTTTTTGAAAGAGTCTAAAGGCACTGTTCTACAAAATGAAAGTTCTCTGTATGATATGTTTTTGTTATAATGTTGGTATTAGGTAAGGTGATTGATTATGGCAATTGTTTTTATGTTAGCACCGAAGTTCATTATTCGTTTACTCAATTTGGGAAGCTGTAAAATTTCTAAAATAATTTGATTATGTGTTTTATTTATGATGTCGTCATTTTAAGTAGAAAATGATCTATACTAATTTCATTTGTAAGCATATGAAAGCAGAAAAGGTTGCTATTATTATTATGATCACAAAATATCTTATTAATGAAATGAAAGTTAATAATTTGTTATTTATTATCTATAATTTATTTGTACTCACAGTTGATAATTTTAAATTTAAATTGGTTTCCAGTTTTACTTACTTTGGTTCAGCTATTAATGACTACGATAATATTTTTAAAAAATGAATTTTTGTATTCAAAAAGGAAATGCTGATATTGATATCAATACTTATAATAAATTCCTTATTAAATTAATTAAGATAAAAATTTATAAAATTATTACCAGTTCTGTAGTAACATTGTAATGAAACTTGAACTTCAGTAAATAATGATGAATACAACTTATTAATCTTTTTTAAAATGAAAATATAAAAGTAAGAGTTTTCAAGCCAATAAAATGAAACTTTTCGCAATTCAGAATCAGACAACAAGATGGCCTGGTTGACTAGCACCTCATTCTCATTATCCCATTATTATTGGAAGACAGTGAGTTCTAATCCTGGCTTAAAGAAAAATCAGTCATGTTTGCAGCTGGTACACATTAAATATGCTGTGGTTGCAATGTCCTCCAAGTAAAATGATACCCCTGTGAATGGCAGGTCAAGTATTGGGAATTTTTTGTTTGGTTATTGCTTCTAACTTATTAAGATTTTCACCCAGCTGCTTCCATCTAACTGGTAATGTCCAACTCAGGGCTAGATACAGGGAAATATGCTTTTGCAACAACAATAACAGTGGAAAATCAAAGACAATAATGAACTTTATCATCTAATCAATCGAGAAAAGTTTATTAAATTTTGTCATTTAGCACAGTTGAGTCTAATTGAAAGAATGGACGAAAAAGTTTTGAAAGATTAATAAATTTGGAGGTTTAGGACTCGCTCATAAATTATTATATGGTACAATTAAGAATCTATAAACATCATGAAATATAAGATAGAAAATTTAAGACTAAGATCAGGAAAATTTGAAGTTACATTGCTTAACAAGCCCAAGGTCCAGTATGGGTTGCATGCTATAAAAGAAGATATAGAAAGTAAAAATTAAAAAAAAATTAAAGATATTTTCTAAAATTTGTCTTACTAAAGATACATAAACTAATACAAATTACCAATTCGTTATCTACATTTTACAAATATAAAGGAATTGCATTCATGATTATCATAGCAAGCAATCTTTCCTAATTTTTTAAAATGATTTTATGTAATAAATTTGAATTATATGATATTAGTTTATTTGATTGCTTAGTATTTATGTATGTTAACTAACCTATTAATATAATCATAACATATAGTAGTATATTCTAATCTTGCTTTGTTTTCTTAGGTATTGTTGCTAATTGATGCAAAATCTGGATTTGAAATGGAAACATTTGAATTTCTAAATATTTGCCAAGTTCACGGAATGCCTCGTTTAATGGGTGTTTTAACTCATTTGGATCTGTTCAAAAATAAAAAGACTTTGCAGAAAACTAAAACAGCTTTAAAAAAGCGGTATCGCACAGAAATTCCAAGAGTAAGTCCAAGAGTTTCATTTTGTTTTATTAGTATTTAGTAGAGATTTTATTTAGTATAAATGGTTAAGTATTTAATGATTGATTTAATATTATTTTGCCTTAATTAATAGTTATAACTTTTCTGACATCTGTGTGTATTAGGCACTGAAAGATTTTTTTTCTCAGATGAAAAAATTTATAAAAATATTTTATTTGTAAATCCAAGTTTGGTGAATTTGAGAAATAATTTTACTTAATTTAAAAATATTTTGCCAAATTTATGTTAGTTGTATTATTTAAAATATACTAAAAATATTTTGAGGATTTTTTAAAATTTAATTATTAGTTTTTATACTTTGTGAAGAAATATTTATATGTATCAGATTAATACTTGTTAAAAAATTATACTTCTCAATTGTTATATAATTTTTTAAATAAAACAAACAATTTTACTCTTTTATACTATTTATAAACAAAATTTTTGAATATTTAATTTCACTTTTAAATATTTTTATACTTTCGCAATTAATAAAAATTTAATTTCACTTGGTTTTTTACTCAAATACAAGTTCAATTTTTTTTAAAAAAATGTTTAAATGTTTTTAATACACATTTTAACACAATAATCTTAATATATTTTATTATTTCTGAATTGTTTTCATAATTTATAGGGAGAGAAAATGTTCTATTTGTCTGGTATTATGTATGGTGAATATTTAAAAAATGAAGTACAAAATTTGGGACGTTTCATTTCTGTCATGAAGTATGAATTATCCTCTTGGAAGAAAAGTCATCCTTATGTTTTTGTAGATAGGTATGTTTGATATATGTTCATATCATTAAATTTTCCGGTTAATTAATTTTTGCAAATAATCTTTTTTATTTTTCATTTATATGCAAAATATTATTTATCTTGTTAGTCAGGATAGCAGTATGTTTAAAAATATTTTAAGTTTAAAATTTATATTCTAAAACTCTATTTGATGTACAAGAACATTATTTATACTTGTTTAGAAATTTGGTTTTACCATACAATGTCTGAATTTCATTCAAATTGTAGGAGTATAAAAATGTATGTCAAAATTACACAGACATGTGCTTTTATCATAGGAATACAAAAATATTTAACTTAATTAGTAAAAAGTAAACTTGTTATAAGAATATTATGTCTAATTTTCTTATGTCTTATATAAATATATACAATAAATGTATACAAGATATTCAATTTATAACAGTACCTATTTGTTTGTTTTTTTCTTAGCTATCTATAATACTTGCAAAACAAGACTTTTAAGCATAACTATTTAATCAGTGTTACCATATTCAATGTGTGGCTATTGCTTTTAAACTTGTTTTTTTATCTTAAATTTGCATGAACATTATTAGTAGTTTTTAATCTAATTCTGAACAAATGATTTAAATAGTCTGCTTTTTTCAACATTTTTTTAATTATTCTTTAAAACTTATATCAAAAAATAATGGCAATAATAAAATCTGTTTGCATAAACTAATTCTTTGATTTTAATTAAAATTTCTTATTATTCTGTGGAATATATTTTTCTTTTCAGTAATTATATTATGTCTAAATCATTTTAAACTATGCGAAAGAACTTGCATTTAAAATTTCCATTGAAACCAATACCTTCAAAATGCCGCATCTTTAAAATGGTTGAATGTGATTAATGTGGATAAATTGTGAAATTAAATTATGTTAACATTAAAGCTTAATAACATCATAATTTTCTTTGAAATAAAACCAGTCAATTCTTTTAAAAATTACAGTCCAAACTGTAACAAGGGATATCTTGTAGTTCAGCACCTCAGGCTATGAGACAACATTTGAAATTTTACCCTTATCATTTGTAGTCAGTTCAAAAATTGCATTCCAGTGTGACCCTGGAAATCAACTGCAGTTTTAAATTTGGTTTTATTGATTTATTTGCAACAACATGTAAAAGCTTAATGGATATATAATTAGCCAAAATTAGCTTCTATGGAGTCAAGAGGTTCTATGCTTCTATGGAGTCAATCTCCATGAACTTAGAAAACCTTCTTTACGCATCCAAAAGATTGGTGTGTGAGATTATCACAAAGTGAAAATTGATAAGATCGATCTTGGTTATCTAAAATATCAATGCCAAAGTGTGCCTAAGCATAATTCGAGTTTTAATTGCTTAACTGGATATATGGCACTGGTAGTTTCAGCAAGATGGAGCCACTCATACATGTCAAACCTAACAATGGAAGTGCTTAAGGAATTCTTTGATGACCATGTAATTTCAATAGACTTATGATAAAGCAGGTCATAAAACATTAACTTATTTTATTTTTGTAAGGTTTTCTCAAAGATTATCACTCAATGGTCACTTTTTTAGTCATGAGGATTAATTTGACCAGGATCTACAGTTTAAAATGGATTCTGAACCACTGAAAACATCCATATTGGTGGTGGGACTCAAGCCCACCAACTGTTGAACTAATGACCAGAGCATTATATATGATTGCTAACTCAGATACATATCAGCAACAGTATCCCATAGAAATCCTGCGAATAGTGATGGGCTATGCATATTTATAAATACCTGCCAATCTTGGAGGAAAAAATATCAGTAGATTCTACTGATTTTGAGGGGAAAAAATCAGGAGACACATCTAGAGACATTTTTGCTTGAAACAGAATGCTTAAAACGGTAGTACAGCAAAAAGATAATTTTACTCTTTAGATTACACTTCTGAGAATAATTTATGTTAAAAATATTTTGCATTAATTTTAAATTTTCAATAAAATATTTATTAACCTTTGAAGGATTAACGAATGTACTACATGTAAAAAGTAAACATCAACGCTTATGTTCCAAGAATTATTTTATAGGACAACTTTTACTACATGACTGCAATTTATAACTTTTAAACTTATAAAATTACACAAAAACATAAAATACATTATTAAATAAATTTAATTCAGTCACAATTATTTTTATGGAAATATTTTCATAATTTAATTACTAATAATTAATAAGATTCCTCCTAATTGAACTGCTTATGTAAACAAGCACCATGTCTGCTATGTTACCTAGTGGTTACAGTGTCATTCTCTCATGACTGACTCGAAACTCAATTTAGAGGAACACATTTAAGAAATATTATATATATATAATAATCATTATATTAGTGCACCATCTGTGCTATTTTAGCTCCTAAAACAACTCAATAGACCTTTTTCCGTCAAAATTTTGGCTGTTTTTAAGTTTTTCACTGAAATTGTCTAAAATTAGTAGATTTTCATACATTATTGGGAAATTGGGAGAAATTATGGAAAATCAGGAGTTTTCCGATAAAATCAGTAGAGTTAGCAGCTATGTATATCTTATGCATACAAATGCTAAGGTTCATTTGCATTCTTTTAATCTTCTGAATTCTTGAATTTACTGGCAAGATACGGCCTGTAAATTTGAAAATCCAGATTCTGAATCAATAATTAAAAAATTTAAAATGTATTAAATCTTTTGAATTTACATGCAAAGTATTGTGTAATATATAGAGTTATCATAGTATACTTTTGCTGCTTTGTAATGCATTTTGACATGAAAGGCTGTGCAATTCTTCCAACTCTTCATTACCATTATTAATTTTTGGCTATAATAATTAGTTTTTTTTCCTTATATTGAAAATTGAATGTTTTTTTTAAATATTTACTGTCTTGAGTATCAAATATGGATTTCTTCATATTTTCATTTAGTGAATAAAAATAATGAAATTAAACACATAAAAAAATAAAAGCCTGAAGTTTGCACTCATAGATTTTTTCTGATGAAGTGGAGTGATATTTCAGTTTCCCAAAGGCTTATGTTCTTAGAAAAAACATAAAAAAATCAGGTATGTGACACTATGCAATGAACTTACTGCTATGCCAAAAAAAAGTAAAATGGTTATTTCAGTCTTCATATGTTTCCAATTTTAATGAGAAAAAAAAAGCAGTTCATAAGTCTTAAGTTTTTTATTTGTCTGAGAGTTAATTAGAATTCTAAAAGTAAATAAATAAAATTTATATTTTGTCTTACTATATTTAAGAAGGTAGAAATTGATGATGTGAAAAAAATTTTTCTTTCTCTTTTGTATTTTAATTATCAAATCAAATTTTAAAATATTTCAAAATCATATTATTTTAACTTTTGTGTTCCAATAATAAGATTATTCATTGATTATTCATTTTATTTCCTAGATGTTTTATTGTAAGTGTATTATTTATGACATTAGCAGTTTCCACAAATACCACTTTAGCAGATTTTGAAATTTTAATAGATAGCTTTTATATTTATTTTAAAAATCAAATCCTTATTAATTGCAAGTAATAAAGTGCTTGATAAAAAAACCTATTTTTTTGTATTTTTGTTGTGATTATTATCTTAGATTCAAAATCATTTTATTTTGCTGATTCAAGCAACAATTGAATGATGACTGAAAAGTGATTATTATTGTTAATAGAATGGAAGATATCACAGATCCTGAAAAATTAGCAAAGGATGCCAACTGTAATCGAACAGTGTGCTTATATGGATATGCCCGTGGTGGTGCTTTAAAGAATAATACAGACTATCATATTCCAGGTAACAATATAAATTATCATTCTATTATCAAAACAACATATTTTTTTTCATGTGTGATTTTGCTAATGTCAATTATTTTGAATTTTTTGGTATAGTTACTATAGATATTTCACAGAATTTCACCTATGAGTTTTGCAATTTTAATTATTTAATATACTGCTTTAAAAAGTGTATTACATTTCAAACAATCCTATTATTGTTTTAAGTATTTCCATTAATTTTTATAGAGCAATTATTTGGGTATTTGGTACATTTTTGCTTTAGATTTAAGCGAAAATTGTTTTTCTTGTATAACAAGAATCTATCAAAGTATCATATGGTATTTGTCTATATACAACAAGACATTTATTTTAGATGATCAGAACAAAATGGGATATATTAAGCGAACTTCTGCAAGCATTGTAGTGAATAAAAAATATTATATTCAATTAGAAGTAATTAATGACAATCTTGAACCATTCATTGTTTTGCATTGTAAACATAAATAACTTTTATAAAAAAAACTATCATAACCAATCAGTTAGTACTTTTATGATGTTTATGAACATTGATTTGTTAAATATTTCAAATTTAGAACTTCAAAATTTATTAATATATTTAACTTGTGTATTGATTAAATCTTAAAAAAAATAGGAATTACTTTATTTTACATTGGCTTTTTGATATGATATTTTATACTGATATTTTAATAGCTGCAAGTTTATGTTATCTCAGTATTTAGCTATCATTTTTTTCTCAGTATCTAAATATGCATGCTAATGCAATGATGATTTTACTTTCAAATAACATACACTTTATGAAAAGGAAACCTAAGATATTTGCTAAAATGAAAGTTAAATAAATTCCTTACATTTAAAAATATTCAAAGGAAATTCTAAGCAGAAATACTTTCCTATTGTAGTCATTTGTAACGAGCTAAAAGGTGAGGATCAGTATAGCGCATGCCCGCTAGATTCTGCCCCCCCTCTCTTTCGATTATATTATTATTTTTCTTTAGTTTGGAATATATATATACTGATGGCTCCTCCCAGGAGGACTGTACCTCTGGTGCAGGCTGGTGCCCTGTTGGTATGAATGCCACAAATTTCGAGGCTGAGATTGAGGCAATTAAACAGGCTACTTACCAACTTTTGACCTGTAATGCTTCTCTCAATCATGCAGTCTTCCTTGTCCACTTGCAGGCAGCCATCCTCTCACTCTGCTCCTTTCAGGCTTGTCAATCAAAACGTGAAGAACAAGCAAAAATACAAATAGACAAACTTATTAATGATGGATGGATTCCTTTCTTTCAGTGGATTCCCAGCCATTGCAATATACCTGGCAATGAGAGAGTGGATCGACTGGCAAAACAGGGATGCTTGCTCCCACAGCCCTCTTTGTCTATCTCATACAATCAAATTTCATCCGAAATTATCAAAACAACAAATGTCTTTTTAAAAAAATGCCAGAATGCAGAGGCTACAGAAAAAGTGAGGTCTGAACTGATACACACTCCTATTCCTATGGACCTCCCATGACAAATTTTTAGTGCAAATTTTAGAATTCAGACTGGACATGATTACCTTCGAGTCTTTTTCTCTCTCATCTTTGTTGTATTGACATGTTTAACTCCCCTGACTGCCCCCTGTGTTTCACAAGAGAGGCAATGAATTTTAGTCATTTGAATGTTTGCCCATCTCTGGACTACGTTAATTCTCTTTTGCTTGACAACTACCATATGAAGGCTACTTTGTATTGGGCTGCTAGAAGGAAAATGGCCGATGTGGCCAATTCTTGACATAGGAAAAAATAAAGTTTGGAGTAATTCATGTAAATAGTAAAAATTATATATATTTAAAATCTATCTTTATCAATAAATTAAATTAAATTGTCTTCAATTGCCTTGCCACCTTGTTACGCTACACATTATGACTGAAACTCAAGTCCTTAAGTTCAGAATGAAGTGTTAGCTAATTTTAAAAATAGATGTGTTCTTGAACAAACATTCCTAAAAATATGCAACCATTCAAAATTCATCATCATTAGATAAAATATTATCAGCCATATCAACAAAATGTACTATTAAATTCTGTATATTTTCTACATTAAAATAATTTCATAACTAGTTGCATGAAAATGTAAGGTTACATGTGTTAATGCTCACTTCCTTAAAGAAATATTTTGGAAACTGGGGAAAAGGACACATTTATCTTATAGAATTGATCACATTTTACATGGATTTTCCTTAGCAATCAATAAACCAAAATTTTTGGCATATGCCTTTCTTTTATATGGTGATGCAATAATTGAAAATAATGTCAACTGAGTTTGTTTGAAAATGATGTAAGACATTTAATATTATATGAGTCGTTAAATACCTTGGATTAGGACATTTGTTTTGAGTAGAAAGAATGAGATTATTGATGAGACTTTTAGTTCTACTAAAAGTCTACTAAAGGATGTTAGTTCTACTTTTTAATATTTGGAATCTCCAAATCTTGAACAGTGAAGGAGGATACGTTTTGATGACTCTTATTCAATGAGTCATTTAAATATGTGCTTAACATGTTTGATCATAATTAGGTCATCAGAACAGTTGAGTTCTCCATGTTTGAAACTAGTTCTGCTCTAGATAAGTTATGTATTGTTTGATAATATTATATATTAAAAAATAATCATCACCAGTGCCTCTAGGGTAAAACATTATACATAATTTCAGTATCTCATCTGCATCAAATAATAATTGTGAATGTTATGCAGATCTGTATGTCCAACATGGCTGATACATGGCTGTAAATATTTATATTCTAAGATAAGCACAATTATTGCTTTTACCACTAATTAACTTCAACTACTGTAATATAATCTTTTCTAAACAAATGTTTATGTAATTTAAAAGCTTCTTTTTCTAAATACCAAAACATGTCTGTTGCCTCACTCAAGATTGAATTAGAACTTTTCAGTTAACTGAACTTTTTTCTGCATACAATTCTTTGATCTGTTAGGTCTCAAAATCAATAGAATATGCATCATCAGCCAAGAAACGGGAGTATCTGATGTGCTGCAATCATCTAGTTATAAATTGTTTGGTTTGAGATTTTGTATCTTATCTCTTTAGAGAATTGTCTTTGAATTTAAGTGGCAGAATTTGCTCTATCTTGACAAATTATTATGGGATAAATCAGTCTCAAATTCAAGTCTCCCCTTCAATAATAATGAGTTGGCTGCTGAATGATTAGTATCCTAACTTTTAGTTCACAAGTTCATGAACTTGACTTGTACCATGGGTGTGGATGTTTGGAGTTCACTGTAAAGTATCCATTGTTGTCCAATTAGCCATGTTGTGCCTAAATTGAATAGAGTGTCAACTAAACTAAATCAAACCCAATAATACTCTCAAAACACGGATTGTGGTAAATCATATTGTCATGGCATTTTTTAGTCACACTCCAGACAAATTTTTCAGACAAATTTGAGCAGTTGAATTTGGTGACTCAGATAGTGAAAAAAAAAAGAATGTATAAAATTCTGGCATTTCTATACCTATAACCTTTTTCTTAAATTTTTGCTTCTATTTGAAATATTGACTGTTAAATTGTCTTTTGTTTTCCATTATTGTTTGAAGTATAATTTAATTATTTGATTTAAGTTATCAGTGTAAATATTTGCATAATTTTGTTAAAACTATGTTCTTCAATTTTTTAAGCATTGTAGATTCATTATATTTAAATACATGAAAAGAATAATTATTTTTCTACAGGTTGTGGTGATTACTTAGTAAAGAATATTAATTTCTTGCCTGATCCTTGTCCTCTCCCAGAAAAACATAAAAAGCGTTCTTTGAATGAAAAAGAAAGACTTATATATGCTCCAATGAGTGGTGTAGGTGGCATCGTGTATGACAAAGATGCTGTTTATATTGAATTAAAAGACAATCAAGCTCAAACTAAGGAAGAGGTATATTGTTTCATAGTTTTTTACAATAAAACTTCTTTCAGAAATAGCCGTATTTTACTTTTTATAACTGTTATTAAAAAGAATTACAATATAATTTGATTTTTTTAAACTTATTAATTTAAAAATCTAATTATGTTTTTTAAAATTTTTTAAATTTAATTTGAACATAATATTAAATAAATTAATTGATAATTTGATTAAAATGAAAGTATTTATTTAGAAGATATTAAATGTGCATTAGTTCATAATTTTGGTTAAAATTTATTACACTGTCATACTTTTTCTTAAAAAAATAGATATGCATTTATTGAGTAATTTCTTAATGATTAATTTTCTGATTTAAATGATTTGATGATTTACTGACTTAATTATTCAGTTCTTAGTTATATAATTTTGCAATATATTTTATTAAATTTGAACCTTTAATTTTTGTAAAAAATATATGAAATATTATATTTTATATTTGATTTAAAATATTGGTATTGAAAAAATAATTTGAGAATGAAAGAATTGAGGTGTTAGGTGCTGCAGTCAAAGCATTTTCAGCAAATCCTCACTCTAGGTTTTACTTCCTAGTTATCTCATCTTGCATTGCAAGTGAGAAGGAAGGCTTATCATCTCCTAAATTTATTTCTGAAATGACAGCTTTGATCTGTTGTTGCTCTGAATCTGAGAATCCATCAATGAGTCAAGATTTTAGAGTCGTTTATTTATTCTCCTTGAGTGGTGTGAGCACAGTGTCATTAATGTAATTTAGAATATCCAAAGTTAAAGTAGAAATCATGCAATAATATTTAGCTGAGTCCTGTTTTATACCAGAAGCCATAAATTGTGCTTTTATGTTCGCAAAACACAACACTGGTTATTTGTCCCAAAAGGGGGTAATTTACGCTCACTCTAGCTACATCAGTCTCTTCCTGTGCCCCATCATTCAGCATAATAAACAATGTGAACCCCAAAATTTGGAACAGATAATGATATCCTACCTTTGCTGAAGATACCACAGTTATTTACAGTTCTCTTTTCTGTGGACTCTTGAAGTAGAAAATATTTATCAAGATGTATCCTGAGAGAGATCTTTTTCCCACGTTGTAAAACTGTCAGGGTCACCACTGGGGAAGTTTAATTTAAGAAGATTGAAACATCACACACACACATCACCAATGAATTATTACACTTGGTTGAAATGAATAAAGATTACACCATAAAATTAAACAATCTTTAAACAGAAGTAGATTCTGAAGAGCGTGCTTCAGGATATCCAAGAAGATTATACATAATGATGACAATGCAGTTACAATTACAGTTTCCAGCTAGTTCAGTTATATAAATTACATATAAGTACGTTAAATAAAACAAGTTTTCCAATGCCACTAGGTTGGCAAGTCCAGCAAGTTGTCACGTCAGGTCAAGAGTTGCTTGAAGCATGGCATGACCACCACAATATTTTTTTATATTTGTGGCAATTATTGAAAATAGTTAAACTATGATTTGATCCTCTAAATGTTAGTAAAAATTTCAATTATTTTAAAATAACAAAAAGTTAACTTATTTTAAAATTATGGATAAATTTTTATATAGTCTATCAGTTGAAATATTAAATAAAATTCTCTCCAATGACAATTGAATTATTTATGATATACAATATGGCAAAAACACATCACATATGCTTCTAGTCTCTTATAAAAGTGAATTTTTTAAGGTCTTGCACTATCAAATTTTTATCTCCCATCTTTGTATCTGATAAGACTTAAATAAAGAATCTGTTGATAACAAATATTTATTTGAGCTCGATAGCTCCATACTGAATGTGGACTATACTGCTACAAAAAAATACAATTCTGAATCAAATTTTTGAGAGAGAAACAAGAGTGTAGGAGGTTGCCATAATTGGCATACTTTATCGCCTGATAAACAATTGTGGAAGGCGGCAACAGTATCACTGAAAAATTAAAATCTTTCTCATATTTCTCATGTATTAAATAAGAAGTATGATGTAAATTACTCTAAATTTTAAGCGTAAAATTTTGTCTCAGCTAAAATTTATTTAATGCAAATTATTTCTAACTCATAAAATAAATACTTTTCTGGGGCACAATTAGAAAATAAATAGAGATACCGATTTGAAAATTTTTGCAAAAGGAAATAACAAAATATTATCCTATTCAAATGTATTTGCCAGTTGTTTTATTCACAAAGCTAAAATAACATTGTGCTTAGAAGATTTATATTTTAATAATTTTTTTCTTTTATTCAGATTTTAAAAATGTATCATATTAGTTTTAGATATTTGATTCTTTGACATTTAAATTATTTAACATATGACATTTTTTCTTAATGCATGAAAAGGAAAAGTATAAATTAAAATATTAAGTAATAATATCAAAATTTATGTTTTTGCAGTCTTAAAGTTTGCAAATGAGAAATTTCATAGTTAAGTTGAGGAATAATATTAAGTCTATATTTTGCTTCTCTTTATTATGTTATTCAGGAGGCACAATTAATACATTGATCACTAATTTTTAATATTGTGCTAAAGACTTTTCCAAGTGACATTTACCACATTTGAACATAATTAAGAATGTATACTAAATGCTAATATCTCATAAAAAATTTATAAAATACTAAATTGCTTAACTTGATAGGTATTCTTATTTTATTGTACACAAAATTTCATTGAAATTCTGAGTCATTTTATTATTAAATTGCATGTATAATATATTTATATTACATGTATAAGATACATGTATAATGATATGATTATATTGAATGCATACTTCTTCTTTTATGTATGCTTATTTCAAGTAATTTAATTTTATCTTATTTCAAATTTATATCCTCAATACATTTTAGGAAGAGAAACCAACTGATAAATTAGTAAGCTCTATTGTAAATGTCCAACATCCTATTGATGAAAAGATGAAAGCAGCTCAGTTTCAACTTTTTCCTGGTGCTACTCCTCTTGAAGATGATGAGGAATTGTCAAGGTAAAGATTTTTTTCCTACTAATTAATTATTAATTTACTAAATGTGTTGGCCCTTATACGCATTATATTTGTAATTAAAAATTTTTTTTAATGTTATGATTCATTTTAGCAATGATGATGAGGAGGAAGATAAAGATGATTCTGATATTTTTAATCATAAAAACAAAGGTCAGTTTCAACTTTTTTCTGGTGCTGAACCATTAGAAGAGGAGGAGGATTCATCGAGGTATATTAATATAATATTACATCAATATGTTTCAATTTATCTTCAATCCTATATTAATTAAGTATAGAAATCTCCAATTTGTTGCTATTGATTAAGTTCTGTTTAAGATTTTTTTTCTTTCCAGAATAAAAATAATTTCCAAAATACCTTCTTTTCACATTTTTTTCACCAGTTCTGAATTTAATTTATCAGAAATTATACTTTATTTAGTAGTTAATTTTAGTGTACATATACAAAATGACAATTTTTTTCTGCATTTTCCCCCAAATTATGACATTAATGTCTACTGTCACTAATTAAAGCTGACTGCTTATTTAAATGCATTTTGAAATCAGGTCTGTGTTTCCTTCATTGTTACAGGTAACTGTACTGCATAAAATTTCTTTTTTAAAATTTTATTGCATAAAAACTGCTCAAGATACATTCTGAATCACTCACAATCTATCAGCATTGTTATTTTTGGTAAATTGTGGGCAAATACAGTACACACTTCAAACAATTTTCTTGTAGTCAAATATTTATGAAAATGTGAAATAAATTTCTTTCTAATATTTTTAAAATGTTAGCTATCTTGCAACTTGTTATTTCTAATATCCCATTTATAAAATTTAAGATTGGCCACAAAATTTTTATGGACACTTTTTAAAAATGTTTTTTGGGTTAACTATCTAATTTGCGTTGTAAGAGCGTTCAGCATCATCTGCGTTTGTATAGTAATGTTTAAAAATAATGAACTACTTCTGTATCATCTTGTCTCAATGTAATAGAATCTGAATAACACTTGTCAAGCATTGCTTTGCTTTAATAATATTTTTTCCATTGTTGGAAAATTATTAAAGTAGTATAGTTAACATCATAATAATTTTTGAAATAAATAGCAAATAGTCATATCTTATTCAAATCAATGCTGCCAAAAATCGCAGTTTTGTGAAGGATGACAGTATTTATGTCATCTTACAAACTTATTAAATAATGTTTCACTCAGTTAAAATTAAATTTTTAACTGACATTCTCATTTTAAATATTCTGTTAATTTCTTATATGTTTATTTTTTAATTTGGAATTTATTAAAATTGTGTGAAATTTTTCTTCATTTATTATTGTGATATTTAGTTTAAGAGATATAAGTTTAATCATAAATTCAAACTTCAGTAGTAAAGTTTTCCTTGTATTTTTTATATTTAGTGAAGAAGAGCAACCAAACAACATTGGATTTGAAACTGATAGTGATGATGACAAAATATACAGTGATGATGAAGGCATTGATCTTGAATCAGATCAAAGGAAGAAAAGAAAGGTTTGTAGTTATTTAATAATTTATGCCTGTTTTAATATTTGCAAGAACTATTTACTTAATGTTTGTAATGATTATATTGTGTGAAATAGATTTGCAGTAATTCAATGTTTTGTTAATTTTTTTTTCTGTTAATAGGTGAGATTTGATGATGAAACACCTAATTCTGATGATAGTGATGAAGAATCATGTGGGAAGAAAAAAAATTTACTAGCAAAAAAGCAGAAAACAGATAAGGAAGAGGATAGTAATAATGAATTAGGTGCATATTTTGCAATTTAAATTATATATTTATTTATTTATTATTTCTGTTTTGTTGTTTTCTATTAGCAAAATGTATCTAAAATAATAATGTAAGGTAATTTTATATTAATATTTTTAAAATTGATATAGATTATTTGAAATATTACAATAAGTTATTTAATAATTGTAAAATTATTAATATTATAAAATAAATAAAGTTATATTTTTCATATAAATAAATAATTAAAGATCTTCATTTTATATTTAATTAGCCTTAATTATTTACAAAAAAATTTAAACTCTGTTCCTTAATTCCTGTCATTAATTGAAGTAATAAAAAGGAAATTTTTAATTAAAGTTTAATAATTTAAGTTTTGTTAAGTTTTATTTAATTTTTTCTGTACTCTGTATATATATATATATATATATATATATATATATATATATATATATATATATATATATATATATATATATATATATATATATATATATATATATATATATATATATACTTATTTTCAAAATATATTACATTTATTATTAATGTCTATATTTACTATAAATTTGATACTTATATATGTGGTGTATATTTAAACACTTATGTTATTAGTAGTTCCTTATGTAATTATCAATATCTGATATCAATATATTATTTGTATTTTTAACAAAAATAGTTTTAAACAAATAGGCCAGGTTAAGTGGAAGGAAAATCTAATGAAAAAAGCAGCTGATGACTTTTATATGAGGCAGAAAGAAACAGTTAGTCTTCAAAAGCTTGTATATGGACAAAGTATGTATTAATGTATGCATAAAATCATTATTATTAAAAATCTGTTACTTAATAAAAATATAAATTTAATTTTATAAAAATTAAAACATATATTTTTTACATGTTCAACATGCATGAAGCATTGTGCATATTATTTATCAATTAGCAATTGCTCTTCCAAAATAATAAAAAAATAGCATTTTTTAAAACTTAACTAATAAACTATCATTTTAGTTGTTTTATTTTATGTATTTTTTAAAATTTTACATACGATTTTTCTTGTAGTACTATAAAATTTTATTTATTTCATGTATTTGTTTTGTATTATAATTCCATCTCATAATATGTTAATCATTTAATTTTGTTATAATATTTGTAATTTCTATATTGAATATATTTAGATATCATTTTATTTTATGAGCTACAGAAAATTGCTAACAAAAAAATTGCTCTTTTTAAAAGGCTTTACAGTTGATTTAATTTTAAAATTTCTAAAGAAAAACTAAAAATTTTGAAAATATTTTTATCATCTTTATTAAATATTATTATTTTAATAATATAATCATTTTAAAATTTGTATGAAATTATATATTTATTTTACAATTGAAATGGAGGAATTTTACATTGCCTTCATTAACTTGCAAAATGTTTTAAGATAATTGAAATTTAATATATGTTATAATAAATACTATTTATTAAAAAAGATCATTTGATTTTATAATCATTTTTTAATGTAAAGAAATTGAATTTATGTAAATTTAAGACATTTTTGCAAAGTAATGCCCCATAGTTCCCTTTATTATTATTCTTAACTAAAATCTGTATTTGAAAAACAGTGCTAATATTAAAAAATAATTTTTTTCAGATTTTGTGCAAGATTCTGAGGATTCTGATTCTGAAGGAGAAATTGGTGAATTATTCTTTATTGCTAAACATGAAAAAGAAAAGAAAAAATCTCAAAGTGATAATAATATTGATTGCACCAAATTTACATCAAATGTAGAAAGAGATTGGACTGATGATAATGTAAATAAAAATTATTTTAATTCAGGATGTAGTTACATTATTGCTTTAGGAAACTTTGTATCATTGTGATTTTTAATCATTTCTTTTATGCTGGAAACTTGTACAATTATTAGCATAAAAGATTAAAAAAGAAATTAACCCTTTGGAAAAGATATTTACTTTCTGACGATAATAAATATTGATAAGAAAATTCTTAAGTATGCTTCACTTAAAATAATATATTTACTTTTGTAATTATATTATTTTTATATATTGTAGTTATATTTACTTTTGTAATTATATTATTTATATTTTCTTTAATAATTTAAATTACATGATTGTATATAATTATCTTATTTGCAACTTATTATTGATAAGTTTTTTATTAAATTTAGTATCTTATAAAAAGTAAATATAGAAGTAAGTAAGTAATAATGATTTCTGTATTTTTTATATAAAAATAGATGTTACAAATGATCAAGGATTGTTTTGTGACTGGTAAATGGGAAGATAAAGATGATGCAGAAAAACTTCTTCAAGATGATGGTAAAAATAATTACATTTTTCCCAAAATATAAAATCTCCATGTATATTTAAGTATTTAATGTGCAAAGTAGCCCAATTACTATATGGAATTAAATTTTTTAAATGTGTTTTAGATTGCTTTTATTCTAAAAGTTTTATAAAATGCATTTTATTCATGAATTTTAAATGTATTCTTATTCACCTGTACTGAGAAAATTCACTAAAAATATTCACTAAAAATTACAAAATTTGTATTTGAAGATTAAAAGCTACTGAATTTTCTAACATTTTTCTCACATTATTTACTATTGTTTTAACAATACTAAAATGTCTGTTACATTTTCAAATTTCAAAAAATCTATTCTTGAAGTAAATAATTTTGATGTAATGAAAAAGAAATGGTTCTTAGTGGAATGCTTTGCAAATCAATTTAATATGATATTTCTAATGTGGCTATTTCTGTTTTTCTTTACATTGTTACATAGAAAATTCTGTATCTAAGTTTTGCAATTTTAATGAACTTTCCTGATATTAATCATTACATCAGGAATGTGATTCTTGTATGGATTGTCATATTTTTGTCCAATATTTTACTATAATCTATATTTACATAAATAATAATTAATTCAAACTACTCAGAAGTGTGTTTAATTATTTTCATCTAAATTTCCATCATTCTCTCTTTTAATTTTTTTATCCCTTCTCTTTAAATATGCAATATTTCTAAATATACTTACATAAAATGCTTAATTTTTCAGTTTCTTCGCCTCTGTCATGTTTTCTTTGTGATACTATACTACATTCTCTTAATTAATGAAACTATAATTCAGTATATAGAATCTTATTGTATTGGATATTTTAAAAATGTTTTGAAGCTTTTTATTTAAAAATTATCTTGAATTTGAGTATATTTAATTCCTTAACAAGAACAGTAGTTTTTTTTTCTTAAGCAGCCGATCATATAATATGTATTTGCAATTTCATTAGATGGTGAATTAAAGATTAAAAAAACTTCATTGTGGTATTGAAAATTTTAGTCAATTGTTAATGTATGATTTGGTTAACATGTAAAGGAAACATAATATTACATTTTTTCTTTTAACAATATTTATAGAGTTTTGCCCAACTAAATTTAATTCATAAATTTATAATGCTTTGAAGAAATAACATTAAGGATAAATATATTTGTATTTTATGCTGTATGTTTAGTGTTCTGTAGTGTTTTAATTATAAAAGCTGGTAATCTGATGTTTTGTACTACTACTATTTTTTTCTTTGTAGATTTTAGTTGTACAATTTATATTTTTCACAATTCATTTATTGTAGTCTGTTTAAAAAGATAACTTGAATTTGATAAGTTTTCAAAAGTCTGCTTCAAAATTTTCTTTTTCAATTTTTTTTTGGTTCTAAATGAAATTCTGAAGGGCTTTGCTATTTGCATTGCTTGTGTTAGAAATTGCAAATCCACTGAACTCTATTTATCAAATAACAATTTTATATTTACAAAAAATTAAGCAAATAAGCGAATGAAAATTTTTAAGTAAAGAGTATACAGAGTATGCTTTTTATTTAAAAATTTTCATGTTTACATTTTATACACATTTATTCTATAAAAACAGAAAGCAAATTCCATGCAAATTTTGATATTCTTCAATTGATGGATGTTGCACGAGCATGCTTCTCTATACTTAGCCCTGTGAGTTGGGATTTACCAGTTAGATAATAGCAGCAGAATGGAGATTTTCTGATTTTCAAGCAGGGTCCAAGCAAAAGACCCCCAATACTTGGTCTACCAACCCCAGAGGTATCACTTCACTTGGAGGACATTGCGACCATGAACTTTTGAACGTAATCCACCTGCCTTTAGCGAACATGAGGGATCTTTGATCAAGCCAGGATTTAAACTCGCTACCTTCCAATAAAGAGAACAACCCTTTATAAACCAGGTCATTGCTGCCAATTGATAGATGTTAGAAAACATATCATTGAAATGGAATAATTAAAATTTTCATAGATTGGCTTCATTAACATTGTATTAAACTTTTTTTTTTTTTTGAGTGGACCCATTCAAGTCTGATGGAAAGATTTCTAATTAATATTTGAGTAACTAAGCTATTCAAATGGATGGTTTACAAAATTCAATAATAATTATGAAATCTATTAATTTTTGTTCCATTCACATGAAGAATACTCTGTATTTTTATCTGGAATGTATTTTTATACATGAAATAATTTCTTTTAAGTACACACATAGATTAACTTGTATTTTCTTAAAAGTATTTAATCAAATAAAATTGTTTTGTGCAAAATAAAAAAAGCTTTGCTAATTTTTAAGCAATATTAAAAACAGAATTTAATAATTATTATCATGCAATGTATATTGATCACAACTTAAATAACAGATTTTTTCTGACAAAGGTAAATTTTATCTTGAATTTTTACTAAATGTTAGTATTTAGTCATCTTGAAATAGCTGCCCAAAATAAGTAAGTTCTTAAACTGAGAAAATCACTCTTAATGCAGAAAATTATGTATGATGGTATGCATCACTTTGCAATATTATGGTTCATATCACTTTGTTTTTCTTACTTTTCTTCTATGCTATACTTAATTTATCAATTTTTGTTACAGACGAATTATTTGGAGATTTTGAGGATTTTGAAACTGGAATGGCTTACAAGGGAAAACCAAATAATACAGATTCAGGTATTTTTTTATTTAGAAATAAATTGAAATAATTTTTAACCTGTTACATTTCGTATATTTTGCATTTATTTTCAAAAGATAATGAAAGTTCTGAAAATGAAGATAAATCAGAAGTAAATAATACAGAAGAAACTGAAGAAGCAAAAATTGAACGAGAGAAAACAGCTCAAGAGAAACGAATGGAAAAGAAAAAGAAGCTTAAAGAACTGTTTAATAAGCAATTTGATGATTCGGAAGGTAGGGCTTATCATGATGATCTCAAAATGGAAGCTGATGCTCAAGGAGAAGTATGTATAAATTAATTTCTCAATTTTTAATCATCTTAGAATGTATTTAAAGTAATACTAAATTTTTCAATGTGAAGCTTTTATTTTCATTAAATATTTGATTTACAGTAAGTATAGAAGAATGTTTATACCAATCTACATTGATAATTTTTATTTATTTTGCTTATATAAAGAATAAAATGAATCTTCTGTGTGATTTTTTAAAAGTAAATTTTTGTGCTTTATTAAATCTAATAGATTTATGTTATATTTAAATGCATATTGTAAATTATCTTTTGTACCACATTAAAATATTTTATTTCTAAAATTTTATATTTTTTAGTTGAACAAAACAGAGTTTGAAAATTTGGATGATGATTTGAGAGTGCAGTATGAAGGTTATAGAGCTGGTCTTTATTTGAGAATTGAAATTGAAGACATGCCTTGTGAATTTGTAAAGAATTTTGATCCCTCTTTTCCCATAATTCTTGGTTCACTTTTAAAGGGTGAAGACAAAATGGGATACTTACAGGTTAGTTTTTTTATTTATTTTATAATAGTTTTGAATCTATAAATGAAATTTTGAAGGTTTTACTTCTTATAATGAACATTATTTTATATTTGTATCTTAATATTTTGCTTACTTCTGTGGGCTGTTGCATTTGTTAATAATGTGTATAAAGTTTCAACTTAATCTAGTTAGAACATAAAGACTTATAATGGCTCATAAAGACATATAATGCCATTTTAACCACCACTTTATATCAATGCCTTCAGAGAGAAATTTTTGTAAACAGTGGATGGCACAAGGAGAAGGAAAACAGAACTTCCTGACACTTATTTGACAGTTGTGCAAGCAGAAAGTGGCACTATAATGGCCAGCTTTTTTTCTCAACAGTAACTGATTAAATCTAAAACATTTCATTTTTAAGAATTCTGTCCTATTCCCCACTTTTTACCTATGCATACTCTTTTTTAGTAATAGCCTTGTATAATTTGGGTTTATAGTAATCTGAAGAACATGATTCTGTTGATGTTATCTGTAACTGTATCATAGAAGATATTTCCAAATTTGATCCTAGCCACTATTGAATAATAGAAGGTGAATGTTAGGCTTCTTTCTGCGTGCACATCTTCTGAACTAGAGTTCAATAATTTTTTTATATTTCCTCTCTTGGGACATGTAAATATCACATAGTCTTTAGTTATCAGGATGTCTATTACATGATGCCAAATATTTTAAATATTAGTGTATTTTTTGTCTATATTTTAAAAATTGTTTTATTGTATTATTTCCAATACTTAAATAATTTATATTTTAAAGATACAAATATATCATTCATTTTAAAACAATGTGTCTAACAACTGAGATAAATCAAGAATTATCAGGGAATTTGAACTATTTTAGGATATTAAAGTATGATTGATAATAGAATTAGTGATAGTATAATTAAACTATAAAACTTTTTTATGAATCTTTATAAGAATGTAATTATCAAAGGAATTAACTATGAATACTTATCTGAATAGACCTCAGTTTCTTTAAAAATTATGACTTCATTATATCCTAAGTTTTAAATATTAAATAATTTGAGCATTCAAATTATGTCACATCTTTATTTAAAAATGAATATTTTTCTAAATAGCAATTTAAAATATTAACATTGATCTTGAAGAATCAAACAGTCAAAACAGAGAAAAGTAAAAAATAATTAATAGAAAATTTCATGAATAAAAGAATGTCAAATATGAACTTATCTGTAGAAATTGCATTTTATAGCGTACCTTAAATTAAATATTTTTATTTATAATATATGTTCTGTTAAATCGATTTAAAAAGTATATTCATTAAATACCTTAAAATTTGGGTACTCTGAATATACCATGCAATTTTATCAGCATTCAAATAAATTTTTGCACACCTGTTGTAGTGAATTTTTTTATGAGTAAAAATTTATGTATAAATTGCAAGAAATATTAAATTTTCAAAAATGTACTTTTTCTTGTCGTTTTTTGTCATTTCTTTTCAATTCCTATCACTCTTCCAAAGTTTATATTGCTTTGTTTCACTGTCAAACCTATTAAGTTAAATTTTTTACTATTAAATTATGAATAAGTTCCATTTAGCTCTTCCTTGTATTATTGAATATCGATTAATTAAAAGACTGACATTATTCGCAGTGCCAATGAAAAAAATTTAGACTCTTTGGAAATATTAGAGAAGATTTAATGAATCAAATATTTATGATACAGCATATTTTAGAGCTTAATTTATACTATATATATTTTAAATTTCAGGCACGCATTAAAAAACACCGTTGGTATCCCAAAATTTTGAAAAGTAGAGATCCCCTCATTGTCTCTCTTGGCTGGAGGCGTTTTCAGACTGTGCCTCTATATTATATTGTTGATCATAACAAACGTAATCGGCATTTAAAGTACACTCCTATGCATTTACATTGTATGGCTGCTTTTTGGGGTAAGTTAAAAATGTTTTTTCATGTATGTAATATAATTTCAAAATTGATATGATTGATGTTAATAAAAAAGTTTATTAGTTGTAATTCTACTGTTTAAAATTCTTGCTGTAAAATATTTTGTTATCTCAAAATATTTTAATATGTTAGTTTTTATTTCATCTAAACCTTACTTTGAATGATGCATTTTTGTAGTTTAAATTTTTTGAAGTGTTATTAAAGATTTATTTACATGTGTGTAATACTTTTTATGAATCACTGTCTTCTTCTCTAATATACTCAAAAAAAAATAGTGTTTGTCCGAAGAATGAACAAAACAAACTGCAATAAGTCTTTACAAATAATTTATTATTATATTTAGTTAGGAATTTTGTGTAATTTCAGGTCCTATTACTCAACAGAAGTTTGGAATAGTGGGTGTTCAAACAGTTAATGAAATCACAGTAAGTATAAAATAATATTGCCTTTTTCTGAGAAATCATAGTACAATTTTGTAGTTTAGGCTCAAATAAAGTGATATATTTGTAGCATTATCTACATTGTAGCAAATTTCTGTATAAATTAGACTAATATAAGATACTGTGAGGTTCTATTTTCCTTTTAATAGTATATTACTTTAAGTTATAATTCTTCAATGTCATTAAAAACCTGGATTTTTTTAACTCTTGTGAATATCTTAATTATATAAATATTTGATTGCACTAATTTTTGAAAAATCTATTTGATTTTTGTACTAAAATCTGTATGATTGTGTTTGTTAAGTGTTTGAATGGATTTGATCTTATCATTTGTAAAAATAAAATAAGACATTTTATTGTTATTTTAGTCAAATTTTAGGATTGCTGCTGTAGGAAGTATCACAGAAGTCAATCAAGCTACCAATATTGTGAAAAAGTTAAAATTAGTGGGAACACCATTTCAAATTTTTAAGAAAACAGCTTTTATTGAAGTAAATTACTATACATATATATTTTTTATTTGAATTTTTTTAAATTTTAAAATAGTGTTTAAATATATAAACAATAATTAATATTCTCTTAATTTTAGGGTATGTTTCACTCCAGATTGGAAGTAGCTAAATATGAAGGAGCTGCAATTAGGACTGTTAGTGGCATTAGAGGACAAATAAAAAAAGCATTACGTGTAAGAACATTTTTAATAACATTGTTGGATGCATACAAAATTATATATGTTTTTGAAATGTCATTAAAACTGATGATTTCTGTGTTCCTTATTTATTATTAAAATTCCTAACAATCTAAATTTTTAGAATAATAAGGCCTCAAAAACTGCTTAGTGAAGTAAAAGTGATTTGTCCCCATCTGTTATGTTTTCTCTCCTTATATGAATGTAATCAAACTGGCAACTTAATGGTTATTGCTTTGGTGTTCTTTAATTTGTGGCTTTGATTTCTTCCTCAAGCATTGATGTTAATAGTAATTTGGAACCTACTTCGAAACTATTAGTCCTTGTTGAATTAGCCCTTCTTTGCAGAAAATGTAACCATGAAACACATCAAACTAATTGAATCTTCTAAAAGGATTATCATTAGAAGGACAGTTACCAATCATCAAAATACCTGACTTTCATTGCTTTTTTATTAAAACTATTTTTTTTAATTAAACTGGTATATTTTTAATTGAAATAAGGAAAATTAGTGTGCATTTTTTTAAAATTTTAAATCTCAATTTTTTTTTTGAGATATTTTTAAATTAATATTACTTTGGAGTTATATATTTAATTTTGTTTGTTTTACATCATATAGTATGCATAATTTTTCATGTTATATCATCAGTTAATGACAATTACATTGTTCTTTTAATTTTATAAGGTTTTTTAATGTTCTTATGTTTATATTTTTGATTTGAATGACTGATTAATTTTAATTAAAACAAATATGTTTCAATTTTTCATGGATCAGTTTTTTTTTCCTTTTTTAAACAGTGTGAATTAACATTTTCTCTCAAATTTACAATTTCAACAGTCAGTAACTAAGTTTAATTTAAACATTCATAATGTGTATTTTGAAATGCTTAAATAAGCTGACTAATTTTTAATTTGTAAGTTTCCTTGATTTTATTACATTTTACATGTTGTTACTCTAGCAAAAATTATTTTGTCTAAATTATTTAGGAACCACCTGGTGTATTTAGAGCAACTTTTGAAGACAAAATAATTCCTAGTGGTAAGATTTTTTTTCTTAATAATATCAGTTGAATCAAATGCATTTTTAATTCCTATGATTTTAATTTAAAAAAGAATTAAAAATATATTTTGTAATCAAAAAAAAAAAAAAAAAGAATTAGAAATGTATCTAAAGTAAGTAAAACTATGACACTTTATTTTAAATCAAATGTCCATTATATGTATAATTTATTTTGAGTAAAACTTAAGTAAATTTAATTTAAATTTAAGTGAACATTACCTGTTAAGCTAAAGTTTTGTAGAAAAAATTAAATCTTTCTTTATATACGTTGAATAATATGAATGAATAACTTACTTTTTTAATGAATATTAAACTGAATTTTGTTTTTTTTAATGAAGTTGCCATGAAATAATTTTCAATAACATGACATAAAATTATCCTAAAATTATATTTCATTATAGTATGCATTTATTATTTTAATAATACTTTTTGATAACATTTGTGATAAATTTCGAATAATTTTTCAATATTTATCAAAAATAATTATTTAAAATAATAAAGGAAAAAATCTATAAAAATTATCAAAAACCATAAATTGAAAACTTATGTGAAATATTGTTTGAAATTTGTTTGATTTATTGTTTACTTTATTTAATTTACAGTGATCTGCTCTTTATATCATTTGTTTGATTCATAGTATAAATATTAATTTTTAAGGAAATCATTATTTAAGGCTTTATGAATAAAATACATCTATAATCTTAAAAATATGTTTATTATAATGAAAATTTGGATATAAATAGTTTATAAATTAAGTTGAAGCTTGTGTTAAAAATTGCCAAATATTTCCATGTTTTATTATCTTAATAATAATAATTTAGAACATTTTATGTATATTGTAAACTCTTTCTTGAGTAATTTATAGAAGAGTTGTGCTTAGTGTTTCATTTAATATTAAATTTCTTCATATAAATAGTTCTTATTGTTTTATTTGATTCAAGTTAAAATAGTAGGCAATCAAAAATGGAATAAAATGTAGATTTTTTGGTGAGATCTAGAAACTAATTTGATACCATATAGTAGATATCCTAAGGGCTAAAAACTGTTGTAGGCATTTGATCATCAACTATATCTTGTTTTATTGGATATTTCAGTAGAAATTACATAAGTTATAATTTCTTTTTGTTATATATATATATATATATATTTATGTAATATAGATATAGTATTTCTGCGAACGTGGGTTGCTGTCACTGTTCCTCAATTCTGCATTCCAGTCACATCTCTTTTATTACCTCCTGATCAGAAATCTAAATGGCAAGGAGCACGAACACTTGGGAAAATACGATTTGATAAAGGACTTCATGCACCTGTTAAAGAAGATTCAAAATATATTGTAATAGGCATTTTCAATACTTTTAAAATTTATTTCTTAAAATACTAGGTATACATTACTTGATAAATTCATTTTGTGAAGTATTTTCACATTATTAATATTTCTTTGAGAAAATTATAAAACATATTTAAAAGCTATTTAAAAGTATTTATGAAGAGACAATTTAATTTCAATAGTAAATAATTTCAAATTTTATAATATTCTTAAACATAAAAACTATATCAAATCAACAAATTAATTTTTAGTAAATAGAATATCAAATACTTTTGTGCTTCTTATTTTGTTGTAATATTTAATTAATAACTCAATGTATTGTTATTTATGTTATGTATTATTTTTTGAAAGAATTCAGTCAAATCCATTATCAAGAGAACATCATAAATATTAAACTATTGTGATACTTTAAAAATGTTTGAAGTAATCTGAAAAACTTTTCTTGAATTTTTATGCAGAGCTGCATATGAATGTTTAGGAATATGAGTAACTTTGATGATTTCATAGAGAAATTAATTTTAACACAGTAGTTAATATTAACTTATTATATTTTTAAGGTTTTTATTTTTTCAAAATGAAATGTTTATTCATTGTGTTTATTTCAACTTAAAGCTTTGCATTATACTTTAAACAATCCTTAATTGTAATTCAGAATTCTATATTTAACTTACTTTTAGCTAGATGTTAATTTTTCTGCTCAAGTAAAGTGTATTTTCATTATAATTTTTGTAATTGATTTGATGATAAATGCTTTAAAAATGTTATTATATTTAGATATTATTTCAATAGATTTTATTATCACTCTTTAAATTCCAGCCCATTGAAAGGCAAATCAAACAATTTGCACCGCTTGTCGTTCCAAAGAATTTACAGAAAGCATTACCATTTAAAGATAAAATTATACACAAACCTAAGAAAATGAAGGATCCTGAAAATGAGAGAGTAGCTGTTATCAAAGAGCCACATGAAAGAGAGGTAAATTTTTTGATTTTGATTATTAGCAATTTAATATTATAGAATAATTTGATTATTTATTTTAAATCCTCTTTAACTGAAATTATTATTAAACGGTTTCCTAACTTTTGAAATAATAATTTTAAATTTTTGATAGTTAAATTTTCCAAATTTAAATTAAAAAAATATTTTTCTATTATATTGCTTTTAATATATTATAGATAATTCTATGAAAAAAGTTTAAATATAAACTCTTTAAATATAAAAATTGGACAAATTGTCATAATTTTTTTGTATGTTTTCTTAAAAATATAATTGTATACTAAAATAACCCCTTATATTTCCTATTCACTTGGACAGAATCTATGCTTATTGGTAGCTTCTTGTTGAAAGATAAGAAATATATTTCTTCTATTACTCTCTTTATTAAAATTAATTTTTGTGCAAAAATTTTATCTGCAAATTGTTTTAAAGTTTTTATATCTTTAATTTTTGACTTGTTTTGATGTTTTAAAAATGAAGGTTTTTATGTGTTAACTCTTGCATCATGCTTATTATTTTTATTTTGATAATCTTAAGAAAATCTGATTTGTTTTTGAATACATGCAAATTAATAAACAAGACATGTGTTTAAGACATGTTAAAACATACATCTGTGAAAAGTTGGTTTTATTTTTTAAAAATACTATATTTAATCACAGAGCAATTAGCAGAAGAACCAAAAAATTTGTAATAATGGAAACAATTAAATAGTATATAATAAATATCTGACATTTTAGTGAAGATATGTTCTTGTTACATGTTTCTATATCCATTAAAGTTCAAAATTTTTATTAAACTTTTATTGTGCTCAAGCAATAATTTTTACTGTGAAAAGCAGAACTGCAATTATGACCAGTTTTAGATTCTTATATTTCTCAACTTCATATCAAAAAACTTTTTCTTTTTTTTCATTTAATTAGTTAGAAATGTAATTAAGACTTGAAGTTGGGGTGCAGTGGCCTGGTTGGTTGGAGCGTTTTCGTTATTGGAGGATAGTGGTTTCGAATCCAGGCTTAACCAAAGATCCATCATGTTCGCTAATGGCGGCTGTGTCACAGTAAATATGTCCTAGTTGGAATATCCTCCATGCGAAATGAATCTACTCCAATCTGGGGGTGGCAGGCCAAGTCTGGTGGTCTCCTACTTGGTCCTTGCTTTTAAATTATAAAGACCCACCCACTTTTGTGGCCACGATGGCACACCCACTGTATAAGGTGCTATTACTTCTGCCCCTTTTTGTGTTGAAATAAACTTGAAAATCATAGTGATCTAGTGTTACATATATCAAAAAGTGTAATGAAATACAAATTAATGGAATTATTACTTATAAATGCAGGAGAAGAATTTTTATTTATTAAATATAGATATTTATAAATAAAAATTATTCGTCCTTGAAGCATCTATTAATTCTTCAAGACAAAGGAGGTATTTAATTTTCATCAATTACTTGGAAAGTCAATGATAATACATCAACTTAAAAACTGAAATCAAAAATTTAGTCACTAACCAGCTTGGCCAATTTTATAAAGAGTGTTTTAGAACCAGAGTTGTAACATTGTATTTTATTTGTGATATGAACATTTAAATGAAAGGGAAAATGCACTCTTAAACGATAATTTATGACATCATATATCACAAATAAATTCTATTTATAACTGTAAAAATGTTAGAATTCAGTGTATAAAAAGCTTTTTTTTTGTGAGTAAATTTTTATGTTTGAAATTTATGCACTTTTGATGTAATAAGCAGTTATTTTATTGGAATTGTTACCTATTCACACATATTTTGGTCATTTTATTTATATATTTTTAATTTAGGTTTCTAAAGTAATGACCATGCTCAAGGCTGTTCATCAAATGAAAGTGAAGAAACAAAATAAAGCTATGTGGTTGCGGGCTAGAGCTCATCGTAAGGAGAAAAGAAAAGAAGAAGAAATACATCATAAAAAAGTTCAAGCTATGAAGAAAAGGATACTTAGTAAAAGAAAACCTAACACTCCTAGTATGTGATGTAATTTTATGTAAATAGTGTAATAAATTATTTTATTAACTCTTGTTATTTTATTATATATCATTGTCTTACTTTCTTATATTTTTTCACATGATCAAGGGAAAAATATTGATTTAAGAATCTTTCATCAATTGATATTTTAACAAACTATTCTGATGTACATTAACAATGTAGCTTTTATTATGGGACATAATGTGTGCTTAGAACTACAAATACTTCAAGCATATTTAGTGTTTTTGATTAATTAAAAATTAAATTTTTTCCCCTCATGATAAAAAGAATTAACATTTCAGTTTTCAAAAAATATAATTCAAATTTTACAATACAAGAACTTAAAAAAAGATTTTTTGTTTTGCAAATCTATTTGTAACTTATAATGCTAATGATATGCAAATTATGTAAAGGAGTTAAGGAAATTATATTTTGTTGGAAATTTGAATGATAATCAATGTAAATAAATGTTTGTACCTGTGACAAGACAATTATGGCATTAATAATATTTTCAATTATCAACTTTTAATATAAAAAATAATTAACTTTTTCATTCTGTGAATTTGATAGATATTTAACAATGTGCTCAGTTACTCAAACTTTTGTATCCCACACAAGTTAATCTGCAGTTTACTTTCTGTCATAATCATTTTGAACTGTTTATATATATTTTATATTATCTCTTTTAACAATTACTTATTTGGAGTATCCAGAGAAGTATCTGGGAAAGTAATAGAAGTTGAGATTTATCAATGAATGATCAGAAATAATTTTACAAAATATGTATAAGAAAAATATTCATAAGCTCAATATGAAGTCCAGAAAAAATTGGTCTTGATTTTTTAAATTTTAATAAATATATATTGTTAAATTTTACCTTTTTATATAATTATTTGAGTATTCCCGCAAAGTATTCTGTAAGTCAATCAAGCTGGATTTCACACTTCATGTAAATATTTCATTTTATAATTCGCAGCCAATTTCATGTGTAGGTGAATTAAATTCCCCCCCATAGTTGCTATTATCAAGAATGGTAAAATTGTAATTGTAAGCATGAAAAAAATTAGCTAAATTACATTAAAAAATATATTATTCTCTTGACAGATGATTCAGCTCAAGATGATATTAAAAATGCTTGAGCTGGATTCTATTCAAATGCTTTCAATATTAACTATCGTGTTTGAAAGTATTGTGACAATTTTGAAGGTGAGATACCGGCAAGTTTAGTTGCAATCGATAAATTTGAAAATTGTTCTGAACACAATATTGTGTTTCTTATCACTTCTTAAACTGCTATTTTGTTATTTATAAATTCAAGGTATAATGAAAACGCACTTGTTCATTTCTGTAGAATAAAGTTAATTGAACTTAAAAAATCTAAAAAAATATTGCTCTCCGGTGGATTTCCAGCAATAGTGTCATTTTTGGAAACGAGCAGGCTGATAGATTTGCTTAAACAGGATCTCTCATGTCAACCTGACTCCTTTGCCTCTGCATAACATCAAAATAATTATATAGAGTAAATTAAAAAGTAACAGAGCTTCCTAATATAGAGTAATAGAGCCTTAGAGTAAATTAAATAGTAATAGAATAATTGTGATGCAGCTGTGAATAAGAGTTGGAGTGTCTTGCTCAACAAAAGTAGTAAAATTCAGTTTCCTGCCTCAATTTGTTGGAATTGCTTGCTTTTGTTTGCTTATTGGACATAACTTTTTGCATAAGTTCTTACATCTCATTGCAGTCAAGGATTCAGCATGTTGTCCTCTATGCTACTGGGATATATGGATTGAAACTATCCTCAGGCATTGTCCCATTGCTTTAAAGTGTCTTGACGACAATTCTACTGACAATATTAATATTCTTTTTGTACTTCACCACTTTAGTTGGTTGTTCGTCAACTAATGCCAGAGTTACCAAAAATGGGCTTAAGATTAAAAAAGTATATTAAAAGTATGTGCTGCAACTAAGTTTTGAAAAATTGTTAAAGAGATCTCAATTTAAAACTCAGTTTAATATGACTTTACATTGATTTTGTTTTATATCCTGTTAAACTAATGTGGATTATAAACAGATGAATAAATGTGTGTGATAAATGCTTTGAAAGTCGTTAAAATTATTTCTTCTGTTGAGAAATGTAATTGGCATTTTGGAAATTATTAGTTCTGTGAATATAAGTATTTACAATAAAGCATTTGTTTTAGGGCACTTAAATGTGATAATGTTTAAGAAAAATATAAAATAATTTATAAAATAAAGTTGTTTAATAGGGCATTAGCAAACTAAAAAGTATTTATAAACAGCAACATGCAAATAATGGATTGATGACAGCTTTAAAGTTATTATTGTCATGTGAATTGTGTCGTAAAATGGATGATTAAGTTATTCTAAAGTATTTAATATCCAATCGACCAATGTTAAATATGCAAAATATGGTCTTTTCATCAATATTCACATTGATGGAAAGAGTGCACTTTATACTTTATCCCTTTTAGTTTTCAAAATTAATACAAGCATTTAGCAACCCATGGAAATTTAAATAACTGGAATTTAAACAATTGTCAATTAAGTTTTATTGTCTGTATAAGAAACTTCTCTGATCACAAATTATGCCACTCCCCCTTAAAAAAAATTTTTCATTAGAAATTTTTCCTTTCTATATTAGAGCTTCTCATTTCATTATCAGAGATATTTCATTTAAAATTGATTGATTAAAATTTTTTAGTACTTTAAAGTACTTTAGTCAGGTCATATGATTATTGGAAATCAACATTTTTGAATATCCAGTCAAAAGAACCACATCTACTCATAATTAGGTGAATATTTTTAAAGGGCATTTGTATTGATCATATTAAAGCGTCCTATCAACATATATGCAGTCTCTGGAAATCAAATTGGCTTGATATAATTTGACTAGTTTTAATTTGAATTGAAATGCATTTAAATATAGCATTTGATGACGCTTTGTCAGTTATTTTAATTTTTGGTAATAAGTACTTCTATAATATTTCTTGATATAATTATGTCATATAAGTATATTTCAACATTCAAAAACTTAATGCATTGTGTAAAATTTCGAAAGCATAAAGAACTCCAAGAATAAATCGATTGAATTTACTCTTCCAAAAGGAGAGTACAATTCAGAATAAACTTAATCTAAGGAGACTTGCTAAAATCATTTTTCAAGTCTAAAATCAGAATGTTTTCTTTGAAACTATTATTGTTTTCTGAACTAAATATAACATGTTATAATCTAACTGTTCCATTTAAGTTTCTAGTAGTTTACAGCTTGATATTTCTAAAGTACAACTAACTTGTTTACCAAATTCCTCGGGTTATTACCTCAGAAGTACTTCATTTTTCTACAAACTTTCATAATAATGTTAAGTAAAAGTAAAAAAGGCTCTTCGATGATTAGGAGACAGATTACACATTTCATTTAAAAATAATCATATTATTCACTTTAAAAGTGTGCCCTAGCCTATCAATGAGTTTACCATAATTATTCGTGACATTCTTCATTTTGAATTGTCTTGCACGTATCATTTAAACCAAATTAATTTGTACGTATCTAAGCTTACATCTTAGTTGTAAGCTTAGATACATATAAAAACCGGTAAACATCTTCGAAACATGTTGGATAACATATTTCAAATTAAAAAAATCTGGTATTTTTTATTAAACTTGTAAGAAACATTATACAACAAATGATTATTTACAAACGAAAATGTTATTTCTTCTAAGCCACTTAGTTTTATCAATAAAATACGGAACAATAAAAATGGAGATTTTAATTTTCCATTTAACTTTCAATAAATGATAAATTTTAGAACTGAGTATACTTTGTCATAAAACAATTATAAGTCTTATCAACTGATACTGCACTTATTTTTATAAATATTTTCAATTATGTGCTGGTGAAAAAAGGTATTGACAATGAAATAATATAGATTATTGGGTATATAATTTCAGAATAAAAATCCTTGTGAAATCGGAAGTAGCCAAAAATATTACATGTTTAGTTAAGATTTACATATTCCTCCCAAACAATTATACTTTGAAAATTCTTATCTGTCAATTCTAATTGTGTTAACACATTTAGCAACTTTATAAACATAAATTATGATTAAATAATATCTCGACATTGACTCTTTCTTTTATGTTGTAATATAATAAAACCATATCTAAGTACAATTAGTTCATATTACAAAATGCAAACAAGAAGTTTAATGCGATTCCGCCGAAAATTGTCTAAAATACGGATGAAATGTGTATTATTTCCTTAATAGTAAAAAAAAATAAGGCAGTATAAATAATTTGTGTTCAAAGAAGTAATAAATTCCCCCCCCCTTTTATTAAAAATGCTAAGATGATCGGTAATAGTTCTGATGTAGATACATAAGAAATAGATGTAATAGCAAGTGGTTTTCTTCCCCATAAACGGTATCTTCAGTGCAGAATATAGCTATATTCTGTATATAGGCTGTATATGAGATGCACTCACGGAATGTCGTAAAAAAAATTCTTAGTTCTTAAAAGTCCACCTGAGGGAACCTTTTTGGAAAAATACGAAATTAAACACAATTAACTACCAAAATAAAATACCAAACAGATACAATATTGACATTTATCCACTATTTTCTGATCACCTTGTCATCGAAATACATTAAATACAGGAAAAGGAGAAACAAAAACAAATTATTTTCTAGAAATCAGAACAGTTTAGAATTGCACAAAAGGCGCAGTTGTTAATCGTGTACATAACGATGTAGGGAAAGGTGCTCCATGTGATAACTCTCATTCACACTTGCACGATTTCAAGTCGATGGACAATGTATTCAAAAGCAAATCGTAATTGATCATTTGTGAGGCTTCGCCGCAAAACATTATGGAGTTCTCTAAATAGCAACGCCTCCCGATCACAAGACATTTTAAATAGCCCCAATTGCACGGAGTTAGATTCGGTGAACGTGGTGACTATGGATTAGAAAAAGAGCGCGACTAATACCACGTTCCTCTGTAAAGTATTGAAGCAATATCACCTTCACACACCCATGGATATGTGTGGGCGCAACATCCTGCATGAAAATAATCGATGTAAGGACCCGTCATTGCTGTAGTTGCAGCTCAACAAACATCTGCCGCATGTCATAGTACCGACGGCCCTTAACGGAACTTGTGACAGGACCACGTTCTCTGATTTCTTCAAAGAATGGCTCATAGATGAATGTTTGCAAAGAATCCAAACTAGACAAACTAGATTTTTGGGAACTAGGGGAATTTCAGTGAGGATCCACGGATTTCTCTTAGCCCAAATGCGACAATTCTGTGTGTTGACTATTTTATTGAGGTAGAAATGAGTCTTATCACTCTACGAAATATTATAAGGACATGATAGATAAACAGTCATTTTGTTGAGAAAACTGATTGCGAATGAGAGATGCTGTGGTTTATCAAGCAGCTTCTGGGCTGATTGTATGGCGGATCTTATATGGGAAATAGTGCATTTTGTTTCTGATTACTTTCCAGGAGGTCCTGAAAGAATAGCTTGTTTGTCAAGAAACTGCATGTGCGAACTGCTTCCAAACTGTGCGTCAGCAGCTGTCTTAATGGCACCAACAAGTACCGGTGTAACACGTTTACGGGCTTTTCCAGGTTGAACTCCTAATTCTTCTCTTCACATAACTTAATCAGGGTCCGAATACTTTTAGTAGACATTGGTCCAGGCCATAGGTTCTTTCTACGATCAAATTCACGAACTGTAGCAGAAGCATTTTCCTTGTTTTTTTAGAACAGCTTCACCAATAACGCACGTTGAAATAAAGAGACTGTCATTAGTACTGCTGAAAGCATCGACTTAAACATGACAATGTCTGCAAACGTTTTATACTCTAATCGGCGCATAAAGCTTCCTCTTCTCAAGCATGTGAATCTCGACATTTATCTCCTACAACTGATAATTTCCCCCAGATTTGGATTTTATTACTCATATTTCTTTTTTTGGATTGTTAATCTTGTTTCTGTATTTCATTTTGATCGTTTATTGGATTTCATATTTTCCTCAAAAAGGCGCCTTCTTGTGGATATTTGAGAATCAAAAGTTTTTTCTTCGAAGTTCCACGAGCGCATTCTTTATCTGTATAATTTATATAAAAAATTGCATTCAGTTCTCCGGTTTGAGTTGTAGGATGTGCTGTTTATAAGGGAAGTTTAATTATAACCACCCTACATTGTAATTATATGTATTATTAAGAAATGGAAATTTTTTTAGAAATATTCGTGTAATTTAATCATTTATATTTTCTGACATGCAAGATATATTGTACAATTTATAAATATTAAAAGAATTGCTTCAATGTCTAGAGAAAATCTGGATGGGGTTGCTTCAGTCAATAGTTTATTGAAACGGTTCTGGCCAATTGATTTGAATTTGTTGATATACTGAATGATGGGTTGCTTACAGACATTTAATTATTTGATGTGTAAAGTTCATTTAAGAAAATTTCATGGCCCTTTTTAATTTTATAATTTTATATATAATTTATCTTGTTTTATAAATATTTGAGGAAATGTGAGAGTGAAGCTTTGTTCTTGATGATCGATAAGTGTAAAAACGTATTTACAAATGACAAATTTTTTTGATAATATTGCTGATTACCTTTCAGGATTACTTCATGTTTTCTTAAGAAAAGTGTAATCTCTACTTCTAGAACTATATTGAAAGCAATTTTTCATTCTGTATGCATACAATTTTAAGTCAAAAATAAAAAAATAATCTTCTGAATTCCTTTAAAACTAAATCAAAACAATAGGCAAAAATTAAACAGTGAATAAAAGATATTTTAAGTAAATTTTAATAAAAGAAGTTGATTAACACATGACCAAACGACCAATAATCTGTGGATTCAGAAAAGGTTGTTGTCTTCTGTTTCTAATTATTTTTACCTGCATATTTCATTCTTTAAGTGAAATTAATCAATGCTTATTGAAACAATGAACCTTTTTCAAGAAAAGTCTTGACGAAGAACTTCATAAAAAAGATACATTAGATAAAAAGATATTGTTCCCTAGATTAATAATTACGAATACTCGGTATCATCCCTAACAACTATAAGCAAGTTTAAAATCTTAGGTAATATAAGATTAAAAAATATAAGAATATGACAATTGGAGGAATGTTATGCAAAATAACTTTTCATAGTAGAAAAGGTATGGGATGGCTTGTACACACTTGATTATAATTATGTTATGTTTTTAAAAATTTTGCTGTTTAAACAATTGTAACATGATCCCAGATAATCTACTTTAAGGTAGAATTTTGATAGTTCTATAAAATAGAACTATTTTCCTTGAATATTTAAAGAATATTATTGCTTATCAAAAGCGCATTAAGACAAGAAACTAGATTTTTTAAAGTTTATAAGTGTGTGTAGCTGTTATTTTAAACCTTTACTAACTGAATCCATCTACATAAAAAATAAATTTATTAAATGATATTCACGATTATTGATTTATATTGTAAATACTAGAATAAAAATTGCTTGATATTTGATAATCAAAATTATTTGTGCAAATATAAGACAAAGTTATGGAGTTTATAACTGCCATCAAAAGTATGAAATGAATATCACACAAAATCCATTAACATCCTAATCTATGAGTTTTATTGTTCTATATAAGAAAGTTGATGATAGACTAGTTATTAATTATTATTTATATCCCTTCAAAATAGCTTTATTTAAAATGTTTCACTTTTTTTAAGTTTTAAAATTAAATAATACTACGACACATTTTTACTCTAGATATATTATTGGCCAGCCTGTCTTTTGCCCAAATAAATCCAATAAAATCAATTAACTAATCAAGCATTTTTAGATGAATATTAAATCCAATATTTATTATTTAAAAAAAAGCGAGTCTTGTCATCTTTCATTCTAAAATTGTAATATTTTAAATATAAAACATATAATAGTTCAAAAGTATTTTAATCACAATGAAAAAAAAAACATAAATTTACATAAATTAAAAAAAAATTGAAACAGCAATATTACAGATATAATTTTTAAACTATTATTAAAATTTTAATTATTGTAGTGTTGTGCTTTTTTATGGATACGAGTATCCAATTAAAAAAATGAATGGAAAAAATAAATGCGTTTAGAAAGCATTAATTTCGGTAATTAATGGCATAATTTTTTCAAAAGCATCTATAATCAATGGAGCTAATTAAGAATTCAGAAAATAATTCATTTTTTTATCATTTGAATTTAGAAATCAGTTATTTCATTAATTTTAGATGGTAAAAATCATTTATCAATGTTAAAATATTCAAAAATCTTTGCAAATTTAATAACTGTCATAAATATTCCATCACTTTTAAAAACATTTATTTAAACAAAAATGTGAAAATCATTTGTACTACGTGTAATATTATGTATAAGTTCTAGTTTTGCTTATAATTACGCTTGATATTCATCTATAGTATAAAAGTATTTATTAAATAAATATCTTACCGTAGAGAAAAATAGATGACTAAATATCGCTTATATAAAAAAACTTGTCACAGAGATAGCTTTTGACCTTATTTTGATTGATGTAATAAACAAAATGTGATTGACACATTTGTAATAGAGTAAATAATCTCTTTGAATATTAACATTAAATCTTGTGTTATCAGAACAAATTTAGTAATTTCTTTTAAGAAAATTCTCTGTAAATCTCCTGGAAGCGAAAGCGGTAAATCCGCAGCACTTAAAAAAATAAATCTTTGCCTTAAAAAAGTATTTCCTTCAGATTAATTTTGTTATGAAATTTGTTTTCCTGGCGAACTTTTGGCGATCGCCATAAAAAATGCCCACAATTTATTCTTAATCACATGGCGGAAGGTATCTCTACCAGATCTAAAGTTCAAGAGGCCTACTACTTTTGCTGCGCGATCTCCTGACAAGAAACACTAATGCATCCCCTTCTTAAATACATCTTAGAAAGAATTCAGTAAAAATGTTCGGAGATTCTCAAAGAAATATCCCAAAACCAAGTCTTTCCAAAATGTTTTGAACAAAAATGTAAATTGGCTCTTATCTTGGATAAGATTTTATTTGTGGGTATGGTGATGTTTTAAAGTATGATGGTTTATTATCATATAACTTTGTGTTCCTGGTTGATCTTATCATGGATTGTATCTAAGGGCAACACAGAAAAACGGAGTTATATGACGTGTAAGTATAAATTTTTATTTCTTAAGTTATACATTTTATAATTTTGTTTCTTTGAAGCAATAATTATTAAAATAGTGATATATAAGATATAGTTTTCCATTATTTATCTTGAATTTATTTTGTTGAGATTTACTGAACGAAGTTACATTATACTTTATAAATTATTTCTATAAAAAGTGTAAAACTTGTTTATAAACTGTTGAGTGTTACAAACAGAGAAGAGAAAGATTTTGTTTTCTAAAACAAATAGTTAAGAAATGCTCAAAATATTCTGTTAGAAATCCTCTTTTTATTTTTTAAATTAAATGTATTTCATCTTTGAATTCAAAATACATACGACTGAATATAAACTTTGAAATCTTAAATTAAAATATCTTTCGAAAAAAGAATGGGCGATAAAAGGAATGGATTTGCAATAGTTTGATTTTAATTATTGAAAATTAAAAAGTTTTTCTCTTTCATCATCATTATATGAAATATAATATTGGCGATTCTTTTTTTAAAAAAATTGATAAAATATATTGGAAATAAAAATTAAATAATTACCCCAATTAAATTGCAGTAAAATGCAAGGGAGCAATTTTCTAACAATTATTCAGTAGTTTCGCTTATAGCGAAAGTCAGAATATTAAAGTTCATTTGAATAAATTTTAATTATTAAATTACAATAAATATGCACTACAAAACTCAAATAATGAAGGTATTCTAGAATTACAGAGGTGCTAATTGAACATTGGATCAAAAAATAAAAATAAATAAAGTAAATAATTATTCAATTTATGATGTCGCAAAGTTTTAAATATCTTTGGAATTAACTAAAATAAGGGAAAATATTTGATTTCTGAAATTTCGTTTGTTTTTAACCATACTTATGTGAGAATCATTCTTTCTTTAAATCGTTAACAAAAAAAGGAAAAAAAAATAAAATAAAAAATAAAAAGATTTTCGAAAGAGAACAAATTGCACGGAAAGATATGCAACTAATAAGTTAGTAAATCCACTTAAGTAAAGCAATTACTGTTTCAAGTAGCATGGATATTTCTTTATTTTACATGTGATTGCAGCTCAAAATGATTGTTTGCATAATGCGTCAAGTACAATATACGCGCGTCCAAAAAAAATTTTTTTTAATCCTTGCCAAACTTTATTTTGAGTTTTTAAAAATTATTTTCCTGGTCGCATAAAATTGAAGAAATATTGATGCTTTTATGAAAAAGAAGATTTTTTTTTATTAATACGAAAGAGGGAAGTTCAAACCAACATTCTTTCATAATATTTTTTTTAAAAAATATATAAGGAGTTTTTCTAAATCAAAAGATACACCCACACGTGATAACAATTTTATGATAAATTATAAATGACGATGGACGTAAAAAGTGTAATATAATATATATTTTAAAGATAAATTCTATACTTGTATTTATTTTATCTTATGCAAAAATTTATGTACATTTGTTGTTGAACAACTGGACACTTATCTGGACTCAAAATATATTTATGAGTTTTTTTGTATCAGAGAAAATTAACAACAAAAGACTTTCATACTCCATTTAAAATTTTTCGAAACAAATATTGTGTCCTTCTTTCAATGTGAAGTTCTAAATTATATTGTAATTGGAACAGTATTTTCTATATTAAGAATTTAAAACAAACGTACGTCTATGTTTTCTTTTTCATTCAGGTTAGTATTTTAATTTACAATGAGTTGAACATTACTTTCTGGTGTATTATGTAAATAAATAATTTAATTCGTAATACAGTCGTAAATTTTTTGAATTCAAATTATTTGTCGATATTTTTTTATTTTATAGAAGGAAATCGAGAATCTGTTTTATGTTTTGCCAAATGAACATACCAAAACTTTATACGATGGTTTTTCCTTAAATTCTGGTAAATGCAGTTTTTACATAAATGCGTATGAAATTCTAAATATTATCATTATTTATCATATCCCATTTGGCGAAGTTTGATAATTGCAAATCACAGTCATTTTTTTTTATAAAACTACTTAAAAAAACCTATTTGCTTCCCTTTAGTTTTCTTACTTAATTTTCTTACTCTTCAGATCTCCACAATCTGACTCTCATTCTTGTTTTACATACAGAATTATATGCGATAAGTGTATTTCGCATATTATCTTTTTCCAATTTTTTATTTATTTCTTATTACATTCTAAATTTTACAATTCTAAATGCGATAAAATTAAAATTCTAATTGCGATTTACAATTCTAAATGCTTTAAAAACAACGATTTATACACAACTATCTCAGACAAAAGCATAAGTTCGATGGCGAGTTCAGGAATGGTAGTTACTACATCACTGCAGTTTCCGTAATCAAGGAAAACAGCTCAAGAAATTAAAGAAGAGTTATGGATCCATACTTTAGCATTACATAAGCACATTTTTGACGACTTAACTCAAGTTATCCTAAAGACACAATGACGCGCTCAGGGGAATGAATGAGCGGTCATAATCTTCTGGAAATAAGTTATTTTCCCCAGGAGATTACTCAAGAAATATTTATCTTTAAGACTTCAGATTATTTTAGAGACATTTCTGATCTTGAACGCAAAATCGTCTATCCTGGGTGATTTCCTCGGTTATAACAGTATTTGTATGGTCTGCGCATGATAAGGAATTTCCCCAAGTCTGTTAAATGGATGGTTCTTAACACATAAGATAAACAATTATGGATGGTACTGATAGTAAAAAAATGTTTTGGATTTTGTCCAATTCTCATGCTGTGTTACTTTTAACTTGGGGACAATGTATTGTTAATGCAATGAAATTCACTAAGTCATTGCATTCATTTTGACTCTACCATCCAGTTTGAATCTCAAAACGTTTTTTCCCACTTATAGTATTACATCTTTGTTCTGCATATTACATCTAGTTATGTCAGTTACACTGTGTTTCTTATCTATAAATGTAATAAATGTTTTTTTTATATATAAAACAAGCTATTATTTTAAATGAAAATAATTGGTAATATTATTTTGAGCAAAGACATTGTCAAATCAGTAAAATGCCTAATCTTTAATAAGAGTAAAATATATTTGAATTTTAGTAAAATTTTAGTTCTTATATAATGAAATTATATATTGATTTATCAATCAATTAATATATACTTGCATCCATAAATTATTCGTAGTTTTGCATATTTAAGCTTTACTAGCTTTGATAAATTAGAAATTTGCGATGGTATTTATGATGTGATGTTATAACTAATTGAACTTTATAACACAATATGATTTCTTGAAATTTTACTCATTGATTATTTGAATTTTATAAACTGATAGATATAATAGTATTATAACGCACGCTATCAGATTTTCATCCAATTTGTCGTTATCAAAATTTTGATTTTGAGGCAATATGCTGAAATTGCAGAAGAAAAGAAATAAGGTGAGAAAATTTTAATTAAAAAATATTTTTCCTTGCTTCTTGTGTTAACTTTTATTTTTTATTTTAATGAATATTTGTGACAGTATGATAAAAAAATTCCACTTTGTTTCAAAAAATTCCATTTCAGTTTCAGATGATTAAAGAACTAGGCAAATTTTAAACTTTATATTGTTTTTTAGTATATTTTACAATGGATAACATTAAATATATTTATTCATATTTATTATAAATTTATATGTAATAATCTGGCTCTCTTATAATTCTAGTGGTAAGAATTAAGGTTTATCAAATAAAACTTTATCAATTATTTCAAAATTTAGCCAGAATTTTTATCAAAATTATAATATTTAGTGGATTTTATAGATGTTTAAATAAATCCTTTTGAATATAAATTATTATTTAACCTAGAAATTTTAATATTTTTACCAACTTTTGATTGATATAATGATTATGTGAAATAGTTATCTATAATATAAATAAATAATGCGTGATATAAATTTGATGGTGTACTAAAGTATGCTGTAGGAATTTATGAGTAATATTTAAAATATATTGATTTCTTAAATTGAGATAAAGCAAATGGCAACAGAAATTAAAACTCTGATAAATCTTATGAACTCTTGGCTTTCATTTGATACAAAATCGGAGTTATACATGTAATACATTTATTGGATTTGTTTTCTTAAAAGAAATGTAAGAATTTTCCTAAAATTCACTAAAATTATGTTAGTAGAAAGGATTAAATCAATGTGGTAAGAAAAAATGATAGAAGAAAATAATAATGCATTGCTTAGTAATAGATAACAATCAGCAGTAAATAAATAAATAAATTATTCACAAGTTTATGTTAACCAATATGCCAACATGATAAGCAATGCTTTTTTTCGCCACTGACCTTGGTGTAGAAACGGTCAGTACTTGAGAAGATTACGACACTGGAAACACATGTAGATCATGTGACGTGTTTGTTTGAATCGCGGTAAAATTTGCACCTATTTTATGGGAGACACGAACTAAATTTTACACAAATACAAAGAAACGTACAATGCTTAGTTACGTCATTTGGCAGCACGCCAATAGTGATATCAAAATGGAAAGTTTGCATACATTAGTATGGTTTAGTTTTTAAAATAGTTCTCACACATGTTTGAAGATTCAAACTGTGCCACTTTGTGCCACAGTTACTGTGTTATGAAAATTTTGAAATTCAATATTTGTGACATTTCGCTTTTAATAGTATTGTGATATTAAGCTAACTTGAAATGAATGCTTAGATTAATAAAATTTATCATTAGAAATATGTATACAATGTAAATAGGGAATCAAATTAATGCCGTTATTTTAATGGCTTTTGGCACTGAAACTCTCCAGCCTTAACAATATCTTAAGAAAAAGTTATATTATTAAAATATGTTAGCATTTCAGTATACATTTTTTAGTAAAATAAAGCATACTAATCAGTACTTCACGTAGTGTGGAAGAAAGAATTAACCCAAAATAAAATATTTGGTAAATTATGAAATAGATGTGGGTTATGAAAAACTGTATAGTATTACAGTGTCGTCAGAAGCAAGTCAGCTTTTATTTGGAATTCCAGATCACAGTGATGTTTCAGGATAAATAAATGAAGCGATGGAATAGCCACGTTTTGACTCGTTAAACTACAATTAGATTCTCACTACAACATAAATATGTGCAAAAAATTTATCAATATAATAATCTGAGTAAAAATTCAATTTTTTATTATATTTTTTAAATAATATGGTAATTTTTAATTCTTTTTATTCTAAATAATTTTAAATGTAAAATGTAGTTTTTTTAAATTTCTACTTTTTTCAGTAATATTATTTATAACGATATGCATAGATCTATTTATTATATATAAGTATGAGAATTTATTCAAACTGATAAAAAAATGTTTAATAAAATGATGAATAATATTCAGGTTAGCTAAGAATAATAGCATATATTTGATGTGATGCTCTTACCCTAAGTAAAACATAATTTTGAATCCTATTTTTAAATTACTTATTACATTTGGCTTAAACCGTATTTTAAGAAGACAAAATTCTCTTTCGTAATGATTATTAAATCAACATTTTAAAAGAACTCAGAAATGAATGGGTTGAATGAAAACAATAGCAAATGTTAAAAGATAAACGAAACTAATTTAATTGTACTTCTGTAGTTATAAATAATTTTTCCACAGTGATTTTCTAATTACTTAATTTTTTTTACAAAACTGACGCATTGTGTATATTTATCAGTGACTATTATGTTCACACTACATGGCAATGATTTGAAAATTAAACTGTATGTTGGCTAAATACACAAAATCAGTAGTAACTCACGAGTCTTTTCAGTGCATATTTCATATTGAAATGTACGATGATTATTTATGAAATCTGTATAATTTGCGTAATATTTGAATGATAATATTAAATAAAGGCAAGTAAATAATAAAAACATTATTAAAAATAGTAAATATCATTTTTCCAAATCTTTTTCTCCTTGAAAGAGGTGTACTTTATTCACTGCATGCCATGTCAAGCTATTATTTGGTACATTGGTAGATCGATTTTTTTCTCTGAAATATAATTAGTTTCCTTATTTTTTAATCACTAATAATACGCTTTTCATTTATTTTAAGGAACTTACTAATAAAAAAAGGTGCTTTCATATTTAGGATGCTAAATTATAACAATATTGCTTGTTTTTTAATAGATTATAGGCATTCCTCAATTTTAAGAATGAAGTTGTCTGAAATGGAGGAAAAAGATGTATAAATCTTTCTATTACAGCAGCATTGTTTAAAATATAAGCAAAAGTACTTTCAAAATAATTTTAAAATTGAATTATTAAATGTTATTTGAATATTGTTTCACATTTGGAGGGTAGTGTTATCACAAGGAGCCATTCTCATTTTATTTATTTTAAAAATCTTAAAGCACTTTAAGCCTTCTTATTAAAAAAGTAATTTTTTTTCTGTTTACACCGTGTTTAATTTAATTATTTTTTATTTTATTCATAAATCATCCTATATGCTATCTTTTTAATCAAGCCATTTAAATTAATTATTATTATAGAGTAAAATGGAAATTAAGTTCTTTAGTTTCTGTACTATAATTTCGTAATTAAATTGGTGTTATTTCTTTGAAGCATAAGCAGCTCTTTAAGTTTATGATATATATCAGAGAATGAAGCTCTGTAAGATAATTAAGAAAATTATAAAAAAAATTCATTTTATGATGAGAAAATTCATGATAGCAATCTCGAAAGCTATTTTTTAGCGGTGCACTTTTTATCGGTTGTAATTAGTTAGAAAAAAATATTATTCTAATGTTCTCATAACGTTGGCTGAGGGGTAATGAGACGAATTATTAAAAATAGCTGCCTAACAGACCGTTGGATTTAATGATACATTTTTGCAAAAAGGTGTTTTGTCTTGTTTTTTTAAAAGAGATCAAGAGAATTATTTACTCGAAATGTTTTGGAATTAAGGTTTCTCTTTAAAATATTTTTAACCAGATGGTTATGATTAAAAAATATGTCTCAGGACTGAAATAAAGTTATACACATTTTCTAATATTGCTCTAGAAACACCAAAGCGATGTTTTGTTAGTAATTTCGAATTTTAAATCGCTTTCTTCTTAAAATAAAGAGTGATGTTATTAATAATGGTTGATAAAGTCGATGAAAGAATTGAGTCAATAGGACAATCTATCGATTTCTTTTAAAATATTAAAAATAAATAATTTTGTGAAATAGATATTTTAACGGTTTTAATTTCTTTTTGTTTAATTTAGATAAATTGAAAATGCAATAAATGCTTACTGCGGTTTTAAATTTCGTTTGATTTTGTTATTTATCTTTTTGTGTTGCAAAATGTTCATAAATTTGGAGGATCAGAAGTACTTTTTATCTGAGTAATAATAGAGCAAATAATACAGCACATATAATTATGTAATTTATTAGCATATGAAAATAGATTTTAGTTATATATTTTCAAATGCTAGTAAATTTAAATCACAAATAATTTTGTTTGAATGATATGCTTAATGTTTTTGATATATTTTTGCGGAAAACATAAAGGAAGTTTTTTCAAACGTTTTTCAAAAATAATTTGTTTACTGCATCTTATTTTAAACAATAAATTTTCTACTTTGATTTTTACTTTATTTCTTCATGTTAGATTTACTTGCATGATATGTATTAAATATTTTTCTTATCAAGAAATAAAATTATTTTCGGTTGCACTGGTTATTTTAGATACTTTTCATTACTGTAATATTTGTTATGTACTATTAGAATTTATCTAGCTAACAATTTAGAATTTTTAATAATTTGTCGTTACACTTTTTTTTTCAAATTCCTTATATTTTCTTTTTAAATAGAATTTTTAAAACTTTCTTTGCAGTGATTTTTTTTATATATTTCATGTTATAAATATATCACAAAAATCTTTGTAGGTCACTGTTTTTGACTTTAATTAATTATATAAGATACTCTGTCTTTCAAAAACTGAAACGAATTAGCAATTATTCTTTATTAACATTAGAGTAGAGTATTATATAATCTAAAGAAAACCTTATCTGTTCGAGAATTTCTCCTAAATTATCTCAAATCATGTCTCTCAAATTAAATAATGTTATAATAAATTTTTACAAAATTTTTGTGAGCTCTAAAAAATATGAGTCTCCCCACATCACTCATTGACTTTTTTACTCACATATCAGTTCTACAATCTGATACACACAAATCGGAAAATTAATAATGCAATCTTTTCAATTGCTATATATTTATTTCAAGTTTTGAAATGTTCTTGAGATTATTTATGCTAAAGGTTTTATATGATATTTGAAGTAATGTATGAAAATAGCGTAGCAGTTAAGTATTATGTAATAAGTGTATAAAAACAGCTGATAAAGAAATTGATTTCAGTATCTGTTTACTTATAATTTTGCAAAACTTTTCTCTAATGGTAATATGATACAGGAATAAAATAAATTTAAACATGACAAGTGAAATCTCTTGTAATTTGTACCAGTGTGAATGTTTGAGTATAATTTACTTAATGCATTTCTGTAATGAAAGTAATATATTTTCTTTTATTGATTTTTACGCGAGAAAGTACTGTTAAAGTAATGATTTTCTCCTTTGACAAGTATAAAGAAATATGTGTTTGGTTGTAAATGAAACTTTAATATCTGGAAACATAAAAATATTGCGTTTCTTACTTTTGTTATCAGTTTTATTTCAAGAAGAATTCGAGAAGATGGAGGCGATATTAAATTTCATTTCATTGGAGATATGAATTGATGTGACATTTTTGTTGGGAAATTCAACAAATGATATTCACTCTGAAATTTTCCATGCTTTAATGCTCGTCTTTTTTATACAATTTTGTCAAAACCTTAATATATTGTTTTAAAATGAAGCATTTAAATTTTAAAAATGAGCTTTGTTATTGATACTCCGACTTGAATTGATTTAATAATGTGCAGTAATATTTATAAATGAATTATTTAGTCTGATAAAAATGTCTAGTAAAAAGAAAGGTCTGATGGACATCTTATAGGTGCATATTGAATTTTTCAATCATCATCTTTCACATTTATGAATTGAGTAATGAATGTTATAATATCTTGAAAGATGACGAAAAGACAAAATGGAAATTTAGAAATGCAAGGTTTTGTTTTAGCATATTTTAAAAGCTAAGATTGAAAGAGAAATTTTTTTCTACATGAAAGCTTAATATTAAATAAAGCTTCGTCTGAGGAAAATGCTAAGGTCAGTCGAAGAATAATGCCACGGCAAGTTATACTATGTATAAATGATGTTAGGGCCACTTCCTTATCTGATGCATTTTAAGGTAATCAGTTTGTAAGAAATCTGAAAAATTATTTTTATAAATTTATCTACTAAATATTATGCTTCCATTGGCTAGTTTCCGGTGGAAAATAGAAAAGTCAAGAATTTATAAATGTCCGTCAAATATGATTTAATCTCATTAGAATTGCCTTAATTTTACGCACAGATTACCAAAGGAGATATTAAAACATTAAGTTGTTTTGACTTTTGGTGGATATCGTATCTCAGTTGAATTTCACAGTATTAATTTAAAACCTCAATTTTACCATTTTTTCCACGTTCTTTCACATTTTTTAGAGTTTAGAAAAATTTTCACTTAAATGCAAAAATCCTATTCCCTATGAATGCAATAAATGCATTTATTTTATCTAATCTCATTAAAAATATTACTTTTCTTTAAAAAACTATTGATTGTGGAACATAAATTTCTAAACATCAAGGTTCGATTTAAGAAATCATGTTATCTAATATTGTTTCCGACTTTCCTTACTCTGTACACCAGGAAATTGTTTTATTTATGCTGTGATCACTTGAAAGACGATGTGAACTTTTCAACATATTAGTCAAGCATGTAGATAAGGAAGAAACTTGATAGAAATGCCCAAAAAAAATGGGAAAAAAGTCCCATGGCTACAGTAATATATATCTTATGTATTTGTTAATACATTACAAAATTACGTAAATGAGTAGATTTACATTGATATTTTAATAAATTAATTATTCAATGAACCTCAAAAATGAGCATCAGGACTCCTTATATTTTGTACAAAATTTATTTTAATAATTATCTTTAAAGAGAAGTTAGGACTCAGTATATACATAATCTTATATTTTTAAATATTACGTATATTGCAGTATTTGTTTTTTTCTGAGTTAAAATATTTTTATTAGAAAGTATAATTTAACAGAATTACGAAACTTATATTTAATTGCTATTTCAAATGCGATTTAAAATTAAATGCGATAAATTTCTTTGAAGACTATATGTATTGGAACATTAAAAGGATAAATGTAATCTTATCCATATATTTATCTGTATGTTTAATGATGAGAAATATATTGTGATTAATTATATATGATATAAATGAATCCCAATATTTCTCATTAAACATATAGAAAAATAAATAGCTAATTATATATATATATATATATATATATATATGTATATATATATATATATATATATATATATATATATATATATATATATATATATATATATATTATATATTATATATATATATATATATATATATTATATATATATATATATATATATATATTATATATATATATATTATATATATATATATATATTATATATATATATATATATATTATATATATATATATATATATATATATATATATATATATATATATATATATATATATATATATATATATATAATTAGCTATTTATTTTTCTATATGTTTAATGAGAAATATTGGGATTCATTTACATTTATATATAAGAAATTTATTTCGATTAACAGGGCGTAGCTCAAAGTTTTCTTATAAAATCATGACAAATATCTAAGTAAAGTTTGAAATAGTCAATGAAAAAATCAAATGTTCCTAACGAAAGTAAAATTTCTAAACATATCAATACTTCGGGAGTTCCGAGAATTTTAAGTAGTATACAGTGACTTTTTCTTGGTATGCAGATGATAATTGCAAATTATCATACTCATTTAAAAAGAAAGACGTGTAAAGTATATTTGTTAAGGAAGGGAAGAAAAATCGGAAGCAGTAACTAGGGTAACGACAAATAGGATATTGAAATAGTACTCGCGTAACTTATAGAGGGTTCTTATTTCTAAAATATTTAGTATAGTTAAGAGGCATTTTCTTTTTTTTATATGAACAGAATTTAATTAGTTAATTAGAATAAAAGTAACGAAATTTGTAAATGTACATTTTTGTTGCATACCACTGAAACATTATGAATTTTATATAAAAAATCTTTTGAATTAACAGTAATTATTTGTATTTTTCGTGAATTTTAGCTTATATATTCTGTTTCATAGTATCATGTGTACAATGCAAAGAATCTTTTTATTTCAGACATTTTAATTCCATAGGTTTTAAGTAATAATTAATTAATTATAAAGTTAATGTTAAGTGATAGTATTTCATTCAGTCATTTATTTTATAATTAATATAATTTTATAGTCCCCCCTTTTCCATTGCAATTTTGCTCCTCCCCCAAAACGCTACTGCTTATAATTTACTTCAAAATCTCTATTTCTTAAATTTTCTTTTTTTGTTGTTTTTAAAAATATTTAAATTCGATTTTTAACAGTATATAGAAATTTTTGTTGGTAATTTAAATTTTTAATTTCAATGCTTGAATTATATTATTGATACAAATTTTCGCTTAACTGTGGGCATTGTTTCAATTTTTCAAGTTTTTCTAAAATATCTTGTTCGCAACTTTCGAATCCCTTACAAAGAATTTTTAGAAATACGTTCTTATTATGAAAACGAAGTATTCAGTCTCTACAATTAAGAATAATATTATGAAGAGTGAAATCAATAATATAGTGTTCAATGTGTGGAAAGAAGGAAATGATCTAAAAATTTTGAGTTTCATGTTTTGTATGAAAGCAGCAATTCATTCTATAGACTGATATGCATCAAAATCAAGTAAGTTAATAAAAATATACTTCTTCATAATGAAATACAAACCATAACTCATATAAATTACAAATATTGGCAATTTAGCATAATGCCAGCAATGAAATCTATTCTAACATTATTTTAGATGACCTATTATATGCTTATCGGAATGAAAGAAATTTCTATTGTCATTATATTTAAATCATAAATACTCTTAAATAAAATATTTTTTATGCCTGTAAACCTATTTTTCCCTCCGATATAAATATTGACAATCGATTGCACTTTTTAATCCCCCATACTTGAATAATTTATCTCGAGATTTATTAGAATAAGTTTTATAATTTTTTTTCTTTTATATAGAAAGAAGAGATGTTATTTATTACTAAAATGCATTTCTTAAACACTGCTGTAACTTTGGGAGATTATCCTCTATTAAATTGCTAAAATACCTGAGTCTCTTTTGTTAAATTAACTTTTGGTGGAAAAAAACTAGAGAAATAAATTTATGCATTAATTATGTAAAAATATTTCTGAGACATATATTGTATAATAAATGCAAAAAGTTAGAATTTTTGTTATCATCCATATTGAGTTTCTGATATTGAATCTTAACAGAAATTATATCTTAGGACAATACCAATAAAAGTATTTACAATACTTTTTTTTCAGTTAGAAAGTCATGGTTTGAAAAATAATGTTGACATACTATGACATATTATTTGTGCCAAAACATTTACATATTAAAATAAACAAATAAACTTAATGAAAGTTTTAGTGATGCTTTGATTCAGTTTCGAGCATATTAAATCAAATGATTTTTAATATTTACTATTTTTGTAATAAGAAATGTCTTGATTTATATTGATGTGTTAATGAGATTTAAAATAAAGTAAAATCTCTAAATTAATGTTAAAAAAATGCATGTCAATGAGACACTAATGAACTATTAGCGTTCTAACTAACAATTAGAAGTGTTTAAAATTTGTATAGTTTGAAAACATCCATGAGTTTGGATATGATTAATTTTCATTTGCAATTTTTCAATACTTAATTTAAAATTAACTTTAAATAAATGAATATTTGTAATACGAAAAATTCAAAAATAAATAATGCATTGAGTAACCATTAAGATCACATTATAATTTGTATTAATGAAGCAATGTGGTGGAGTAAAAGAGGAGATTTTGTTATTAAATGTATTAAAAATCTATTATATTTTGATGCCCCCTCAACTAATGATTTAACCTCCTAGATGGTTAAAAGTAAAAGGTATTTCAAAATAACTATCAGTTAAAATAAATATTTTTAGTCCTATTGAAAGGATCATATTTTTTGATGACTTTATTCATTTTGGATCAATTTAAAGGGAATGGTAAAAATGCATTTATTAGCAAAAGTGTAAGAAATGTTTTGCAAAAATGTTATGTTTAGTTGTTTATAGTTAATATTCAGTTATTTAGCTTACATATTGCAGACAATTATAAATTGATATTTATTAATAATTTTCAATTTTGCATTCCCAGTGATTCATTAAATCTTGCAGTTTTTCGGGAATTAATTTACTCAATTACGATTAAAATATCATGAGAATGAAATATCATCATGATCAAAAATATCATAAGAATGAATTTTTAAATTAATTTATTCAAAAAATTATGTGAAACACTTGAAAAATGTTTTGCTTTTACATTATTACACTCTAAAAATCAACACGAAAAAAATGTACTCTTCATTAATTAAAATGATAAAAATTTTACGGATAAGAGAAATAATATAAAAAACCGAAGAAGTTTATATTTGAGTGCTTGTGGATTGAATTTTTTTCATATAAAATACTTAAATTTCTGAGTTCTCTTTGAGTGCTCTTCCTTTTTAATGGGCTGATGACAAGAATATTTATTCTTGTAGGTGATATGAAACTCTATGATATGAAGAGCATTTCTGAAAGAAATTAACAGAAAGAATATTGACCAATTTTTTTAATCAAGGAAATCAGGCCTTTTTCTTGAGGACGGTAATGAAGGGTTGAAAATTATCCCTCTGAAAGAATCCCGAAAAGTTTAAATCCGCAGTGTCTAAGAACTGTTCAGGCAGAAGCCAGCTTCGTAAACCAAAAGAACACGAAAAATTGAAAGAACCAGGCTGAAATATTTGAAATGATTTACAAAATTAAGTCTTAAGTGCTAATGCTAAGTAATGTCACACAAACTAAATGAATCCAATTATATATATATATATATATATATATATATATATATATATATATATATATATATATATATATATATATATATATATATATATATATATATATATATATATATATATATATATATATATATATATATATATATATATATATATATATATATATATATATATATATATATATATATATATATATATATATATATATATATATATATATATATATATATGTATATGTATATATATATATATATATATATATATATATATATATATATATATATATATATACATGCATCTTATTTTCTTCCTCATTTTATTATAATTATTTGTTTTATTTATTTTTTTCTGATTAATGACTTCGCGAGTATGATAAAGCCGCTATCTTTCTATTTTTAGAATATATTTTCAATACTTTTTCATCTGACGAATTGTGTTATATTTTGATAATAATAAAAGTGTAATGCGCGCGTGTGCAACGAAGAAATATTTTCTAAGGTTTTTCCTGGGAAATAATCTATATTTTCAGTGATTACAAAAATGTTTTACATTTATCTTCTTGTAGATTGTTAAGATTAAATGCTAAAATAGATTAGTTTATCAATAGACCTTAATTAAATTCACATTACTTATACTGAGTCTATTTTCTTACCAATGAACATTATTGTATAATATCTTATATCAAAATACTACTTTTTTTGAAGTTTTCACAGTACTTAAGTATGATTAATAATTATTTGATTTGGGATTTCGCTTAAAAATGTTATATTCATTGTAATTTAAAGTGAACAGTAAAATTATTTATAGCTCATAAGTTATCTATATATTAAATTTTAACTAAAATTTTTTATGTTGCAAATTTTTTGTTTTATACTTTTCGAAGATTACAAAACTTCAATTTTATATTCTTAGTAATTTTTTTCTGTAATACTGTTGTTACTTAATTAAAATATCTAATAAGGCTTAAATCTAATGAAATAGACTTTTATATTATATTTATAGAATGCAAATGTGCTTACGGGAAAAATGTTTTAAATCTTTTCTTTATATGAAAATAAAAATAAGTAAAAATCAATTTTGTTTAATATTCAAAGTCCTTAATACTCAAAAATATTTAACAGTTGAAATAAAAATTGTCAAAAATTATAATGTAACGATCTTTTCTAAAAGAAGAAAATTTTTATTTTTAAAATTAATAGCTTTAATATCTTTATCTGTTACAATTATACCATAAATACCATAAATATCTTTAAAAATAAATTATGTGTAAGTAGGATGAACTTAATTTTAATCTTAACTTTTGCTATGTAAGAAGTTCTTTAAATTTATTATTTACTATTTATCTCCATGTGTTTAAGGCTCATAATTTAAAACTGAGTATGTTCACAATAATCTTCATTTTCATCTTAATTAAGCACACCATTTGTGTTAAAAAACTGATTTTGAAATCCTCTAATAATATCATTTAATGTTTCCCTTCATATGTTTACTGCAGATACCTGAAAATGTGGTATTTGTTAAACAATGGTTATGGACACCCTAACTTAGCATAACCTTTTTTAAATAAAATAATTTTTTAAAACATTTTGAGAAAAATATCTACCAATTTAATTTTTTAAAAATTATATTGGTAGATAATTTTCTCTAAATGCTTAGTCCAGTTGTTGATTGAAGGATTGAAACTCTGCCTTCAGTTCAATAGTTGATTTTCCTCTTAATATAATTCTTTAAAATGGTTTGGGAATTGACTTTAAACTAACGATCCTATCTGAATAGAGCCTGATGAGTAAAAAGTAATTGTAGAATGACAAGTCAGTCAAACTAATTTATTTAAAGGCTCATAAAGCTTTAAGTGTATTTGGTTATTCAATTTATTTTACATTTATATGAAATAAATATTTGTCTGTGGGAGAAATCAAACGATTTTGCTTGAATTTCTGTTGCTTATTCAACTATATTCATTACATATTAGTCCCTACCATTAATTCCATGGAATTTGTCTGAAGCCCTTCTTGCTTATCATTTGCCTTATCTTACTAAATTTTAATGCAGATATTTATCTTACCATTGGAGAAAAACGTTTTATGTTAATTACACATTAATTACTCTCTAAATATATTGATTACAAAGAATCAGAAATGAATAATTTGCGAGACAAATGATTGCAGAGGTTAATAATTATATCCGTCAAAATTCTTAATTCAGAAATTCTGCATTTTTTTACGCAACTAATGAAAAACATATATACCATTATATGTTTTTCATTAAGTTTTTTTCACATTTAGAAAAATATATACCCCAAAACATGAACATATCAATATAGAAAATATATTTCCGTAAATAATAAAAAATAGAATTCTAGTTTATAGAAACCGCTATGATTCTTTATTTCTATTATTATGAATTACAAATCGCTGTGAATATTCATGCATAAACTTTCTAAAACCAATGCATTTACTAATTTTTAATAAGATAAACACTGGATGAGGAAATTTCGCGTAATAACCCTTTCTTTACTAATATAAAAGAAACAAAATCAAATAGACAGTAATGAATTTATGGGATTTCCAATTATATAAATTATGTTCACATAAATAAAATTGCGACACAAGTAAATAATAATAAAATAGCATTATAAATTCGGTTGTTATTCCATGTATTTAATTTGCTTCAAAATCAACCTTTGGGTGACATTGATACTTTTGATCTATCCCTTCGTATGAATTAAATTCCAAATAATATAGGAAACAATACCATTTTATGTAATTACAATAAATGAGATATATAATAAATAGTGTAGCTAGATTTTTTATTCATAGATTTTAAGCAAATAATTCTATGTCTATAAGATTGATATTATTATAGAATATTAAATATATAATATTTTGTGCAACAGTTGTAAACAGGATTATCATTAATACTTACTACCATACGTCTTAATTAAATGAATGAACTGGATCAAATCAAATGCCATACAGAATGATTTAGATTTCATTTTGAGTAATCTGTGTGATCTGAATATACTCAAATTCAATTGAATTCGAGCTTATTTAAATGATTCGGTCGAATGGTATACAATAATATTTAAAATAATCATAGAAGAAATTATCACAAGTATTTAAGTTTGGAGAATATTTATGGTAATTATCTATTGCAATGGGTCTCGTCTATTACTAAGAACAGTTATGGTGCTCATGTGAAATGCCACGAACAAAGAGATCGATGTTTTATAGAATAATTATTTTCTGTGATATCATCAAAGATAAAGTTTACTTTATCCTGATTGCTATCTTAAAATAATTATAAAACTTCAACTTTTAGTTTAGTATGTTTTTCTACTTATAGTTATTATTAAGAATTTAAGCGCGATGAACTTTGATGTGCTAAATATGGGACCTACTGTAGATTCACATATTTGTAATGATTGAAACTGCACTTGTTTTGTTTTATCCTAAGACTTACGTGAATTATTATGCATGTTCAGTGTATTACATACCCTACACAAACATTACAAATTCAGTACCTTAGGCTTTACACAAGCCTTTAAACTTCATATTAGAGGCTTCGAGATTTTACAGTTTCAATGATATAAGGTTATCGATCTCTGATATTTAGATTAAAATGACTATGACTATAATGATACGTACGAAAAAAGAAACAATAAACTCCTATTTCCTTTAATATTAATTGTATAAAAATTTCAGTCAGAGAGAACACTAAAATGATCAACCTCACATTTCTAAGAATTACACTGCTCCTTTCTCTATTGTTTTTTTTTTTAAATCTTTAGGACCTATTACAAATGAAAATCACTGATATTTTTCGTCGAACTAAGAAAGTTATCAAAAATTTTCTTTCTAAAAGTTCTCAGTATAAAAATGAACTGAATCAGAAGGTAATTCATTCTTTAATTGGCTATATGAAAATAATATTGTAATAAAAATATAAGTAAAGACCAAAAAGTAAGTATTTATGCTTATAAATGTTACACATACAAAAACTGCTAAAAATTCTGATTGAATACCTTATATTTTTTATTTAAGATTTACTTAAAATTAATAGTTTTAAGACCTTTAGATTTGCTTAAAATCTAATTTTCAGATTTATTTAAAATTATTCATTTTAAGAAAAAGATTATTTTCAAGATTAATTTTAAACTTTACTTAAAACTAATTACTTATAAATTTCATGGATTTAAGTAAAAAGCAATTATGTGTGAATGCTTTTAAAACTTTCTCTAGATATTGAAAACAGGAAGAATATTTTTCGTTCAGTGGATACTTACACAAACGCACATGTTGGAATGACTTAATCTGGAGAATTTCTATGTAACAATTTTTACTTATATATATATATATATATATATATATATATATATATATATATATATATATATATATATATATATATATATATATATATAATTCTCACATAATATATGCAAAACATCTATGCAAATTAATCTCACAATCAAATTACTTATATATTTCAATTTATTGGGAGCAAATTATCCACACTGAAAGTACTTTGCTTTTTGGATTGTACTCACAAATGTTTTAACTTATTTTTTTGAATTAACAAAAACCGGAACATTTTTCAACATTTTATTAAATATTTTCTAATATTTTAAAATTTTTAATACATAAATGTTTTCAAATATTCAATTTTTACTAAATATTTTCTACTTTCTTACTCGGAAAGTGCTCTATTTATTTTAATATTATTTAAAAAAATAAAGTGAAATATATTTCATTATTCATTTATCAAATTCGATTTTAAAATCATGCAAAATTTGTAAGTTTTTTAAAAAATTAATTTTTAAAATATAGATTTTCAATTAAATGAAAAATGTTTCAATTTATTAACTTTTCTTATTATAATAATGAATATCATGCTGCCCTACTAAATGAAGAAATTATATTATTATTTCACTGGTAGTTTAAAATTCTTGGTTACACATTGAAAAGGTAGAAACTATAAATATTTAAGAATTAGTATGTTTGTGTACTCATATTCAAAAGAGTTCAATAACCTTTTTTAGATCAATATCTGATATTTAGATTCACATAAATAAGTCAAAGGCTTGAAATGAATGGAATTGACGTCACGATATTATGCAACATTTTTTAGAGATCTGAGGTCAGAAAATTGTAATAAGTTCAAATTTATAAAAGTAATCTACGTTAATGTTACATGATTTCATGTAAAAAATCATTTTGAAGAATTTGAAAAACATTTTTCTATTAAATATTTGCTTAAACTTTTGGATATAGAATGATAAAAATATTAAAATAATGATTTTTAGAAACTATGCCGTTATTGTTATAATTATTTTACAGCAAACTATGAATAAATGGACTCTTACATTAAGATTTAATAGGTTATTAATTTCCTCGTCTTAACATTTTCTCCGGAAAGCAATCTAGAAGTCTATTTACAATATGAGTAATCTTTACTTAATATATTTCTCTATAAAATCCGTGTGACAAAAATTTATTTAAGCTTTCAAAAAATATTTGTTAAAATTTTTTTCTAGAGAAATTGAACCAAAGGAGTGATTATTTTAAAAATATGAACCACTTCCAAGACATAAGAAGTTCTAAAATATTCGCAGGGAGGATTCAACAGATTACTGATTAATTGAAAATATGCTTTTTCTTTTTGTAAACATTGCATATTTTTATAATATAAAACAGAATTAAGCTTTTTCATTTCTTATGGCATATTTATCATTAAAAATATTACAGAATTTATCTTGTAACGATTTAATTAAAAATTTGCTAAAATAGTATTCTCGCTAATAATGGATTGTATAAAATAAAATTTATTTGGACCTCAAGCTAAGAGAAACGATATTAAAAATGTTATTGCATTAAAATTATGTTCAAAGCACAATTTCATATATATATATATATATATATATATATATATATATATATATATATATATATATATATATATATATATGTTTGTAAAAATACACAAATCAAAATAAAGATTTTCAAAGTTTATAACATAAAAATCCCATAAAAATATTTGAAATCTTAAGCAAACAGTTTGAGCAATAGAGAAGTTAAATCTTCTAAGAATCTTTGTTACGTTACTCCAAATTAAATTGCAAATAAATTATGTATTTAAAATACTTAATGTAATTAGACAAAGAATGCTGTCATTTTATGTAAAGAACCATTATTTTTAATGTTCAAATTGGAATCTGTTGATACAAAAATCTTCAAAGATTGACAAAAATTGTTTCTGCATTTTCGATTCTATACAAATGCATTGAAAAAATATTAAATATTTTTTACAGTAAAATACTATGTACTCAAGTTTCTGGTTTGACTCTGAGATCAACATATTTCTTTCTACTTCGTTGAATTTAGTTCATTGCGAATGCAATTCGATTTCTCTGAACATGAAGATAATTTTCTATCTTATTTGAATATGCGGTTCAGACATTATGCATGCAGATAATTCTTTCATGGGGCTGCGCGGCAAAGAAAGACTTTTTTCTCAAAAGTTAGAGCAGGAAATACATCCAGAGTAAAATATTTCTTCCACGACTTTACCAATAAATGTTTTCCGGGATTTGCCAGAGATATCATTATTATTATAATTTATATTTTGATTGGAATACAGTGTGAAAAAAACACAAAGGAAAAATATGCAAATGGGAAGCTTTGAACTATGAAATTAAGACGAACATTTACTTTAAAATAAGTCTGATTCAATAATTCCTTTCTCAAAACTATTTATTCATATATTTGACTCTCTATTAAACATAACCATAGCAATATGACTTCAAATAAATATGCAAATAATATAGAGATATAGTATATGAATTCAATAAAGAGATTTTATATATCTAATTTTTTATTAAAATATTTAAATGCCATATTTCAAATTCAATGTTAAGTATTAAAAAATACCCTGATTGACATTGAAAATGCAACACCAAGAAGGAGTGGTCAGGAAATGATGCATATTTCAGAGTCGATGCACCTTACCAAGTTATGTAAATGATGTGAAATGCGCAGCTCTCCAGCGCACGTAGGATAAGATATGAGGGGAGGAATTGGCAGAGTGGGTATATTCGCGCCGTTATTGCTGCTTGGAAAATAATTGTTGAAAGTTCGTTCTTGTCGCAAAAGATGTCTGTAACTGCAGAGAGTTCCTGAAAGATGTTCTACGACCGGTGACACACTCCTACGTTCAGGGGGTGTATACGTCCTTTATCAGCAGAATAATGCCTAACCACATGAAGCTCGCATCAGCCAACATGATTCGCAAGGTGTATATCTGCTTCCTTGGCCACCATGCGCGTCAGATCTTTCATCATTCAAACACGTTTGGAATATGATTGGACACCATTTTCAGACCCTGCCACTGCCTCCTTCAAAAGACGCACTTTGGCTAATTCTTGACAGGGAACGGAGAGCCATTCCTCAGACGCCATCTGTGCTCTCATTAAATTTATGCCTAGATGTGTTGCTTCGTGTATCGCCGTCCACTGTGGCCTTATAACCTACTGACCCAAACCTATTCTTGCTTTGTATTATGCATATGATTTCAAAATAAAGATCACTTTTTGTTCGTTGCTGTCTCTGTTAACCGATTTTCGTCCCTCCCTGGCAACTCCTTCTTGGTGTTGCATTTTCAATGTGAGGCTGTTTAGTAGCTTCTTTATATAGTGACAAATTTATATAGTGATATATATATATATATATATATATATATATATATATATATATATATATATATATATATATATATATATACATACATATATATATATATATATATATATATATATATATATATATATATATATATATATATATATATATATATATATATATATATATATATATATATACATATATATATACATACATACATATATATATATATATATATATATATATATATATATATATATATATATATATATATATGCATAAAGCTCAAATTCTAATTCGGATAAAGAATTTTACAATTTCTAATACATTAGATTAGAATTTACCAACTTTATATACTACGTAGGAAGAAATTAATTAGTAGAATACTGATGAGGATACAAATTTAGTGTTTCTTCTACAAAACGTAGTACTTTTCAACATCTCCTAAAATTTGAGACAATCATAATGGTAAAGTGTTTTAATATATTGATAATATCAATAAATGTTTACATTTAATTATCAATACATTTCTTTCATTGCACTAATTGTAAGAATAAATTTTTAAACATATACTTGTGTCACATAATATGTTTTAATTTAATTTTACATACTTTGATGAAAATAAGTAATTAAATTTTAAATAAATTAGGCAAAATAAACATGTGTGTTTTTGTATGTTTTGATATATTCTCTTTTAATGAATATATTAATGTGAGATGTACTTTATGAAACTTCTTATGAATAAATACAAAAGCGGATTCATAATCTTAAATTATAATTTATATCAATATATATAGATATATATGAATACATTTTAAATATATACATGTACACATATTTTTAATTGCTAAAGTATATAGATATGCATATTTTCTCGTTATTTATTCTTGATTCTTACATTTTTTTCAAAAATATTCATCCCCGAAATTATTTTAAACTATTTTTTAAAAATATTCCTCAGTTCTTCATAAGGGATTATTTTTTTAATTAAAAATTAATTTAAAAAGTCATTTTTTAGAAACACTTAACATTATGAAACACGGTGTAGTTAAAACATTTAAAAATTTAAATTTGAAATATAATGTAGTAAAATATAATTTTCTGAATTATAATGTTAAATGCATAATTTTCTTGAATAATTGGATAGCGAAAGAGAAATTACAGTAGATATTATAGTTAAAAATAAATGTACGCTTTCGGAAATTCTGCTTATAATTCTAGCTTTGCTTAGTTATAAAATTCTTGCAGCTTTAAACTTTTCTATGCTATCTTTTTCTGAATATATATTTCATAAGTTCATTTGGATTATAATTTAAACATTTCAGTAAGAGTGAGATAAAATATTTATTTTAATACTTTAAAAATAATCTTGTTTAAATATGTGTTTATCTTTTTATCATTATTTGTTTTGTTAAGAAATTAATTTATTTGAGTTATAATATGTTTTAATTATCAAACAAAATAAATTTTCTGATAAAGTTACTCATAAGCACTGTTACTTTATTATTTTTAAATATTTTACTTGTTTTTATAACCTTGATAATAATTTTGCTTATTTTAAATTTAAAATTTAAGCATCTGTGTCCAAATAAATACATTGATCAAATCGAAACACTAGCGTTAAATTTGGTTTTAATGGAATCAATTCTATCTTATCAGTTTATTTTCCCTTAAGTGACTTCTAAAATATTCATCTAATAAGTGAGATTTTTAATTTCTTTATAAAAATTGAACTTCTTTGTTTTTGTAACCTGTTTTTTAACCTCGGAACAGATGTCGTATAATCCATCGTGCCAAATTCTGAGATCGGTGATTTTTTGGAGGATTTTCTAGCTTATCTGGCAACCTGGTTTTTATTACGCCATAGCGATGTAACTTATGAGAATTATGTAGAAAATTCTATTTTGGCAACCCTAATATTTACGTCATCGCGAGACATTGCAATACGTAATCTTATCAACGTTTCTTCGTCACTAAAAGAATTCAAAATTTTGCATTTCCTTTTTTCCAATTAAAATGATATTTTCAATTTAATTTTAGATGATATGGCGGTCATTTGCAGAAGATTACCCAATTTCAAAATTCGCATGCATCACAGCAGTGCGGGTTCTACAGGGATTTTAAAAGCCAGCGATTACATATCGGAAGAGGAAGAGTCAGAGTGCGTAGCGAAAATAACACCTCCCAAGGGATATGGCGTTATTTACCATGTAGAAGGAATGGAACTCAGAAGAGACGCCAACAATGACTGTAGAGATTACATTAAAGTAAGTTACCACTGACTTTTTCTTACAATCCAAAAATATTATTAAGAATATGAAACACTTTCACGCTTCTATATATTTTTTAAAATTTAAACTTGTTGATTTCATGAATTAATTAAATAATTATAAATACATTGAAAGTTAAAAAGCAATAAATCATGTTCTAATTGACAATTTATTTATAAATTGTCAGTTAAAATTCGATTTGGTTTACACCAAATCGTCTTTTATATATATCAGAAAATATAACGTAAGCTCTTCTAAGATTTTTGATGTTTATTTGGAGCAATTTTGCGTTTGATGCATATAAAAATAATTATTTCAAATTAGAAGCTAAATAAAACAGGGAAAACTTGGTAATAAGAAAATACACTACTGGCCATTAAAATTGCTACACCAAAAAGGAATACAAATAACATAACGATATTTATTGGACACATACATTATAGAGGAAAGAACAAGTGATTAGATTTACAGGAAATCAGGATGAATAGATCTTGAGAAATCAGTACCCAGAGCAGCCACCTCTGGCTGCAATAACAGCGTTTATCCGCCTAGGCATGGAGTCAAACACAGATTGTATGGCATGTACGGGGATCTCAGTCCATGCAGCTTCAACACTATGCCACAGTTTATCGACAGTAGTGGATGGTGAGTGATGGCGTGCCAATCGCTCGGCAACCATTGACGACACGTTCTCAATTGGTGACAGATCAGGAGAACGTGCTGGCCAGGGTAACAGTCGAACTTGTTCTGTATCAAGGAAGTTCAGAACAGTACGGGCAACATGCGGTCGTGCATTATCCTGTTGAAACAAAGCATTAGGAAGGCCTCGAAGATAGGGCAGAGCCAAGGGCCTTAATACATCGGAAATGTAACGGTTGCTGTTCAAAGTGCCGGTAATGCGAACAAGAGGTGATCGAGACGTGTATCCAATGGCACCCCATACCATCACTCCAGCAGATGGGCCAGTATGGCGATGTCCAATGCAGGCTGGCAATGCGCGTTCTCCACAATGCCTCCAAACACGGATGCGGCCATCATGGTCTTGTATACAGAACCGAGATCCATCTGTAAAGATGACGTGATGCCATTTCCGCATCCAGGTTCGTCGCTGATCACACCATTAAAGGCGCTCCTGTCTGTGACGCAGCATCAATGGTAGCCGAAGCCATGGTCGCCGTGCAGACAATCCATGCTGCTGCAAACGTCGTCGAACTTTTCGAGCAGAAACTTTTTGCCTTGCAAATGACTCCATTTCTCGACTCAGAGTTCGTGACGTGGCTGTACGATCCCATGGGACCATGCGGATAAGATGTCTGTCTTCTCTGATGTTAGTGATGGGGGGTCGCTGAGATCCTGCATGACATTCCGTATGATTGTCCTGAACCCATTGATTCCATATTCTGCTAACAGTCATGGGGTCTCGACCGACGCGAGCAGCAATATTGCGGTACGATAAACCGCAATCCAGGTAGACTATAATCCTTCCTCGATCAAAGTCAGACACGTGCTGATAGGCATTTCTTCTTCTTACACGAGGCATTACAACATCTTTCTTTGCCGAAAACAACGTTGAAACGGAAATTGATTATGAGAAAACTGATGTCAAATCTCTGGTTTTATACACATTGTAGATGTCGCTACTGTCGCCTGCTTTGTATGAATGCGCTGAAAATCTAATCATTTGCATATCACAGCAAGTTCTACCTGTCATGCAAATTTCACGTGTGTGGTGTGCCGCTTTCATGGTGTAGCAATTTTAATGGCCAGTAAAGTACTTTAAAAGATGAAAATCTCGAACAGCTAATGATCAAATAGTCTAAGCATCAGAACCCATTAAATCAACAATATTATTGGCTTTAAAATATCATGAAGCATGTTCCTAATACTAAGTCAGTTATTCTTGGACTCACTATAAAATAGTGGTTTTGTAGTATCTGAAACCAGCGGTATCTTAGGAGCGGAAAGTCCTTAGTTTGAGATTCTACAGCTGATGTCGTACTTGGGTCTTTTACATGCATATCTATTGGAGTGATGACCTGGGGATTTTTCTAGGTTTCCTCTCTTGTGATACGTGAATACAGTCACTATCTATAAACATTTTCCAGAAAAATAATATATGCAGTGAACCGTTCATTAAGTCTTTAGGCGATTGAATACCTATTAAGTGGTGTAAAATTGTCACGTGCCCATATAGGTAACAATAAAGAAACAATTTAGAATTTCCATTTCAGTTTTGTTTTACTATCATCTGATGGTTACGAGAGCAAAATAATTGCGCAAATTTATCAGTAAATACCGTTGTTGTTGTATAATGCCCAGCTATTATGATTTACATCTCTCAGCACTACTGGGGGGAAGTGATGACACCTTACACAATGGGGCACCCAGTGGGTATACTATCGTAGTACCCGAAAGTGGGGCTTCTAATTTAGAAGCTGTGACCAAGCAGATGACCCCCAGAGGTATCCTTTCAGGTAAAGAACATTGTAATCACGATATATTTAACGTGTTCCAATTGCCATTAGCGAACATGAGGGTTCTTCGATTGCGTCCGGATTCGAACTTCCTCCCTTCCGATTACGAGAATGTGCTCTAACCCACCTGGCTTCTGCGGTTACTGTTAGAAAATACTTTTGTGTAATAAAATGCTTAGGGATATGCATCCAAGAAAAATATACCAATGTCCATTTTATTCTCATTGTGTACCATTTTATTACGTTCATGTAGACTTGATGAGGATGACTAAGTAATATTTAAAAATACGTAGACATCATATTCGCAATAAACAAAACCCGTAGATTAAAGCAAATATATAAAATATCATTTGTTATATTTTTAATATAGTTTACATTTTATTAAATATAAAAATATGTAGCACGAAATAAATTGTGAACACCTCTGAAAACAGGAATGGATAATGTTAAAATGCCACCATAATAAACTCAATCAAAATTTGACTACAAGTTATAAAATCTCATAGTGGTTTCACTGACTCTTTTTCATACTAGATGCTTTTATATAATTTTTATTTATTTACATTATTTAAACTTAACATATTATCAGATGGCTTAAACTCGATTAAAATTCTTGCTGCTGTTGTGTGTGTACTGTCTTGATACATATATTTTTAAATATTAAATCTCCGTATTTCATCAAAATAAATAAATAAATAAATAAAACCTTCCACTAATTTCTGCAATTCACTCATGAAAAATTATTTATGGATTAATTAAGTTTTTTACAATGGTGGAATTAAAATAGTTTGAACTTAAATTTATAAAATAGAAAATTTTTCTGAATTTTCTACTCTGTCAATATTTATATGATGTATACTGTAAATGTTTATATTTTAAGTAAGATACACACAACGTTTCATTATTTAGATATTGTGTTAATAATTTCGGGGTGAACAATATAAACAGTACAAAACAATAAAATCCTAATTAAAAGAGATTAATTTGCATATAAATCTTAATTAATATGCCCTTTTTTAATAAAAGGTTTATTTCTGTAAATAATTTTCAGAAAATACTTATTCAGGAAACATTTGTGTAATGGAGTTAGCGGTCGAAGAAATATAAAAATTAAGGAAAATACATTCTGTTTCTCAGCGATTGAGAATTAAAAAACTAAAATAACAATTTACAAATGCATTGCAATTCAATGCTTTAGTTGTATTTCGAATAAATTGTAAATTTCATTCTTTAAAATGTTAAATTGTGCTGTACTACATACAGAAATAAAACCATCACCGAATAATTATGAGTGCTCATGAAAAGGAGCTGATGTGGATTAATTAAACTTCCTAATTAACTCGTGAATTATAATGACGTGATTAAAAATAGAATGATTTGAATAAAGAATTGAATTGAAAAAGAAAAGGGAATCACTTTTTAAATTCTATTTTCGATTTTAAAGATGTTGTCGAAAACTCATAATGTTTTAAGCAAAAAAGTACTGAATTTAATTCTTCACATTAAAAGGAGACTATAAAATTATAATATTTTTAAATGTTTCATGCCTTTGCTATATCTAATTTAGTAATAATTCTTAAATGAATTCTTTATGAAATTTTTCATGCGAAAATTCTTAAATATGTGTATGATGTATTCTTGAAATTATATTAAATTTGATTCATTCACTCTCATTAATATAAAATTTTGAGCGTAGTGGTTTAGAGTTCTTATTAAACTCTAGGTCCTGGTTGAACTGGCTCCCTTATATTAAAAAGTGACAATTGTGTGCGACAACCAAACCTCATACTCATAAATGTGCAAATAATGAATTAAGAAACACAATTTATTATACATAATTACTATTAGTCTGACAAGTTTTTGCTAATCTATAATCTTGCTCTGATATGAACTAAAAGGACACATTTTCATTGAAAATTAATGTAGGATTTAATTCAAAGGTTTCAACAAGAATTTATTCAAATAAGATTTCAAATGCTTTTATTTATATTTATATGTTATTCTTATATATAAATAGCTTCAACGGTGAATACTGCAGGGATTCAGATCCCTCCTACTATTTTTTATTTATTTATTACATTACATATATTCAGACTTGTATGCTTGATTCTTAAGATCCGCTTGTAAGTCTTCATCGATAATAGGACAAATAGCACAATGACAGATGTACAACCACAGAAGATAACGAAAAAAACACCCAGGACCATGGTGGGAATCGAACACACACTCTACGCTTCCCTCCTACTTTAAGCTTTGGGAAAAAAATGGCTTTTTAGAAACAAAGTTTTATGGTTTTATATCCTCGTGTATCATTGCCAGAATTCGATGCAGAGTCATATAAGAAATATTTTGGTTAAATATTTGAGTAGTTAACTCTTATAATGCATCATTAAAAAAATCTTATAATATTTTTTCTGTATTCGTAGAGCATTATTTTTATCAATTTATTATTGTTTACTAAGAAAAACATTTAACTCTTATTTTTTGCGTTTGAAGTATCGAAAATTGTTGACGCAACTCTTTCGATTCATATATCATTTTCCGAAAACTCAAAGAACCATGAAACTGGGACGACTATTGTAAAAGTACTTCTAGGAAAAAATTATCCATCTCAAACATATACAAACATATATATATATATCTTTATATAACATGTTTTTCAGATTTTAAAAATATATTACTCAGTTGGAAAAACATTTGGAGAAAAGAATTGGAGAAATACATTTTATCAATAAAAAGGAAGATAAAATATTTATTCTTGACTGCTTTACTTTTAAATAAGACTTAAATATTTTTTCTTAATTCTTTTTCCGATGCATGGAAAAGTGTATGGGAATTGAAATATTTGGAATAGCGGGCATTGGAAAAATGTCAGATGACTTGAAAAAATATTTTTAAATTACGCTTGCAAAAGTGATATAAATCAAACGATGTAGCTCGATAAAGTTTTTTCTCATATAGTTATTTAAATAATAATATAGTCTAGTTTTTTTATATAGTCTAACATAGTCTACTGTTAGGTTTTGAGATAGGCTCTCGACACTTTTTGTGATCCCATTACTGGCATTCAAAACTTAAGAAGGTGAGATAGAAATTTAATGAGTATTCCGTTTATTAATACCTTCTTTAATTTAAATCCTTTGATAATATTAGCACTGAAATATGAACGAGTCAATGAACTGTCGAAAAATAGAAAGTTGAATTAATGTGTTATTGGACAATAATGTGTCCTACGATCAGAAAAACAATTGAATAAAATTGTCATTTTGAAGCGATTTAATTTACGGTATAATTCATGAGAAATGAAATTTTCTAAGAAATTGTGTGATTCAGTACATATGCACCGTTTCCTTTAATCTTTGAGACACATTTTCCAACCAATAAGTAAATTTGGTTTTCCCGAGATACTAAAGTTTGAACAACTATCAGTTTTGTAAGTCATAACACGTGAACTTATCTTAAAGAAATCTGACCCCAAAATATCTTTAATCTTTAAAAAGGGACTAGGCCCCATTTTGTAAGTGATCCCTACCTATGGGTGCCTCATTTATCTAAAGAAATTGGGATTTTAAGTCAAACAAGGCCTTTATTAATATCATCACTTTAGTAATGAATCACACACATTAGAATTTACATAAACATTTATTAATAAAAGATATAATCATTTAATGCATAGATCAGCATACACATGATAATGAATTCTTAATATTGTATACACGCAAAGTTGTTTTTCTCAAGCTGATTTCAACATTTTGTGATATTGAGGAAGGAACCTTGTATTTCTGGGGCATTCTTCCAATCATTTATTTCTTAAAGAAGACGTGCTTAACGATAAGAGAATTATATTTGTATATATTACGCAAAAAATTTATTTTTAGCTTATCATGATAAATTAAATATTTAATCAATTACTTGCATAGTAAGCTAGAAACCTCAAGCTTTAAAAATGAAATATTTGTTATTGGTATATAACTTGTCATTTAAAATCAAATTCAGCCAATACTTATAATGAAATAATAGATTTGCTGAAAATAGTTTAATGCTTCTGTCATAGATTTGAGTAAAATGTTCATGTTGAAGATTAAAATACGTTTAAAATCAATTATACAAATACGCAAAATTATTAAAAAATTATAAAATTATTAAAAAATGGCATGAGTTTTATGAAGCAAGTTTTAAAAAATCATTTGGAATTAATTTTTAACTAATATACGAATGATTTTGTTTTTGTAATTTGATTAAATACTTAATTCCACTTACACTTAATGAAACAATAATAGATATGCATAAATAAAAAGTCGTTTACTTAGCTCACTGGAAAAAGTTTTCAAAATAATTTGACACAACTGTAAATGGCAAGTTTATATTAATTTTTAAATTAAAAGGAAGTGTTTTACTGCCAGCATTTGTTGCAATTGAACGAAAACTCATATGCGTTTAGTAAATTTAAGGATTAAATAAAGTCTTATATTAGAAGTACATTTTGTTGCTGAAAAATTCACAATTAAAATGGCTGTTTAAAAGTTTTGATATGCAGTCTGTTATGAGAGTACAGAATGTGTTATATAGTAAAACGATGACTTAAAGGGATTAGAGAAATTTAACATTTTTTTGAACACAAAACATTTATAAAGAGACATTTAAATCAGTGAAAGTAGCAAAATATCAAGTTTATTGTCTTAGGTAGTTAAGTTAAATAGCAGTCGGAACATTTTGCTTGAAATGGAATGATAGTTCAATCCCATCTACTTTTGAACAAGGGAAAAGGATGAGGCATTTTTGCTTTCTTCTGGTGGCTTAGGAATTTCCCTGATGTTTATTCCTTGCCATATGTGAACACTACCCATTACATTTGAAAGATTCCCTCGGAAAACAAAACGCATCAGTTGTTCCTATGCCTCAGAAGCACCATTACTATTACGCCTATCCACAAGGCAGAGACAAATTTGTCATAGATATTCCTGTGGCTGCCTAGTTGAAGGAATGTAAGCTTTGTTTCTTTTTATCTTTGGCCTGAGAATGAGACTTACATTATTTTTAAGGACTGCACAATAAGAAAGAATAAAAGATTGAAAATATTTTTTTCTCATGTATCGAATTGAAAATATTTTGATAGCATAGCTGATAATTATATTATTTTTATTACAAGGGATTACCGAGAATAAAAAATGCATTTCTAATTGTTATTTTGTAACAACAGTATTTCATCATTTCAAAAACGTATCATAAGCTCTAAATATAAAACTATTTTAATTAATTTATTATTTTAGCCATTCTAGTAATGAGCATAATAAAGTACGCTTCCTTATTTAATTAAAAAATTGCGAAGGAATTCAATTCTCACATGCTTGTTTAGTTAATTTATTTAGTAATTTAGTAACGTTATAGTTTTAGCAATGCTAATTTAATACGTTAAATAATTACGATAAAATAATTTAGTAACATTAAAAAATTTTGTATCTCATATAATATTTTTTATTCTTGTTGAATAATAAATGTTTTTGATTATGTATACAAAGTAATTCCTCATATTTTTTAAATTTGGTTAATGAGTATGTGCAAGCAGATTAATCCCCGAAATTCTACAAAGGCGCAGTGAATTCAAGAATGATTCAAATACATGCCTGAAACTAAATGTAATTTTTACATATAGTGGAATTATATATTAAAATTTCTTCGGTAGGAAATAAAACTATGCAAAAATTTCTAAAGCTCGTTAATTAATACGAATATACTGCAGATTTGTATACAAAGTTATTTATCATTTGGATTTAAATATTTCTTTAGTTCAAATTATAAAGCAGAAATGAGTACTCATGATGAAGTATGAAAATAATTTTATATAGCATATAACTTAACTAATAAAATGCTCAGTTAAAAATTTGAAATTATTTTTCATAGAATATTTATAAGTTTTAGCACAAATACAAACATTTGAATTAATTTGCTTAAGATTTATTAAGATTTTTTAAAAATCTTATTTAAATTATTGAAGTGAGGACAATTTTAAAGTTCTGTGTACTTTCTTTGTATTAATTAATATTAATAAAAAATCCTTAATTTTATCAAATTATATCTCAATAGGTAGCTTTAAAATTATACATCTTGTTGTTCTTTCATTAAAAAGGCTCAGTTAAAAATTAATTAAATGTTTGTAACTAGTACCTAGTTATATTTTATAATATTTTGTACTTTATATTTATAAAACATATGCACTTAAATTATTAAGACGTACCAGAAATTATTTTCTTCAGCTCATTATGTGATTTTGTCATACTATTTATTTTTACTCTCATTAATAATTGTAAGACTTTGATCATTAATAATAAAAAAATATATTCATCATTAAAATCTTTTTAGTCCTTCATTTAAAAAATTCAGTTTGTTGAAAAACATTTATGCAAAATGGCGAGTAATTATGTGGCAAATCTAATAGCGGTAATTATTTTAAGTGCGTTTGTAATGTTTAAACACAATGATCTCTACAAGTACTTATAATTAAGAAAATTGTTTTTGATAAAATATTTCCTTTTTAAGAAGTATTTACTGACGGTGCAAGAGAAAAAATTCTTGCTCTGTATAACATTATACATTTGAAATCTCATAGGAGACAATATAATTGCTGAAGTCTATTGTATGGTAGTTAAACATCTAGCGCTTTTTTACCTTCGGTGAATGCTCTTTATAAGATAGTTAGAAATATTGATGTGTTGCAAGAAAGAACACCTGAGGAATTACATCTCTGTAGATATACATGCTGAAAGCAGAAACATAAAGTTACTTTCCTATTGTTACAAAATGTCTATGATCGAACTTGTCACTTTAAATTTCTACAACTAGACAACGTTGAACTTAGTAATATCATATATGTAAACGTAGAAAATATCTCGGTAAAAAGATATTTTTTTAAAAAATTTGGTAAGTTACATAAGTTTTCCAAAACCTTGGTACGCTACCTACTAAGAAATGAAAGATTTCTTTGCCAAATTTTTAAAATTTATGTTCAATATTAGTGTCCAACCAGTTTCTTTTGAAATCTTGTATTTCTGGTGCAAAAGGAAAAAAATAGAATTTTTTTGACTAAATTTGTCAGATGATTAATTTAAATTTTCATGTATCTCCTTATACATTTAAAAACGATAAAACCAGAAAAATCATACATTGTCATAGAAAAGTTAAAACTTCGAGTAGACCTTTATGCGTGTGCTGGTAAACTAAAACCTTCTTATCAATGTTTTAATATGAATGTTTCTGATCATTATATTATGTGACTATTAAAAATCGCATCGTAAAAGCGTACATAAATGACCGCTGAGTGTTGTGATCATATTAAGCTGCTATTTTTCCTGAAATTGAATTTGGAAACGCTCGAAAATCAAAAGAAATAGAGGCCTGATCTTAATATCTTATCACCATTGTTCCGAATTTTCATTCATTTAAAATTATAAAAATTTTATCTAAAAAATTTAAGCAAAAATTATCGTTAACTTCTTCAAGAAATTGTGGACATTAATTAATCTATATTCTGAATTGCGTGTCACTGCTTCCTACAAATTAAGCAAGGCATCACCCAGATCGCATGTGTAACGGGTATAAAGTATTCTTGTTAGTACTTGTTTTCATGAAGATTATCGTAATATATCTCTAATACAAGAGAAAGGCTTCTATTAAAACAATCTGAATAACAAGTAATTCATTTCAAAATAAGCAACGTCAAATAAGCCGAGACTTTTCAATATCATGCTGATGTGTAAGTGTGTTGATAAATTCCTGTTTATGTCAACTTATTTTTGTTATTGCAATATTTTTCAAAATTTCTGTGTAATATCTATTTTATTTGCTTACAAGAATTAATAATATTTAATCATGTTATTTAAATCGTAAAATCATTATTTCTTTCTTATTTTTGTATATAATGATGTTAAGAAATATTCAAACATATTTCTTTTTATAAAATAAATTTTCAAAAGAAATAATGAAACTACTAAATTCTAATCCATTGTTTGATCTAATTATAAGTTATAACTTAACACATAGACAGGTACATTAAAAACCATTTTTGTAAAATATTTTTTTGAATATATAAATAAGAAAATTCTTTCCATGGATAAAGAATTTTTTAACGTTAACGTATATTTAAAATTTTGTGTACTTATTAAATATTATTAATGCATGAAAAAGAACAGTTTTAATTAAGATTAATTTCCTGTTGCTCTAATAGATGTACGTTTTATAAAGAAATAAATTATAGATTGAATTATTTACTGTTTTGATAAGAGTTTCCTTTTTCATTTTCGATTAAAGTTTTAGTAAAGTAAGGGAAAAATTGTTTTTGATGCAATTTTTTTTCAAAATTTTGAAAAGAAATTTTATAATACAAGAGAGGTTTTAAAATATTTTTTTGCTTGATTTCAATCAAGTTTCACTCAAGAATTATAAGTGCATTTTTAAGAATTTCTAATCTGCTGCATAAATAATTAAAAATAATGATAAATTATGAAAGCTGTCTATATTTTAAATATTCAAAGTAAAAGAAAAAATAATTAGATTGATTTATTTGAATTAATTAATTAATCCAATATTTAATGAAAAATGAGATTTTTCGAATGATATATAAAAAAAGTTTCAGAGTTTTTTTTATCAAATTTTCATTAGTTTATGATGCATGTATTTTTCAGAATTATGTAATAACTTACTAATGCGATTAAGAGAAGTTTTTGAAATGCTTCATTATGTATGAACGAAATCGTAAATCTTCAGCTTTCTATAAAAGTTTGTCATTTTTAAGAATGCCTCTAATTAAGATTTTATATTAACTTCGCAATGTTTTTAATTTATTTTGTAAACAATTTTTAACTAACCTTATCAGCACTAAATTGAAGCTACATTTTTGGAATCATTCCTTATTTATATGTTTGAAATAACATCATATGCTCCTTAATGATTTTTAAAGTCAATAAACAAGTATATATCAAATATCAAATGTATGAATAATATTTTAAATATATTATATTATTTGAATTAGGAGTATTTTTTAAATTATTAAAACTAAGAAAATTATTTTATATTTAATATTAGGTAAACAACAGAAAAACTTTGATAAGTTATATTTATAATTTATTCCAAATGAATGTTGTATTAGTTTAATCATATTTAAGAAAGTAAAAACAATAATTTTGAAGGAGCTCCTCTGAAATACCACAGTAAATATAATATTGTTTAACAGTTACGCAATAACTTTGCTTTTTAAAATAAATAGAATTTTGAAAACAAAAATAATAATTAAAAGCTGAAGTATTATTAGAATCCACCACCTGTAGCAATTCCATCTTTACATTTTAAATTTTTACGAATAATTTTTAAAACACTAAATTGAATTAAATTACAATTTTAAAGAGAAAATAATTTTAATCTTTTTACCTTCTTAGAGGCATGCATTATGTTTGTATTGTTTTTCCCACATTCACAATTTATTTTGTTGTTTCAAACAGTTTCGAGGACTAAAAAATGCAGACTTATACTAAAAAGACGTAATTTTTATTAAAAGAAAGCTTTAATATTTAATAAACTAACATTTTACATTTGAAAAGAAATATTCAGAATGTTTTATTTAATCGCAGGTAAGTTAATTTAAATTTATTACGCTTACTATTACAAAATTAAATTTAGTATATGTTTTAGTTATATAGCATTTAAAGATATTAAAAATTTATATTAAATATTATCATTTTTTGTATTTATAAATAGCCCTACATATCTAATTTATTTATAAAATTATTCTTATAATAATATATGCATGCTTAATTTTACCATATCGAATAAAAATCTGACTATATATTATAGCGTCGTTTGACATAAATTTTAAATTTTCATTGTATACTAAAATATTTTAGTATTTTTTCGATAATGTAATCATGGAGTGTTAAACATTGCTATTATATTTTGTTAATCATGATGTATGTAATTATTTCAATTCCGAAAGAAGCAGAAAAAATACGATATCATTCTTATATTTTCAATAAAAATCATGTAGTTTTAATGATCAAAATGATGATAATTTTAGTTTCCCAATAAAATGTCTGAACAAATTATCTCAATTTTAACGTATAAAAATTCGTCATCACTTTATGTAATCTAAAATGTATATTATAATGCTGAAAATTATCAGTACTTTCTGGATTTTTTTATTTAAAAATCAAAACAATTATTCTTTAGTTGAATAAATCACACAGGATGGTGTGTGTATACAAGAAACGAATCCCAAAGAATAATAAATTTATCACCATTAAAATGTCTCAACAGCAAAGTGAATCATTTTAGGAAAAATAAACCAAGCAATTTATATGAATAGAGAACTTCTGTTTCTTAAATCATAACAATATACGTATATAATATTTGTCAGTGAAAATTTTTCACAAAATTTTCAATCAATTCCTAAAGACTTCACCAATTTCAATAAATTTCAAAATAATTCACAAGTATACAAAATGTTATAATTTTTAGTGTTAGAATGTTAACATTTTTATCGCACGATAAATAAAAAATGAAATACTAGTTCACTTTTTATTTGTAATTCTTTCATGATTTCTTTCATGAAATCAAAAGTACTTTCACACCCACATATATATTTATATAGCAAAGAAGTAATCTTGCATATAATTAACAATTCTCCCCCCCCTAAAATCATATATATAACTAAGCTTTGATTACTTATCAAGTGTATTAATACAAAGTTACTTTTTAATCAATTGTATTAATACAACTTCTAATAAAAGGAATAAATGTTTAAAAAACAAAGACTTATTTTCTAGCTACTATACAATTTTTCTACGAACCTTACATTTTACTCAATCTTTAGAGAGAGAGGACAACGAGGAAGAAAACGACGAGGTGATAGACGAGAAAAGACGCGAATTGATATTGGACTAATTTCAAATTATAATTAAGATGTTAGAATATCATTTAATATTCATTTTTAAGTATGTAAATAGCTTTGTTTTTTTTTATTTCAAAACGATTATTAAGTAATTTAAATTTTAAATGTGTTATTATTTTCAATAATGAAAGAGAAGAACCACCCCTATATATATATATATATATATATATATATATATATATATATAATTACTTATGCTTTTCAGTACATACCTATAGATATTTTTTAATCTTCTTTCCTGAGAAAGTTTCATCCATTATTGTATAAATTTTTTTCACATCAAAAGTTTATTATTATTCTAAAACTTGACTAAGATTTGACAGTTTTAAATTTGATTTAATCCGAATCAAATACCTGTGATCCTTTTTTATCTTGTTAAGCAATCTATCCTTTGCTTTTGTTTTACTCATAATCGGATTCCAATTTTAATGACTTTCCATCCCAAAGATGTAATTTATTGTTACACTGTATTTTTTACTGGCCTTTTTGTTTTATAATATCCCGTTCCAAAAAAAAAAAACGGGGTATTATAAAACACTACCTTATTCTAATAAGTCGTGTACTTAGTTGCCTAATGCTTATTTTATTGCATACTTTAGCATTACTAAAAATAAAATATCTTAGATTGATTAAATATTCGTTATTTTATTGAATATTTAAACTCTTATTGCTCAAAATTTTTAGTTTTTATCACATTAATAGTCACTATATGGTTTCGATTAAAAATTATTTATATAAAATCTCTAGTCGTAAGCGAATATTTAATGAAAAATAACTGTTGATAGAAAAGCCGTAATAGAAATAAGGTTATTTTAATGTTTATTATATCATTTACATCTTTAGAAACATGCTTAAAAAGATAAAATATTTTTTAAGGATACTGTTTCCCTGAAAAGGAAAACAAGTATAATAATAATATGAATAATTTATATACCAATACGAATATTTACTTAAAAATAGTTTGTTTTCAAATCAACCATGGTCATGAATTTACAAGTCAATGTGTTAAGCAGAGACTCATTTTCCCCAGTAATTTGTAAAGATCAAGTTATTTCTTTTTAAAATTTTACATTCAAATTATTTAAGAAATATTTGGAATCAACTATCATTTTTATGAGACAGAAAATGAAATTATACAGCCACTAAGTACACTATCATAAACGCTGCCAGAAAAGTATGGAACATCTATTTAAAAAGCGCATTCAAGAGAGAGAACTTCTTATCTGCTAATAATATTATTTTCCGAATGCCTATCGTTTAGCTTATAGATAAGATTAAACTAATAACCAAATTAATTCTCTGTTTCAGATTATGTTGCTTAAAAATTTCAAAAAACAAGGCAATATTTTTCTTAATCTATCGTCTTCGTATTCAGTTTTTTCACAGAAGGAAGGGGTGCGGAATTTTTCAATTCGACAGAAGTGATAAGTATCTGAAGGTTAACTTCCGTTCTAGATGAAATAAAGGCTGATTTGTTCTCGCGATTTTTCACCCTTACGCTGTGTTTATTTAACTCTTTCCATCTGAGTAAACATCTATTATATCTACTGTTGAGAGATGAGGCAAGAACTTCACTTGTTGAGCAGCGATTAAAAACAGCCGGGAGTAATTGCATCAAAATTTACCTCCTAAACAAGATTTTACTCAAGGAAACTGAGTTTTAAAAATTTAACTTAGCTAATTTTATGTTGTAAATTCAGATTAAAATAGAATTGAAATATATGTTTTTGGATGGCAATGTATTTAGCGTACATAAAAATCTGCAATATAGATATTCCAATCAAACTCTATAAAACCAAATTTCTTCAATTTGTTCTTTGCATAAAATTTGTGACTCTTAATGATGAATTAAATTAAATCTTATTAATGCATAACTATATAACAGTTAATTTCATCCATAGTTGCTGTTTAATTTCTTCCTTAAAAATTTTATTGGTAAAAATTAGGCAGCTAATATGCTGCCTAAGTTGTAAATGGAAATACTTAAAATATATATTATTTAAAATCTTAGAATTGATGGAATTTCTAGAGGAATTTAGAATGACTGATAATAGAAACATATACAAGAAAAGATTGAAATATGATATCATATTTTAAGTATAGTTAAAAAGTTTGTGTATTTATATAAAAAATGGTAAATTGTAAAATTATCGTGTTCGCATTTCTTTGAAATTTGGAAATTTCAAACTAAGTTATTATGACTTCATGGCAAATCTAGTTTCAGCATTTATGTATATCAAAATAATTTCCAAAATTTATGTATAAAATTATTATTGTCATAGATTATCTAACTGAAGAAGAATCTTTAAAATATATTCTGAATAAAATTATATATATATATTATATATATATATATATATATATATATATATATATATTATATATATATATATATATATATATATATATAATATATATATATATATATATATATATATATATATATATATATATATATATATATATATATATATATATATATATATATATATATATATATATATATATATATATATATATATATAATATATATATATATATATATATATATATATATATATATATATATATATATATATATAATATATATATATATATATATATATATATATATATATAATATATATATATATATATATATATATATATATATATATATATATATATATATATATATATATATATATATATATATATATATCTATATATATAAAAACCCAAGGAATTTTAATAAAAGCTATGTGCTCATTTCTTTTGCATAAGTGTTACTAGCTTATCAGGGAATACAAGTGTTTTATAGAGTTTAAGCCATAATTTTGAGCAGGGAAGAAGAGATGTTGTATATTAATATTGTAATAACACTACTAGATAGTGGATACTTTGATATGGTACATTGTCACCTTGGATTCCATATGATTGTCAGATCGAATAAAGAACTCAGTAGTCCAAAATGTTCATGAAAACGTTAGCGTTCAATTTTCTAGTAACAATATTCAGAATTTCAGGTCATACTATACGAGAAATACTTGCAAATTGGTACAAATCAACCACCACACTTGACTGCTGGAATTATTAAAACGAATATACATCTGAATAAAAGATGATTATCAAACATTCGTCAAACGCAAGCTGGTGCATCCGAAAGAAGAATGGTTAACATGATTCATTTTTCAAAAATATTGTTTGTGTTCCACAGTCGATATCACCATGCGAGTTTAATGGATTTTTTGGATGAAATAATGTTTGGCTTATGTGTGGGACTCATCTGAATATATTGTAAGCACGCAGTTCCTTCCTCGAAGAATAGGTATTATATTGGCTGTTGAAATGCACTATTTCTGATTTGAAATGCCTTCTTGTATTTCTTATGAATGTCACATTTCAGGACATGTCAATCTTGTTCGGTCAATTTAAAGAGACGATCAAAGTATGCAATTACTTTCCAACTCGGTAGTCTTCCTCTACGTCATTGCCAACTGTTGACTAAATCTGTAATAATTCTAATCAAATTATGCGAATATTAACGTGATGTGACAACCAATTATAACATCTTTTCTTAAAATTACTAGTTTCTTTACCTCTTGTCACAATTTATGATACAACTAATGACATATATACCTCGCGATTCATATTTAACCGTAGCAAGATACATACGAGCACAGCATATTCATCAAATTCAATACACTGTTGTTTGATGACATGCAAATCTGATAACATCTAATCCATTATTTTTGGGATATGTATACTTATATACATCATAAAAATGCTCTAATATGAATCATAAAAGACCAAACACTAATCTGCCCTTTATAATAATGCCGCCGCAATAAAGAATTTTCTCAATTTCTTGTTAACCATTAAGTGGTTGTTTTTTTCATTCCAATTAAGATTATGACTATACCACTTTATTACATTTCTTATTGGTTTAAAATATCCATGACGCCAGATAACGTTTCATCTACTTTACACTCGTATTGAGACTGCGTCATAAATCCAACTTGTCGATGAATTTTCTACGTACCTTCAAGTCGTATTCTTCAAGTGGCAGCAAATAAGGTGAAGCTCACAATCGAATATATTGGAAAAAATTGTCGTAGCTTATTTTGTTAATAAAAGGATTTCTTGTATAAAGACCAAAACATAGGCTTGAAAAGAAGTTTTCGATGCCATGAATACGTTGACAATAGAACAAAAGAAAAAGCAAAATGTAAAAGACAAAACATCCATTGGTAAAAGTGAGCATTACGGTCACAGCTTCGCCAAGAGGCGAAAGGTTTTCACCAAGCGGAGGAGACTTAGGTATTGAAATTTGATTAGCAAGCCAAAATGGGTGCCAATAGACAGTTTGAAAAGAATAACAATCATATCGTATAAGGAATTGGAGTCTTTCCTGATTTTAAATTGTTAAGCATAACACCTATTAAAAATAAAGTTATCGTTTTAAGAATTTATTAAAATATTCTTTTTAAAAATATTTCAAAGTTAAAATTAAAGGAAATAAAGTATAAAAATAATAAACTATTTCAATAATATCTTAATGAAAACTATATTTAATAACATTTAGTTAAAAATAAATAAAATGCAGAATTTCGGAATTAATAAATGAATTTTATTTTCAAATTTAATAAAATAATTTTGATAAATTCAATGATTTTAGACAGAAATTATTAACACATCAAAGTACACATTTTCAAATTTAGTTTTTGTTTACAAATTTTGTTTTTAAAATATTATCCCGTAGAGCATTTACACTCAAAATTACCTTTTAATTTAGGTGAAAAAATAATTTAAGCAAAATTATCGTTTTTGATGCAATTCTTCAAATTTAAGAATTTCTGCGATAACTATAATCTGGAATTAATTTTAATTTAATGGATCCAATAGCAGAATAATGGGAAAATATTACAGGAAAGAATATTAAAAATCTTCAAAATAGAAAAATTCTGTAGTTTCATTTATTATTTAAAGTTTAAATAATTAAAATGCAATTCTTGGAATTCTATGCTTGCAGAAAATAACTAGAATAAAATTCTTACCTTCATATTTCTTCTATAACTGCATAGTGATTCTGAGATGGATTTATTTTAATTATCGCTGCATTAAAATCCCTAAAAATAGTAAAAAAAATCTTTTTTCTCGTAAAATGTCACAGATTCCATTTCAACGCACGATATTCAAGTGAGCTGAAATTACAAAAATATAAAAGGAATGTTTATTTTTCCCGCACAGCATTATCCAAAATGAAAATGGCGAAAATTTGAATTGAGGGCACGCAGTTCGCGCATGTGCACTGGCGATACATTTCATCGCTACATTTGGTGATTAATTGCTTTTAGGGAATTAATTTGATAGGGAAAAAAATCACCAAATTTTACCACATTTGGTGATTTTTTGCATTTTGCAAGCTTTGACCTTAATGCTCACTTTATGGTTAGCTTAAATCAGCGAGGAAGTTTTTAAAAGTTTCATCAATTAATAAAACTTCTAAATTAATTACTACATAACTACAATTTTGAAAACAATCTCTTTTAAATCTTAAGACTTACGTCTTGCTTACGCTAACAGTAAACATTATCTTTTTTGTTTAGTTTCTTCATGAAAATAATATTCAAGGAAGTAAACGGAATATATATATATATATATATATATATATATATATATATATATATATATATATATATATATATATATATATATATATATATATTAGATCTGGCAATATTTTAGCCCAAATTCGGTAGAATTTCCATCAACTGATTTGTGTAGGGCGCTCCGTGGCTGAGTGGTCAAAGCATCACTCCGCTAATCGCTTGAGAGCGTAGGAGTGTGGGTTCAATTCCCAGCATGGCCCTGGGTGTTTTCTTCGCTATCTTCTGTGGTTGTACATCTGTCATTGTGCTATTTGTCCTATTATCGACGAAGACTTACAAGCGGATCTCAAGAATCAAGCATACAAATCTGAATATATGTAATGTAATACATCAAATCAAATCAAATTGATTTGTGTCAAATTTAGCGTTGCCGTATTGATGAATGTTGAGTGTAAGAATAGGTAAGGTTTTATTGATGATATTTAGTCTATAAAAGCAGACAATTCTACGAATTTCTAATTTGGAGTATGATTCAGCCAGTGAATTCCTGAAAATTATTATTAAAAAAAACAACTATCAATAGAAATCATTATATTTCTTGAGATATTTATAACTATAATTTTCATATTCTCTATAATTTGTTATTTTATATTTTACCAATTAACAGTAAGATCAACGCACTTTTTTGATTCACCCTAGTACATATATTCATTTTATTTTCCATATTTAATCCTTTCCTTTCTTATTTAGATATACAACGAGACGTCTCGTAGCAACCTCACAGCACCTACCTGCAGCAATTGTTGCCACTATTCAAAATCAGAGCAAGTGTGCCACGGCCACTGTGGGTACGAGAGCGACGGTCTCGTCTGCGACGAGTTCTGCGACAAGGGGAACGAGACGTTCATCAGTACGGGTACTGGTCTCACACTGGCTGTCCACTACCACACCAGGTGCAGCACGTGCACGGCCAAAAAGGAAGAGGTTGGATTCCGGATGGTTTTCACTGCCTACAAACTGCATGCAGGTCAGAAGGAAGGCTACGTCTGAGTGTGGGACTCAGGGGACGAACAAGTTCTCGAGTCCCACTGTTTCTTCAATGTTTATACTGTGTACGGGTCTCAGCTCTTGAACCCTTAATTTTTTAATTTAAATATTATGAAGAAAGAGGTTTTTGTAATAACGAGCAGCATAATTTATTGAAATTTAGTAGACAAAATTAATTTCTTAAAAATAAGAACATACATATTTACTCATTTCAAAACGCGGGAACTAGTAGGATATATTTCGCCAGTTGGTAATCGTTGCTATTAGTTCGGTTCCCAAGCTGAACGCATATTTTTGAAATGGGAAATTTTTCAAAGTCCACAGAATTGAAACGCTGAACAAAAAATTCAATTGCTATTGGAACATAAAAAAAACCATATATATGACGCAAAAATGACATAAAACACGAGAAAAACTAAAACTGGCAATAAAAAAAATCCGAAAAACAAAATAATAACTACCAAAGGGAATACCGGCATCACTATAATCAAAACAAAGGAAAACAGAATTGGAGAGAAATCACTTAGGAGATGCATCATACACTTACCAAACACGAAGTATTCATTTAAAATTCCTTCTGCAAGAATGAGTTTTATACACTAAATTAAGAAACTTATTTATAGTCATATGTCTGATATGGAAGTTTCGTAATAAATAGTTTTATTAAGCTTCTATATAGAATATGTAATATCAACAACCACAAAAGTAAGCAATATTATGATGAATTTTATTCTATGCAGAGTGGAATCAAATTAGCTTTGAGTGGGTTTCAAACCGCTTTAATTTTTATACACAGCTAATTCATGATTGAGATCAGAAGGATAAGTTAGACAGTAACCAGGAGATCATATGCTACATTAACAAGGCAAAACTTTAAAACTTGCAGGCTAAACTAGAAATTCAATAGAGGAAATGTGTTAAATGATACAGATATTTTGAAAGTCTAATTTTAAAATGTTGTTAATATATCTTTTTTGTTCGTTGCTATAAGTTTAGAGTTAGAAAGATATATGTTAGTATACGGCTTAGAATACATAGTTTGAAAGCACATATCCAAAAGTTTAATTCGTTAGTTTGAACTAGACACATTCAAAAATATCTTGTTCCCAATTAGTTGTCATTGTTATTTAATTCCTCTTACTATGAAGTTTAATTCCTTTTACTAGAAGCAAATAAAAATGGAAGAAAACTCTAGTTCTTACATTAATAATTGATTCCAAATTCTAAAGTATATTAAATTGTTTTATTGCATTTTATCTTCTATTTTTTTAAAATTGGTAAAATCATAATGAATTACTTAGTTAATTTTTATTATAAATTTTTTAATGTCACTGTGCTTCTTTTGCTCCATCCATTACATTATTGATGATTTTCTATAGTAAAAATATGACATTTTTACGAAATATTGATCTTAGTTTTTCCCATGAGTTCCTTTTCCATTCTAAAATCAAAATAAATCGTATTTAATTTTTGAAAATGTGAAAGCAAATATATAGAAAGAAGGTTACTTTGAAATCTGGAATAATCAGGATATTTAAGGAAACGAAAAAAGATTTTGAAGCTATAATTTTAAGCTTTTTAGCTAAGAGAACTCAAATTTTCATAGTTTAAAAGCTTCTTTCAACACAAGATAACTACGTTTATAATTTTAAAATATATTACCTTAAAATGTGAGTCTCTAGAAAAATAAAACTATGAAATTAATATGCTGTTTGAAAATATTGGTACACTTACTTTTAAAATTTTTATAGATTGGAAATTTTTGTTTTATTTCTGTATTGTTGGTAAATACAAATGTACTAGACTTCTTGCACAAATCCAGAATTACAAGTATTTTCTTTTTTTTTGTTGTAAATAGAAACAGCAACCAGTTTATATTAAAAACATAAGTTATACAATTTAACTTTAGAAAAGGATTTAAGATTATTAGTTTAGTGTATATTTAATTACAAAAAAGGCTTTTTAAATGGAATTTGAAATTGCAATATAAAAGTTTTCTGATATGAGTAAATTTAATTGTGGAGATTGAATTTTAAATAAATAAACCCGTTATAGTTTCAATTAAAATGATTTTATTTAATTAATAAAAGAATGAAATTTGGTCGAAACTTTTTGGTTCGCTAGAAGTGGACATTCGCAAGCGCAAGTCATTCGTTGGCTACAAGTATGGTGATCTTCAGGTTATGGCAACCGTTTTAGTGTTGGGTGTGAGTCCTTGGATACTGGACAAGATAGGAAAACAACATTGAAAACTATTATTTAGAAGCATTGGCTCTTTGTATAAAGAGGGGTCATGTGCATTATTTCACATCTTTTATGCTCCTACAATGTCAGGAGAAAACAATAGAAAAGGAATTCTCGAGCCTTACGTGTGACTTTTCTGAGGATCTGTAAGAGATTAAAATCTTTTTATAGACGGCAATGTACTGTCACTTTCTAAGTAATCAATACACATACTAACATATTAACAAATTGTTTGGTCAGTAAGCTCTCCAGACCTGAATCTCGCTGAGTAGTTAAAATCCCATAGAGCTATAGAAAGAATCATTTCATGTTTATAACGTCCTCAGGATACTTCAAACTGACTTCTTAGAAGAATGGTCATCATTGATACAATCTTTGTCAAGAGTTTAATATGAGATCTTGCCTGTGATGGTTGTATGAACATAAAAATTAAAAGGAAATAGAATCTTCTATTAGACAAAGGAATATTAGGTTCGGGAATAAGTTCGTAGAGTTTTTACCAAAGACTTTTATTTAAACAAAAAACAATAATTATATCAATAAGTTAATCAATTATATATTCGCCGTTGCTGTTTACAACCTCTTCCCAGCTCTCGACCAATTTGTTGATGCCGTTCGGCCAAAAATCGCCTGGTATGGTCAAAGAAGTTGTTAAGCCAGTTTTTAAGGACCTCTTGGTACACTAGGAAGAATGCCACAGTCAACAAGGAGCTCTAGATTGCCCAGCTACACCGCGTGAATGAGACTATTCGACTGAAAAGACCTGATCAACATTATCAAACCATACTCATTCACGACAACGCTAAGCCCCATGTTGCACAAGTCGTCAAAGCCGCACTGCAAGAGCTCGAATGGAAGCTCCTTCAGCATCCGCCGCATTCTCCAGATCTTGCATCGACCGATTACCATCTTTTCCACTTCTCTTGTCTAACCATATGAAGGGCGTTACCTTCGATAACAAAGAAGCCCTTAAAACTTGCTCAACAACTTCTTTGACACCAGACCAGGTGATTTTTGGCCGAACGGCATCAACAAATTGGTCGAGAGGTGGGAAGAGGTTGTAAACAGCAATGGCGAATATATAATTGATTAACTTATTGATAAAATTATTATTTTTTGTTTAAATAAAAGTCTTTGGTAAAAAAGATACGTACTTATTCTCCAACCTAATAAAAACTGTATAAAGTTAAAACAATAGAAAAATACATTGTATGATACATCCTATTTTGACCAAAGTTACTCGCATTTGAATATTAGGTTATATAAAGCTCTGTGTAAATATTTTTAGCTTTCATTTCTTGTTTAATAACATCAGCTACCAATACACTTGATTTTCTGTGAATTGGATTTCTTTCATTCAAAATATCTCATTTAATATGAAGCTTTAATTTTGTGAAAGAAAGACACATTTACAAACAATGGAGTTGTAAACTTATTCTACAACCTTAAACTACTTAAAATAAAATGAAAATTTTCTTTTAAGCTGGAAAAATTTATTTTATAAAATGATTTATGAGATTATATTAATGCTAGTATTACGATTTTCTTCGATAAATATATATTTACCTGTTTCTACTTTATATTGTAAAATAAATAGCTAATAAAAATTGTGTACAATTTTAAATAGTATAGATAAATATAAAATTGCAATTTAAATTAATTTTTCGTATTAACATTCAAAATTGAAAAACATGTAGATATCATACTGAATTACTATGAAGCACAAAGTTAAATTTTGGAAAAAAAATCGGCTTAATAATTCAGACTAAAAATACTCAAATATGTTTATAAGAAAGGAACCTTAAAATGAAATATATATTCACCATTATTGCTTGAATTATGTCATTCTTTGTATTTTCTGTCTTCAACTCACATTTATTGGGCGGAAAATCTCTTGGTTGTTAGTATAGTACTTAGATGAAATTCAAGTAGATTGAATGTCTTGTTAAGAATTAAAGGAAAGCGATGCTCTCTCTTTCTCGTATTACATAAACGTGAAAAATCCTCTTTAACTATCTGTTCATTTCTGAGATCAAATGGATTACTTAGGATTTGTAGACATGTATTACAACATAGTCAGTAATAGGATTATTTAAACTGTACTTGACTGCAGAGGGAGATAGAAATGAATCAATTTCATTTTCTTTACATAAAAATGCAGCAATAAATATAATTGTTTTTGAACATTTTATTCCCCGCAGTCCATAATCATCCGTACATGCACAAATAATACTTATAGAATACATTTACTTACTAATGACTATCACATTTCATTTATAAAACATAAAAAATGTATAAGAAGAATATTGTATGTTTGTTTTTTTGTTCAGGAAGATATTTCGAGTCAAAGTGTTGTAGGTTATATGTACTATTAATTAAAATAATAAAAAACGTTATAATATTTCTTTTAAATATTATTTTAACTCTCTTATTTTGTCACTAATGTACATATATATATATATTATCTATATCTATCTATCTATCTATCTATCTATATATATATATATATATATATATATATATATATATATATATATATATATATATATATATATATATATATATATATTTATATATATATAAACTATTGTATGACTAGATTTAGATTTAAAATTAGGGTGTGGTCCAAAAGAACCTAGCACCACGACCAAAGGTCTATTGTACTATACCCCTCAGAAAGCCCTTTGTATGACTAACATGTTGGTTGAAACATAAAGTGTTTGCTATAAAATTCATATTTTATTACCTAAAGACGCATAAATATTAATATTTACATACTTTTATTGATAAGTACAATAAATATCCAACAATAATGTTTTAAGATACACTCTTTAACAAAAAAATCGACGCAACAAGAAGGAGTTGTCTGATTGAGACGAAAATTGATGGCTAGGAAGACAATGTAAAGAATAGTAAATGTGTGATTAAAATTTCATCATAATATTGAACAATTTATTTCAGAGTTTCAGTAACAAGTTCAATAAGCTGTTGACCCACCTCTAGCCTGGATACAAACTTCCACACGGCGTGGCATATACCGATAAAGCTCCCGAAGTATCTCTTGCGGTGTATTTGCTGCCAAGTTCGCTCTAGTTATCTAACGAAGTCATCAACATTTCGTGCCAGATGCATTCGCCTTCACATCATATCCCAGACATGCTCGATTGGAGAGAGATCTGGTGATCTGGCTATGAAGAGTTTGACAAGCTTGCAGATAGTTCATAGCAACACGTGCCGTATGTAGTCTTACATTGTCCTGCTGAAAAACATGCCCAAGGCACTGCAAAAGGAACAGTAGCAAAACAGGTCTTAGGATGTCGTCGACGTACCACTATGCAGTAAGCTTACCCCTAATGACGACCGAACGTGTCCGGCTGTCAAAAGAAATGGCACCCCAGACCATAATGCCTTGTTGAGGGCCAGTGTGGCGTGCAATAGTGAAAGCAGAACCCCCCTCTGCACTGTGCGTCTCCAATCACGTCTTCGATGATCACCAGGACACAGTTGGAAGCGGGATTCGTCGCTAAAGACTATACGTCCCAAGTCGGCATTATTCCAACCTGATTGAGCCATGCACCACTGTAATCTAGCCACCATTGTTTTTGCAGTGCCCTGGGCTGGTTCTTCAGCAGGACAATGCCAGACCGCATGCGGCACATGTTGCAGTGAACTATATGCAAGCTTGTCAAACCCTTCCTTGGCCTGCCAGATCACCAGCTCTCTCTCCCATCGAGCATGTCTTGGATATGATGGGATGACGATTGCATCTGGCACGGAATGTTGACAACCTCGTTCGACAATTTGAGCGAATTTGGCAGGAAATACCGTAGGAGACCACCCGTCTATGCCACTGCGTGTGGCAGCTTGTATCCAGGCTAGTGGCGGGTCAACACCTTTTTGATTTTGTTACTGTAACTCTGAAATAAATTATTCAATTGTTCTGTGAAATTTTAATAATTTACTATTCTGTGCATTGTCTTCCTATCAACCAATTTTAGTTTCAATCGGACAACTCCTTCTTGGTGCGTCAATTTTTTTGTTATAGAGTGTATTAGTGACTGATTCAATTGACAACGAGGCGTATTTAATAGCAGAACAACACCGAATAAGTATAATCCCATATTTTAATTTACCGAACATACCTATACAAATAATCATCTTATATATTTATGCGTTGACTTATCAACCGATTTTCCTTTTAGAAACTTGATAGAACTGCTAATATTAAGGTAAAACAATTCTAAAATCTAGCGTGTCAAAAGAAAACATTTTGTCTATACAAAATAGCGAACTTCTTAACCAGACATGATTTCAGGTGCATTTATATTATGTGGTGGACATGGAATGAATTTTTTCTGTTTGAACTATTTTCTTCGCAAAGATTTGAAAGGTATCTAAAATTAAAGTTTACAGATAATATCAATGTAATACTATCAGTAACAAAAAATAATCCGAGACACATGCATTGAACTTTATAGAAATATTTCACAAACACTCTGCATAATGATTAACCTTCAAATCCTAAACTTGTATCAGTACTGGATCAATATTTAAATTTTATAACAATTAAAAAACCCAGTTTTATTACTAAATTGCAATTAATCTCCTACTGTAGTATAATTTCACGATGGAATATTGTTAAGATGAAGTAAAGTGTTTATCGAATAAATGAGAATTTACTTGATATTTGTGTTGCTAAATTTTTTTATATTGAAGCTTTAATTGAATATCGTAATCAATAAACACAGTTAAACAAGTTCCAGTTAAACTTTAATTTGAAGTTAACAATATTTCTATTAAAAATTTAACATTTTTTTAAGAATCCTCTCTATATTTACATTGTAATTTTATGCCTGAATAACATTAAAAATATATATAATTTTGGAGTCTTAAGAAGAATTTATGTAAAATAAATGTGTTTAACTAATGATTCAGATAATCATTATGAAGTTTTAAATTGTTTTTAAATTAACTTGAAATATTAATTGTTTGGTCGAGAAGTTTAAAAACATTGTGCTAGTTTGCGGAAGGACGTTAATGCAAAGGCACATCATATCATTTTTTAAAATATTTTTAATTCCACAGGACATGACTCAACATGTGGTTTATCATCAGAATTTAAATGTGACAATGGTCGCTGCATTTGGTCAGGACTTACGTGTGATGGGTATAACAACTGTGGAGATATGAGTGACGAAAATAAGACTGGAAATTCTCACTGTGGTATGTATATTTTGTTGATTATGTGAATAAAATTTATATTTTTAAAGTGAACAATTTAATATTGATGTAATATTATATTTATGTTGTCTAAAGATGAAATTGTGAGGTTTCAAAAATGCCAAGGACATAAATTATTTCTGTCATATAAGTGAATGTTTATATATATATATATATATATATATATATATATATATATATATATATATATATATATATATATATATATATATATATAAATTCTTGAGGATTCTTTAATTTTTTTATATTTGTTGATGGTGAATTCCACTTTATTTTATTAAATGTAAATTAAAGTTAAGTCAAAAAATTAGAAAGTTAAAAAATATATTTTATGTAACATTTTTTACTAACGATGTTTCAAGAAATGGAAAAGTTAGTCCTGTCAAATTCAGCGATTAATTTACCGCAGAATATAAAGTAAAATCGAATTAAAAAGAAATATTTCTGTTATCTTACAAAAATATGTATTTTTTCTGTTATATTATTAAGAAGTTATCAACACTTACCACAATCATTTCAAGAGCGTTTTTTTCATGCAAATTTCTTTCGCAATATAATTTTAAATCATATTTTAAATTTTGACAAACATTATTTAAATTTTTTAAAAACAGAATTGTGGTTAAATTTTTAAGCACTTTTTAATTTTATTTTATTTACATGATTCTGTTAATATGATTTTAAAACATTCAAATATTGAATTGCGTGAGGTGGAAAATTCAACAGGAAAACTCTGGGTTATAACATTCAAAACACTTATAAAAAGTTTTGTCAAAAATGAATGTGACTGTGACAAGTTTCAGACAGCAAACAGGTCATGATTTCCTGGCACAATGTCTAAATAAATTAGGCATCCTTTCACCAGATTTATGCGAACTTTATAGCTCGAGCTCTATGAAACAGAATATTTTCTCTTATATACCCAATATATATATATATATATATATATATATATATATATATATATATATATATATATATATATATATATATATATATATATATATATACATATACTGTCAAAAAGTATTGGGACACAATATAAGTTCATGAAATTTTATCCTAATATGTAACTTAAATACACAAATGAAACAAAGAAGACGTATATGACATTTTGTTGAATGCAGATCACAGTGACTGAAGCCGCCCATCTTGTCTAGTGGTCAGCGTACTTGACTGCGGATAAGGAGGTCCTGGGTTCGAATCCCGGTTCGGGCATGGATGTACTTTCTCTTTATCTATCCTGTCTTTGTCTTTTCCTTGTATGAATGAGGTGTGAATGGTTGCCTACCCTATAAACGGGTACCTATGGCATGTGTGTAGAGCAAAGTCGTACTTTCACCTTCATGGTGCTCTGATTAAAACGAAACACGCTCCCATTTGACTTAAATTCGCATAGCCAAAGGCATAGCGAGCTTGGCTTGTCCAAGTGTCATTAGTAACAATAACAACAGTGACTGAAACAAAATTCAAATACCAATGTAATTATTGTTATAAATTAAAGAAAAAAAGTCAAACAAAAAATGAGCTCAAAAAAGTTTGGGACACTGCTCAATAAATAAAATACTGCAAACAATTTATAGTTAATATCTTGTTGGACCACCTTTGTACTTTATGACCTCTAACAGTCGATTTGACATGGATTTGACCAGTTTTGCACAAAACGACCCGTCGATTTTGGTCCACTCTTCAACCAGATGTTTTCTTAACTCCTGCTTGTTAGAAATGTGGTGTTCAATGAGTTTTTGCTGCAAATAATTCCATACATGTTCTATGGGATTAAGGTCTGGACTCTGTGCAGGAGTTTTAATCACACCAGGACTGTGGTAAAGGGCCCATAACTTGCAAATGGGAGCAGTGTGTTTTGGTAGTTATCCTGGTACAAATTAAAATGGCTTGCTATTCCCAACTTTCTCACACTTTGCTTTAAATTTCGCTTGAGAATGTCAAGATAGATATATTTATTTATTATACCATCTATGAAATCTAAGTTTCCAACACCAGAGCTTGCCATGCAGTCCCAGACTAATTGGTTACGGCTTCCATACTTAACAGTAGGCAGCAAATTTTTGACATGCAATTCCGTATTAGGTGTCCACCAGACTTTTTGCTTCCCATCTGATCCGAAAATGTTATATTTGCTTTCGTCTACGAAAATTACATTTTCCCAAAATTCTGGTGGCTGCTTTACATACATTTTAGCAAATGCCAGTCTATGCTGTCGGTTTGCTTTGGAAATGTAGGGCTTTCTTCGAGGTACTCTACCATGAGACCTATGTTTTCTTAAAACATTTCTGACAGTTTCAGGATTTACAGATTACCCGAACATACTTTTACATCTCAGAGTCATTTTTACTGCGTTGGTTCTTGGATTAAAGAGAACTTGTCTCACAATCCACCTTTCTTCACGTTCAGTAAATATCCTATAGGATGTCATGATCTCTGCTTTTTTCAACACTATTTGTTTTCGTGAACCTGTGAATAATGTTAAAAACAGTAGACTTACTCAGCTCCAAGATTTTATACTATACAGCGAACTGATTTTCCATTTTTCCAAAGGCTTATTACCAGATTTCGCACACCCATCGAAATCTCTTTGTTTTTCGGATTGCTCTACATGTAAATCTTGTATCTATTTTCGTTTACGAAGTGTCAGCCTGTGGAGCAGGCCTTTACTTCTTCATCTGTAATAAGTCCTTGAAGGAAGAAATTGCGGTACTGACAGAGAACGCTAGTCTTGAAGCGTGAGGAACCGAGTCTTGGCGGTGAGAACCAATCAGCAGAGAGCTGAGGGGCAGAGCAATGAGTAGAAAATTTTTATTCTACTTGAAAATAGAGGAAATAATAAAGTTGAAATAAAATTGTTATATATAGTGAAAATAGAAAAAATAAGAAATAATCCTGAATAAATGAAGAGTAATATAATGTTAAGTAATTCTCTATATTCTATATACAAAAATTATATTAAATATATTCATCTAAATAATGTCTGGCGAATGGCCTATATTTACAGTCTTCTATGAGATACTCATAGAAGACTGTAGCGAAAAACTTGATTAAGACTAGACTAGAGCGAAAAACTTGATTAAATGCACCATCTGTGCAGTTAATTCCTTTATCATAGAATTTTTTATTTAGGTTAGCAATATGCTCTAGAATATCAATAATTTTCAGATCTTTTGAAATGTTTTTATTGCGAATATAGTAGGGCGCCTTCGTAATTTTTCTAAGCATTTTATGTTGAAACACTCTAAGTTTGTGTTAGTCTCTTGGCGTAATAGTATTCCACACAGGTGAAGCATAGGTGATGATTGGTCTAACATTGTAAGGTAGAGCAGTCTCTTGAGTTTTAGTGTTAAATTTGAGTTTTTTCCAATTAAGTTGAATAGGCATCCATCCATAAGCTTGAGTGGCTTTTTAAATAACGTTATTGATATGTGCAGTCCATGAAAGTTGAGTAGTAAATGTTAATCCAAGGTATTTACTCTACATGTAAACGGTTTAATTGACAACTTATGTTGAAAAGTATTGTCTAAAAAAAGTGGTAACAAATCGAATTTTATTTTGTGTGACATATTTATTGTTTTACTTGCTCATTTCAAAAGTGTCCCAATACTTTTTTACCCTGGTTTGCCTTAAAATTATATTCAAAAAGCTATATCAAATTATAAAGCTAAACTATTAGCAAAATTTTAATTATATAGTGTATACCAAATGTTAAAGCACCTCTTGATTACTTTTGCTTTTGTTTTAATGTCATAAATATTTTTGTAAATAGCTTTACGTGTTACTCATCCCAAGTGTCCCAATACTTTTTTGACTGACTGTATATATATATATATATATATATATATATATATATATATATATATATATATATATATATATATATGCTGTTTTGTATTTTGGATTGATTTTTCCAATGGAGCCATATATTACGATATATTTAATTATGAGAGGTCTTTTAAATTCACAATCATGACTATTTCTTTTTTTTCGAAAAAAATGTATTAATAAACATTTTGAAAATTAACATTTGTATCAACATATAGATTTTTAAAATTGTAACTTCTAAGGGAAATGTTTTAAAGAAGCTGATCAGCTATCTCTATTATAGATTTCATTTGTAATTTAGTTCTGTTTTTAATAAATTTGGTATATTGTTAATAAAATTATATTATTAAAATAGGAGTAACATTTTCCAGGTTGTTTTTTTGGTTATGACAATTTTTCACAATTATTGAGATATCCAGATTAGATTGGTTTGATTAAACGATAAACTTTAAAATATAATAGTTTACTTTGCATTTGAGAGCATTTGAAGTTATATTTTTGAATCCGAATTTAAATTGGTTGAGCTTCAAGTTCAATATTTTACTATATAAAATATTTATGAGAGTAGTAACTGCGTAAGATGAATATTTCAGTTATGTATAAGTAATGCATTGTTAAGTTATCGTTTTATGAATTTGTATGGAACAAATAATTGATTATATACAATAAATGACTGAATTTACTTTTTTATTTAAATGCTCGAAACATTTAAAGGAATTTATTCACTATCTCTTCAGAAAGATTTATAGTAAACTACCTCAGATAATTTTACTTAAGAAATTCATTCCTTGGTTCATACCGCTTAGAAAAAGCGTGAAGCGAGCAATTATTTAACATTGTGTAATAAAGAGCTGTAAGCAATTATTCGAAATGATCAAAGCAGTTGGGAAATATTCATTAAATCCCAGCGAATATTCTGCTAATGTGATTTTTATGTTAATATATATTATTTGTGTTGAGAAATAAAAAACCCTAAACGATATATTTAATCTTAGAGTTGAATGATGACTATTTTATGGGTATATTTTCAACAATCAATGCTTCAAACTGAAAAAAACATTAGTTGCAGTTGTGAATCGCTGTTTAATCCCTGAGAGAATTCTGAGGTATATTTCTTTGTAGTTCTGCCATGTTATGAATGGATGAAAGGAAAAAGTTAAGTTCACTAAAAAATGATAGAAATTCAGCTTGTGGTTTTATTGTCACTATCAAAATAAAAATATTTGTATTTGTTAAGTTACGAAGAGACTTTGCTTTTAAGTAATCTTAATGTGTCACTCCCTTTTAATTAATGGTCCTATTACAGTGATATTGTAAAAAAACTATCTGAAACTACATGTAGAAAATAAAATTTGAGATAAAAACATTTACTTAGTATAATTGTATTGAAGTAACTTATATTTAAGGTTGAAAGAATATATTTATTAGAAAATTGTTTTTAAAATTTGATTTTTTGTTTATCCTGAATTATTAACGTTCTATTCATAATGATTTTCGATTAAAATAAATTGTCTTACGAAGGGGAAGGTCGTTCAATTAATGACCTTATCGGAAGTAGTAATATCCTGTAGGCGGAACTTTTTGTTTCCCTTTATATGACTTCAATCAAGGATGTGTGTTTCTGATTTCCCAAAATATTTTTCTTGTTTTTGATTTTATGCTATGATGCCTGTTAAGTCTTGAAGGAAAGTATTTGTAGATATTAAATCTAGAAATTACAGCCTTTTTAACCGCCCAGCCATCGTGCTATCTTTATATATACGTTTAAGAAAGAATGTGAAAATTCATAGCAAGTCGACTTGCTTTGTCATAATCATGGATTAATTCATGTTTTCTAATATTTTTTATAGTTTGTGTCACAAATTTATGCTAATTTTATATTAAAACTATTTATTATTCGATTTTAAAAGTGATCTATCATAATATTATAGAATTTGCACGAGACAATATAATTATTTATGCAATGTAATTGCTTTGTATTAATTATAAATGCTAAAAACCCAATGTTCAAAAATTGATCTAATATAAATTTTAAATGCTGTCAAAAATTTAAATAGACAAAAAAAATTGGTATATAAATTGATTTTATTTATGAATATTTTTCATAATTTCTCACAAACTTAATACAATATGAGCCAACAATTAATAAAGATTAAAAATTTAAAATACATTTGAGGTTTTATGACCCAATTTAATTTTTATTTTGATTATATTTTTACTTGTGTAACTTTTTTAGTTAAACTAATAGGACAAGCTTTAAAAACATCTAATACTAAATTTGAAAACCAGGTTTAAAGAGTACATTTTTTAAAATTTTCTGTTATTAAAGTAAATCACATTTTAGGATTTGAATTTTCATACACAGGAAATAAAACAGACTTTTAGGAATAAATTTCAGCAATTTGACACAAATTTATGATACCTAGAAAAATTGTTAAAAGGAAGTATTTGTAGACATTAACTATTTGACACATTACATTCTCATAAATTTTTTATTGCATTTTATTTCAATACAGAGTTACGCATCATTTATCAACTAGAAGATATTATAAGGCATTTTCTGCATTCATTATTTGTTTTCTAGACAGACTAAGTATTGATAATGGTCAGTATTAATTTGTCCCTCGAGAAGAAATTTGGATGAACTCTGAAGTACAGATCTCGACTGGCGTGCATGGAGAAACGCGACTTTTATCTTAAGTTCTGCAATAGGTAGAATCAAAATTGGTCTTTATCACTATGAAAAGTGTTTTCCTAATGATAAGTAATGATGATAAATCAAAAACTAGATATTAATATTTTCGCTTTCTGAGCTTCAAGCTCTGTTTTATTATTGACATATGAAGTGCTCTAATGTAACCATCACTAAGCGTCTATTAATGTAATTATGATGTGAAGCATGTGCAAAAATTACAATAATATTTACATTTATCGTTCAATAACTTGTTTATTTGAAGATTTTTTAAAATTTGATATTGATTACTTATGTTAACAAAAAGTGTTGTTGACTTATTGACCATATCATTAATTTGAAACTAATATGACATAATCAGGTTTTAGTAAATATGGATGAAAATATCATGAAAGCATAGATTCAGACTTCACATTAAATATCACACTTCAAATACTAACAATATTTTGATATGTGCCCTATAACCAAAGGAACAAAATAAATGGAAAAGTATTAAGCTGCGATTATTTAATGTGCATAAGTTTCATCAATAAAAAGATCTCTATTTAGAACAAAAAATGACAAATCTAGATTTAATAGTGCTTATACTACAGCTTCAAATGTATGTAGAAAGAGAGGATGTGATTGATGTTTTCCCAAATAATCATTATTGTCAATTATGCTCATTAATAAAAGAACTATATCAATCCTTTATTATAATGTATTTTTAATCCAAAATCAAGATTTTTTAACAGAATTTGTTGAAAATTAATGGTTTATTATCGAAAAAGTGTGCTCTATGGTAAACTTTCAAATGATATTACAGACTTTTTAATGTTTTTGAAAGTTTTCTTAAAGGAAACATTTTTGTGCGTAATTAAATAAGTTAATTTAGAAAATTTAATAAGAAAATTCTCTTTTCATCACAAGTTGAATAATAGTACCGAAATTCGGCGCAAAACATTTAAGTAGAAGATAAGAGGTCAAATGATAAAGAAAGGAATTCATATTAGATAAAAATGAACATTACGGATTCCTGATTTGTTCTGGAACATCGTTAGTTTCTTTTCGATTGATGAGTGATTCAAATATTACGGTGGAAAGAACAATTCAGTAAAACTTTTTGGCAAATTGTTTTTCATCTTGTGACAGACAAGCTGTATCCGTATTGCCTTGAATCTTATCAACTCATCCACTTCTGTAGAGATAAACAGTGGGTGCTTTTGCACTGTCTTTTGCAGTTAAAAAATTTAGTGTTCCATTTAGCTGAGGATAACGGAAATAGAAACGCAGTTTGATCATCGTAGTTTGGTCATTAATATTCAGTTTGATGATATGAAGAAATCTTATATAAGATTTCTTGAAAAATGTTTTTGATGTACCTTACACAACTTAAATAAAACCTTCATATTAAAATTAGAGATGATTCTTAGCTCGTAAAATGTGGAGAAGTAGCATTTGCATACACAAATATTATCTTAATTCTTTTCTTTTGAAGGGCATCTCTATAATAATAATGAATCTTTTACGGAAATCGTGACTTGATTGTGTAAGAAAATAGTCATTTCAATGACTTATTTAATCTTTCATAATGGTCGTTAATTTTACATTGAAGGACAAATGATTTTGAATTAAGTCTCATGAAAAAATACTAACTGCACAAAATTCTGACTGTAATTAACTTTAATTCATGAGTAACCAAATATGCACTTTTACCACTAAATCAAATATACTACAAAAGTTTGGTATAGGCAATGCAAAATCAAAAAGTACTTTATTTGGCTTTCAAGTAACTTTCATCTCTTTAGAAACATTTATCTCTTCTTAGAATCGGAGAATTTTTTTAAAAATAATAACTAATTATCAACTACTGTTGAACTGTTAAATATCTCAAATTTTCTGATCATTTAATAATTATTTTAAGTAGAATCATTTGAAATCAATCATTAACATTTGTATAGTATTTTTTAAATTATATTACAGTATTGTGTGTGTGGTAGTTAGCATCTGGTCACATTTGATTTATCATTAATGTTATGTTTTTCATTGTAAGAGAATGAAACAGGTAACCGTAACCGATATGTAACGGTAGAAAATGTAAATATTTATATTTTATATTTTAAGTAAAATGTAGATTTTATATTAAATTATTAACATATGAAATTATCAGTGTATAATTATTTTAAAAATCGTTTTGGAGAATAAGGTAAGATTAGATCAATTTTATTTGAAATTAAATCATATTAAATTTCAATATTTTTAATTATACTCAAATAAGATTGTATTATTCGATTGAAGAAATACTGTTGAACATATCTTTGACATTTATTTTTGCTCTAGAAATACTAGAATTTAGAGGTGATGCTTAGATGCTAAAAATGTATCCAAGTTTAAGTTCAAGAAAAGAAAATTTTAAAGTTACTGCTTTAAGAAATGATAATTTTAAGAAGAATATTTGAATTATTTTGTAAATAGAGGCCCGGTGTCATAGAAAAGCTTTCTTCCAAGACACAGAAACGATATTGCTGGACTAGGTCGACTCAACCTTCCAATTCTTCAATGGATTAACAAAACAATGCAAGTATACTTGGGAACTAAAAATTTGGAGGTTTCGCTTTAGGTTGACCACCTAATTGGGACACAAGCTTCGGACACCAGAGCTTTCGGTCATAAAAACAGATATGGATGCTGTATAGACTTGACCCCCGTGTGGACCTTAGTACCACGGAGTTTAGTTTTTTAATAAGCCTATATGAATTAAGACAATATTTTCCTGGGCTGCTAGAAAGCTCGTATCTGCCATTGCCTGACGTAGGAAAAAAATCAATAAATGTATAGACACTCGTGTCCATAAATTAAGGATAATGCAAGTTCATGCAAAGAAAGAGACAGAGCAAAACAAATGTCACTTATTTGTAAAGTCTAGTTATTAAGCAAAAGGTAAAAAGAAAAAAAAGATGCAATATATTTGACATCATTAATAAAATTTCAATTTTTACTCCCTGGAGCAAATTTCAAAAAATAACTTATTTACAAAAACCAATATAACATGGCTGATATGATGGTTAATACATAGTATGCCTCTCAGACGATGCAGTACAGGCCGTACAACGCCTAGGCACGTTGAATATCAAATCATCGATCTTTAGGAAATATTACACCCCTCATCAAGCAATGTTCTCCAAAATTCCTGTAGAGATGTGGGAGGTGGTTAATGGGCTGCATTTCGTCGGCCAAGCATGTCCCACACATGCTGTATTTGATTCAAATCCGATGAGTATGATGGCCAATCCATACGGGTGATAGCCTCCGATTGAAGGCATTTGTCTGCAATGTTTGCACGGTGAGGATGGGCATTGCCATCCATAAACCGAAATTCTGCATCCATGGCACCCCGAAACAAACGTTCATGTTATACCAGAATGTTTTCCTGATAGATGTAGCCTGCCATTATTACATTCTGAACATGCAGGTTAGTTCTGAAACCCAGAATAATTCCTCCCCAAACGAGCAATCCTGCATTACCGTAACGGTGTCGTCCAATGGTGTTCTTTTGGTAGTAACGAGTACCTGGCCCTCTCCATAGGAAAGTCCAGCGAGAATCAGACTGAAAGTTAAACCTAGACTCTTCGAATAACATCACGCAAGACCACTGTTACGGTGTCCACAATGTACTCCAGGCTAAGTGCAGGCGATATTGATTAGCGATAAGTGGAACACATCTGACAGGCCCTCGAGCATATAGACCAATGTGCCCTAAGCATCTGTTTGCCTTGAAACTGTCGTATCGGTAGCTGAAGAGAGCTGACGAGACAGGTCTAATGCTGTGTCTCGTCTGTTTCTTTTGGCAGTAACTGCCAAATGCCGGTCCTCATTCGGCGTTGTAACTTAGGGGCCACCTGTGCTGTAACGTCTACTCACATTACCATCTTCTTGGAACCGTTATTAAAGCTTGGAGATCACTCTCTGGGTGATTCTAAGTTTCTCGGATGCTTCCAGCTGGTACGTCCACATTACAGACAGCTGATAATTTCACCACCTAAAACATCATCCAAATGTGACATATTATTGGCGCCATCTGGTGGTTTCTTTTAATTTGCATATTATTTTTCAAGATGTGTGCGATAATTCTACATGTGAAATTTTTATTTTAGAGTTCAATTTCTGTTTGATTCTGAATTATCCTTAATTTATGGACATGAGTGTAAATTAACACATAGTAAATTTTTATTTTATTTAAACACCAATATCTCTTAAACTTGCTTTGATTCTATTATTAATTAATTTAGATTTTATTTTTTTTAATTTCAGCTGAATTCCCCGACCCCATCAAGGCCGTGATAGTGGGCAGTGCAGTGATAGTGACTGTGCTTCTGGGTGTTCTGTTGGCATACTTTCCCAAAATGTCCTTGCACAACTTTTTTGGGAAGAAAAGAAAAGCCAATACCTTCAGAATTTCTCAAACAAAGATACCTCCAACTTTGACTATTATTAAGAAGAAGCCATCACACAGCAGAACTGTGAGTTTTCAAACGCCATTGCCGCAAATAAAAGAAATTTCTGTTAGTGATTCGGAAGTTTAGTAGTTTCTCAAAAAATTTTGCTTTCATGGAAGTTTTGAGGTATAGTGCTAAAATGACGAATAATATAAAATGGCTTATGAACTTTTAGATTGTTCATGAGTACTTATTGAAAATCTTTCAAGCATGACAAACTTTCAAGTCAGTCTTAACATGGAAGAGCCATTTGGTATTTGTCTATTCTCGAATACATGTTTGAATGTGCCACATAAATCAACACTTACTGTATCAATAGTAGTTTACTATTCTTAGAAGAAAAGGGGAACAAAAGCATTCTAATTCGTTGTTCTGTATCAGATAGTTATTTTATCCAGATATTTCATTTAATTAATTACTAATTTTTTGATACTGTACAAAAAATATAGATTGTAGGTTGACTATTCGATAACGTCAACTTATTAAATTATTTTGCGGCGTATCCCAAAGTTTCCTTAAAAAATATTAAATTATTAATATTTCTAAAACAGCTTAAATAATATAAACAAAACAACATAAATAGTGCTATGTTATGATACTTTATTTTCTGCTTTCTTTTCGATGTTAATTATACAAATTCATAAAATATCGTGAAAAATTCGAAATCAAGCATAATTTGTGAATTGGTTTATTAGCATTATATATCTAGGTCTATTAATATTACTTTCACATATTTTAAATTTATGCACTCATAATTTGTAGAAATGTTTATTGCTCATATGTGAAAAATGACAAAATTTATATTTAAAAACTGTAACATAAATATTGTTGAAATATTGTACTTTCTGAATCATTAAACATATTATTTTGAATTAATAGGTTTTACATATCTATTATTTTCTTAAAAAGTTAAATTTTAAAGAAAAGATAATATAAATTTTACTTTTAATGATACGATATTAATTTTGTTATTCATAGAAGATAATTAATTAGACATTAATAAAATATAATATTTTAATTAAGTGTCAACCTAGAGAATATTAAAGAATTTCGTAAAAGATATTTTTAATAACAATAGAGACATAAAATTGTCTGTACTAATTAGATTGGTTTGTTTCTCAACGTCAAATTAACATGGCGGGACATATAATTTAATACATTTTAAGTGCCTTCGCGCCAATTTATTACGCGAAAAATAATATGGTAGAATACATAATTTAAAATAAATTCCGAACAACTTCAATAATTAGAAGTACAGTTGGGAGGTGAAGTTGCTAATTGTTGAATTAAAGATGAAAGTGTTATAATTTAGCAATCTGTTTGGGAAAATGAATTTATTATTACCGAATAAGGAGAAAAAAACAAAATTCCAATAAATCCTTTAAGTTTGGACATTATTGTAACTTAAAAACCTTTTACATGATTCTAATTAAATTGTTTAACATATTGATTAATTCATTATTACTAGTATAAAACATCTAAAGTTTTTAAAAATTAGGTAAATTAACAGTTAAAGTGTTAAATATATTTATTCATATATACAACCATATCAAAATTAAAGAAAAGGAAAAATACAAACAAATAAGTTTATAATAATAAAAATAAATTAATCGTCTATGCAATTTAATTTATGTGTGTTGTAAACACAGCAAAATTTTTCTAAAAATCAACTTATATATCTTTTGTTTACAATTGTGTTGAAAAAATAAATATAATAGATTTTTAAAAATATGTCTGAGATTTTTTGTTGAAATATATGTTTTGTCAGTTTTGAAGGACCGCATGAAAAACCACTTTCCTATTTTTGTCCGCATGCGCTGTTAAAGGGTTAGAGTGAAAAAGCTTTCACCAATTTTGTATAAACATTTGATAAAAATAAAAGGAAATGCATCTCTGCAAGGTTGTAGATAACACATGAGTTCACCGCACTTACGTAACTTTTTTTACTATGGCAGCGGCATGATCGATTTCTGATGATTTTAGTATGTTTTTAATAAGGTCTGTCTTAAAAATGTTTGTATTTGTATTTGACTCAATTATGTGAATTTTGAGCATTTAGTGACTCTTCATTTTGTTTTTTTCAATTCATTATGTATAACAAGAATTAAAACGTTTTTCTTAAGTATTTTGTTTCATTCCGGCTCTTTTTTTTTTAAAAAAAACTTTATTTTATGTTTGTGATTTCTGTTGTAGTTAATGTAAAAACTTCCTATTATATTTAATTTTTTTATTCTTAGTTTTCCAAGTGTTTTGGATTTTCGATCAATAGCAATCAACGAAATTTCATTTATTAATTATTTATTTCTAAAAGAATTTAATAAAATTCTTAATTTTATCGTAAATTTTATGAAATAATTTGATCACATTTTTATTTGGAATTTAATATTAAAAATTTTTGAAAAATCACCAAATAAGGCTTTTAATTTTTTGAAAAATGTTAGATATCAACAGCTCATTATATTTTAAGCGAATTTCTGCCCTGCGAAAATTTTATTTCATAATTCTGTAAAATTATATATAGCTTTTTAATAAGCTATATGATATTGCTATAAAAATTTTTATTTCAGACTAGCGTCATTTAATGATGTATGTTGTTTGCTTAACACAAAGGATTCAATTTTAGTTATCTGAATGCTGAAGTTTATGTAAAAATAAATAACTGGAGAAAAATAAAGTTTTATCGAAAATATTTGACATTAGCCCGAACGTTATTTTTTAAATAGTAATAATAAATTAAAATGCTAAGTACTTTGTTAAATAATGTTAGTTATTTTATAAAATTTCAATTATAATTTACTAAAAATAAAACGAGCAAAAATATTTTTGTCAAGAGCTTTGAAATTTTAGTATTGACTTAAAAAACTTATTAAAATATACTTTATTAATGATAAAAGGGAAAAGTTAAGCATTTGCTTTTTAACAGGTTTATTCAGATTTCTAAAGCTCTACTTTTTTAATTAATAAGTATTCCGCCATTTTTCTCGGAAGTTTTGAGTTTAAGTTCTGAGAAATAGTACAGTATTTTGAGAATTATTTCCTCTTTGAAATAAAAATATTAAAATCACTATAATTAAAATCTCATCTCGTTTTAAACTTAAATGGTTGGTAAAAACATATACTTATGTCTTAAGTTATGAAACGAAACTGTTAATAAATGATGCCTCAGATCATTTTAAATATTTAGGAATATTTCTGTATTATAACGCATAATTAAAAAAAAGAATTCATTTCCCTCTAAACAAACCCCTTTATATTAAAACACTTCTGCTTATGTGGTAAAATTATATAGTGAAATATGTGAAAATGCTATTATGGTATGAAAAAAGGCATAAAAGTTTCTCTCTTCCCTTCTTTACTGTCACAGATCTCGTTTTTTTTTAAATGTTGCCAATATTATCACCATATTTTGGCTTAGTTTTGCTGTTGTCTTTTAAAAATGGTGTTTTTTTTTATTTAATAATGGTTTCAAAATGTTTTGATGTTTCACAAAAGTAAGAAAATTAAAGACATGTTAAAATTATCTGATGTATAAGAGATTTCTTTCAAGAAATTAATAAAAATAAAATTCTCTCGATAAAGATATGGCAGATATTTATTCCAACATTCATTTTTACGCGTTTAGTAATTAAAAACATTTATTTTTATTACAACATTAAATAAAAGCAATAAAAGAAAGGAATATGAACAATTTGCAAATTAATTTTCATACCAGGGATATTATAGAAGAAACTTAAAAATGATTTCGCATTTTAACATAAAATTGGAACAATAAATAAAGCCACATTCATATACTATATTAGCTTGATTACTTAGTACTTTACATAAATTAACAAACCAATAATGAAAGTGATAATGAATTAGTGAAACTGACTAGACATTCATTCTACATGACATATCACAGATTAAGATACTGAATCACGAAAATGAAAAATAATACATTTCACAACATTTAAATATACATTACTCATTACTTAATCTATTTAAATGTGATATATTTATAAACATTCAGCAGTATAATAGATTCTCTACACATATATCAGATATAAATAGAGAAAATTTAATGTGCTGTGCATTTATATAATAATAAAATATATGCTCAGATATAAAAATCATTTGTTGAAATAAGAATTGAAATAGATAAAATGTATAATGTAAAAAGGCACCTTCATTTATTGAAAAACTTTATGGTAGCAAATAATATGTATTTCAACTAGCAATTGACATAATATTCTCAAGATTAATTATAGGTAATATTTCTTTTCTCTCATAATTAATTAATCCTTATAATTTCAAGATTCTCATAATAGTTTTGTACTGCAGTAAATAGCACTATCTCTTAAATATGGTTTATAATAAACATATTTTACATTTTTAAATGTTATAACATAATTTACATTTTAATAATCGGTTTTACACAATTTACCTTAGTGATGAATGCATCATCATTAAAATATGAATATTAAAACATTTACCTTTCAGTGATTGGCAAAACTGCTTATGTAATAAAAAATATTTTTTGTAGCACCAAGAATTTTATAGAGTATTTATATTGGCTAGAGAACAACACAACTTATTGCAAATGGTGTGATTAGATGTTAAAAATGCAATTATTACTATGCCCTTAATTATTTTAAAACTGTTGCTTATTATATCTTCAACTATCTTACTCACATTATAAAAGTATTCCTTAAACTAAATAAACGTATAAAATTGATTATTCAAAATTTACAGTATTAAACATGCAAGCATATATTTCTTGTTAAATTGTAAATCACTCTAAAGTATTAAAATGAATACATTGAAATTCATTAATCACAATAATAATTGAATGAAAACATCAAATTTGATATAGTACACATTTTAAATCGCTAAGATTTTGTAGACAACCATTTTTGTGATAAAAATGCAGTACTACATTAAATTGTTTACTTGGTAAGATAATAGATTATTTAAGAGAGTGCAATGGTTAAGCATAAAAACGTTATTTATATTAATACAAAATGTGCAATGAATTAATAAGTCAATAAAAATACTTTTTTTTAAAAAAAACTTCGAATAACTGTTTACAAATCCACAATGATTATCCACCATTATGTCTTGAGGCAGGAATTTCATGCACAATAACGTCTTTGTTGTATATATTTAGCAGCAAAAAATAATATTTTTTACTCACATCTTGAAGCTATAGTTAGCATAAATAAGCTAAAAAAAAGAATAATTCCAGAAATAAACTTGTTTCATATTTTCTCACTGAAATATATTAAAAAGAAGTAACAAGTAATTAAGCCAAGAACTGTAATCAGTTATCTTTTTATTAAGTCAATTATCTTAAGGATGCCAAATTTAATGACATTTTGAACACGATTTTGTTCGTAGAACTCAGCAAGAATGCCATTAGAGCGTTATTTGCCCTTAGCCAGCAATTATAATATCATTAGAACGCAATTGTTTGACTTCTGAAAGCTCGCCAAAGGCTACCTAATTTTTCATCAACACCTAAAGTTATTTGTCAGATGTCCACAACGAACTACATTTAATACATAAAAAGTGATGTTAAACTTTGAAATCATACATAAATTGTAATATTTGAAATTCTTCACAACACGCACACATATATGTGAAAAAGAATGCTTGACAAATTTTAAATGGTCTATACATTAACATCGTAACAATAAAATTTAATTAGTAAAAGAGTATTTATTAGGGAATTATATTAGCATTAAGAAGTCAGTATTATAACAAAAGTTATTAGACATTTTTATTTCTGCATGCATTTTAATATATATTATTGAAACATAAAATGAACTGGCAATTTATAACCCAAAAACATTCCACACATTTATATTATATAAATAAACAGTTAAGGGTTTTTGCAAAAGTATCTCAATTTTATAAAAATGATAGAAAACCTATAATACATACTGTGAAAATTATATCAATTAAATATGCTTTGAACAAAAATATATTTGCTGCATATTTATATTTTTCAAAATTCAAAATCTTCTACTCATATTTTACTCTTAACAGGCTATCAAGGCTTTAAAAATTATAATTAAAAATTTATTGAAATATATTTTGAATAACAGCAGCTTTAAGAAAAATTAAAATAAAAAAAGTCACCACATACAATTTAAATACGTGTCATGAGAAATTTTAATTATTTACAAAGATTAAGTGCTGATAAAATTGCTATAGACAAAAATTGAATCTATTTTGAAATTCTTAATAAATATAATTTCATAGATAATAGTAATAGCAAAAATTGGGATTAATAGTAATCTCAGACATGACAGTATCTAACATCATGTAATTAAGTTCATAAATATGGCACTTCTGAACTCATTATAAATACATGAACTATAACAATACAATGGAAAACACATATAAGCTGTGTAATAGTAATATATAAATAATTCTAAATGCAATAGCTAGTGAAATATCATATGATATAATTAAAAGTAGATTTTTTTGGGTAAATTATTTTCACGATAAAATGAACTAGCTAAGAGCAGAAAATATGATAATTATTTAGTCAACAAAGTTTTCTGATATACAGTAGAAAAACTTTTTCCTTAATGTATATATGCTACATTACTTTTCAGCAATATAAATAAATTAAAACAAAGTGCAATCTTAAACTTTCATTTATTTAAACAATTAAATTTTCTTAAATTTTAAACAATATAAGAATAGTAAAATAATTTTAGTTCTTTCTTTAGGAAAATGTTTGTTTGCATATTTTTTATGTAAGCGTTTTTGCTTATTATCATAAAACAATAAATGTATTGTATAAGCATAAGAAAGGATTTCAGAAATTTATTATGATGTTAACATTTATAACTAAAACATTATTTAAATTCACACATAAAAAGGAAGATAATTTTTTTATCACAGATAAGATTTTCTATTCATTAAATATCATTTTTTGTCATAAATTACGTTTTTCATTCTGGATTTCAGTCGTCAAAAATATAATTAATTCAATAAAGTTAACATTTTAGTTAAATACTAAAAGCTACAAATCGGTGCATTATAATACTTCGTCTTATGCGTCTCAGTTGAAACAGTCTTCTGCCTTAAATAATGAATAATCTTTTTTGAGTATCCACTTATATAGCACATTGTGGCTTTCACAGTCAAAGTAAAACGCAAGAGTTGCTTTTCACTAGAGGGCGCAATCGTTCGGTTTCACTAGACACTGGGTTTGAGCCTCGAACCCTGGGAGCAACGTGTATAACCTTTATGCTGTTCTTTTTGTTCGGACGTGACGTCATATCTTTGAAAGTGCGGCGGTGCGTCTGCGTCGTAGAATCGGACTCGTGCGCGTTGGCATACATCGAGTGACCTTCAGTCACTTGACAATGCTGGCAACATGAATATTTTTGCCGGTAACAAGGATAACCATTTTCCTAAAACAAAGAAAAATAAACTAAATGTCAATTTGCATGAATAAACTTGAGTGCAAAAATACTCTGAGGATACCACTTTATGAAATAGTAATTCACAATTTATTTGAGATTTGTGAAAAAATAACATGGCATAATTAAAAACAAATAAAAGAAAAAAGAGAAATTAATTTAGCCCGTAGTGTATAAGAATAGAAAGACACTGAATCAATAAAATATTGAAACAAATCAAAAGAGAAAAGAAAATTTAAGAAAAATGTTATTAATTCATAATAAAGCAAAATATTTAAGTAATTTTAACGAATTGCTTAAATATTTTGTTTCTAACATAATTAATATCTTTTAGATTTAAATTTTAATAATGTTCTAAAATTTAATTTTTAACCAATAGTGACTGTTTTAAAAGTATTTTAAAATTTAGGAAACTTTTTAATAAGTAAGAAAGAGGATTTAATCACAATTCCTTTCTAATTAAATCAATGAATTATGTAAAAATTTTAAATACATATTTAGAACAAGCTTTTATTAAGGCGCATTTTCATAGCTAACTTGATATTGGTTCAAATTTTGTAAAATTTATTTTTTTCTGTGGAATAAGTAACTAAGGAGCAGACAAAAAAATCTTTTTTAGCTTCCATTTTCAAAAGGACTTGAAAACAATATGAGGATATGTTACTGCATATTTGAATAAATGGTGGAATAAAAAGATCTAAGAGTTCGAACATTTTTGTAAAAATCTTTTCTTCTTTCAAACCTTTATTTCAAATAGCTAACCATTTAACTGACATTTCAGGGAAAATTTTTTTCTTAAAAACAATATATTGTTTGTTAAAATTGCAATTAAATTTTTTAGCTAGTGTCGAACTTTTAAGTATATATATAAATTTTATGTTGTTTAAAATACAATATAAATTTCCTAACATCATTACATATAAGATCTGTGGAAAATATATGTCTTAAGAAATAACTAAAACTAAAACCTTGTAAAGTTTTATATAAATGTTTATATTTTCCAAAACTCCCCAATTTTTTTGATAATAGTAAGCAACTTAATCAAGAAAACATTTCTGAATCTTTTATATATTCATCATCGAAAATGGATCTGTAATATACATATTATACAGTAAAATAATGGAAGGATTGTACTTTAACCTTTTTTCAGAAGATCATAGTTTCTGCTGAAAGAAAGGTCTATCACATTATTTTTCATCTTTCTGAAATATTTTAATGCCAAATAGTGGATGAAGCCTAACATCTATATAACAACTAATATATATATATATATATATATATATATATATATATATATATATATATATATATATATATATATATATATATATATATATATATATATATATATATATATTATATTCCAAATATAGTGACCCGTTCTTTCACATAAGAATGGAAAAAACTACAGTAAGACATCAATACTATTTGTATTATATATATGGATCAGTACATGTATGCCGCTTCGATACATGATATGCAAAAGTAGATATTAAAACTACAAAAATTGTGATTTTTGGTATGTATTTTAAGACCATTGTTAGTGCAAATGTAGATATTCTTCTTGAACTTTTAAAATTTGCCAAAATGTTTCATAGTAAAAAAATACGCAGACTAAGACATGTAATATATGCCAAATCTCTCTTACAATTTTAAATACGTGTCTGACATATGTGGTACGAGTTTATTTAATCATATCTCTTATAAAAGATTATCATTTGAATTGTAAATGAAAGTAACCACAAAAGAGTTGCAAAGGATGTTCATTTGAATGCTATATAAATATAAGTAAGCAGAGAGATAAATAAAGATAATAAATATACCCTAATTTAAAAATCTGGAATTACTGCTTTATTCTAAGATATGTATTATTTAATTCCTTTAATGATAAAAAGGAAATAGTTAATCTACTAAGTTCAAGGATATTTTTTTGAATATTAAAACTAATATGCATTGGATTTTAAAATTAATATATATATATACATATATAAAGTAAAACAACCGACAAAGTTTTAGCAAATTAAAAAAGTTTAAAAGGTGGCCCATTTTTCATGGTAATGATAAAGATTTGAATTCGGAATATTCTCGAATCCAAGACGTTTTCAATAAGAGTTTTAAAATATATAAGAATGTGTGTGTGTGAGCATGAATCTTTATGTAAAAATTTAAATATAATTTTTCTTTAAGAAAATATTCTATTTAAATATATACTAAAAATTCTACAAGAAAAACACTCAGAGACATTCGACAGAAGCTGAATAATTTAAGTATACACATTGAAAACTTTGAAATCAAAAAATTTTCCTGAAAATTACAATTATAATTCAAATTATTAATGGAACATTAGCATTATTTTTATAATAAATTATTCTAAATTGAAATATTAAGATTCAAGATAAATCATACTAATTTTTTAAGTTTTTAAGAAAGTGCAATTATCTAATTATATTCTACATATTTAATGCAATATATCAAAATGAAAGAAATAAAAATATATGATAATTAGATAAAGTCTTATTACATAATAATTAAAATTTTATATGCATCATGTAAACATTTTTATCATAATTTAAATTAAGGTGTATAGTTCACAGTTAATAGATTTATGCATTTGGTTTGAATTAATTAGACATTTTTTTGCTAAATTTTCAATTAAGAATGTTTGAGTGAAAGTAAAAATCCTTTATGAATAGAAATTTTAATTCTTGATTATTTTTTCGTAATTCAACCAATTTTCACTGTTTTGAATAATCAAAATTTAATAAGTATGATAAAATCTCTCTTTCATTTTATCAATATAATAATGGTTGAGATAATAATAGGGGGAATTATATATAAATTAGCCTATTAAAAGAATAATATTTGCCACAGTGTAATAAATATTAATATATGAACTATTATATCAGCATATAGTTAGCTTATGTGAAAAACTGATAAGTTATTTAATGATCAAAATAAGTAAATTCATTATAATTTTTAATTTAATTTAAAACAACAAAATATTTTAATCTCTTACATAAAAGTCACTATTCCCTCTGAATTATGAACACAAATTTGTGTCATACAGATGCATACCATTTCTTATGATGTGGTAATAAATTAAAACATTGATACGAAAAAAATTACATTTACTAAAATAAAATTTTACATATGTAGATAATCACATTTTAAAAGAATGTATTTTACGTTATTGGATGAATAAATTAGGGAAAAACAAAAGAGAGCTAAAAGTACAAAATTGTTTTATGCATAAAACTGCAACCTTTTATCCAAAATTCGACCTTTTATCCAAAATTATCAGCTTTCTCATACATTTTAGTTTTTGATAAACAAATTTACATATTTTGTTACTTGAATAAAGCATTAAACGAAAATGTCCAATTTTGACCTTGAAAGAATTAAAAATCGCTTGATGTTCGAAACGAATTGCAGACACATTTCACACTTTGCTGATTTGTCATTCGAACTTCAAAAAAATGCGCAGGAATTTTGTTTGGAGAATCAATCATACAATTTATTTCCGACTAATTCCGTCCGAATTACAGTTTAAACAAACAAAACCAATTTTCAGCTGCTAATTAATTTTTATCAGATTGCTATTATATAATTTTTGCTATGCTTACAAATATATTTCAGACAAAGCACTTTATAATCACTTTGAAAAATTGCTGTAAACATAGGATAACACAACTTTAAAAAATAATAGAGTAAATATTTAATGCTTCTTTAGTCAATACAGTGCCCATTTATAGTATTCAGAGGTCACAGAACAAATTTCCATCCAAATAATATTACAATGATTTTTTTTATAGGGAAGCAAGTTTGCAATTAAAACCAGTTTCATATAATTGATCATTTTTCCACAATAAACTAAGGCTTAACATTTTATTCTTAATGAACCAATTAAAAAGTGGTTGTGGGTTAATCGGTTTAAAGTCAACTCTGCATACTAGGGAAGACATTAAATCGGATAAAAACAAGACTTATTTTTCAAACATACTTTTAAAAAGTACCACTCAAATTTCCAAATTTAACTTCTTTATTATTTGGTTATATATTTATATTTTTTAAAGTGTCATTCTTATAAATAACTCTTAATGAGAAGAATTAAATAAAAATTAAACTGTTTTACAAATACTTAAAATAAACTTACTTCACTTTTAGGTACAATATTCTCTTCTTCTAAGTGATCCTGCGAGTCAAAAAAACATGAAGGCATTCGCGTAGGGCATTGTGGGAAAAAACTTGTTTGTACAGCGACGCTGGATAACGTCTTAGAATTTTTTATGGCAGCTTTATTTATATCTTCTTTAAAATTTGGATAGACACCTATACATACAAATTATTACATTTGATTTTTATGCATTGAAAAGTATTCAAATTTATATTTTGAATAAATAATGTAAAATATTAAAAAACATTAATGCTAAAAACAAAGAAAAGTAAGGATATATATATATATATATATATATATATATATATATATATATATATATATATATTATATATATATATATATATATATATATATATATATATATATATATATATATATATATATATATATATATATATATATATATATATATATATATATATATATATATATATATATATATATATATATATATATATATATATATATATTTATATATATAATCTCATATATTAATTGTAATTATACATATAATTACATTTAATATATGAGATACTTACTATTTACAGTTAATGAAGTATGGTTTAAAATTTCTACTTCTCATATATTCATCTACATTTATGTACAATTATAAAATCTCTCTGGATGCTATTAAATTAATGTATTAGATTCTTCTTTTTTTGGGGGATGCAATACGCCATCTGAAATGAATCGTCCACAATCACGTCGCAGTGATTTGTAGGCATGAATGATAAATGAGGTTATCCTTTTAGGGAAATTATTCTCATTTCTGACGAAGCCGTCCTTCCAAGTCTAATTATGACGGAGATTATCCGAAAATAATTGTTAGAGAAAACATGAGGAACTCTGACATATTTCATAAATTGTACGCAAGAGCATCAGAAGTTATTAAGGTTTTATGCCATTAGATAAGAGCAATCAGTGGTAAGGACTATCTGAATTTAATTGGAGTTCACATCGTTAGAATCTTTTCGCTTATAATTATTTCTTTTCAAGTTCCATAAAGATTAACATACAAAGAAAAATTCATTTTTAGCTGCCTAGTAAATTATATTTAATAATCATTGCAATGTTATTAAAAATATTTTTTTCCTCTAAATTTTTTGCATTGAATTTATAAAAAATAAGTGTAGTAAGAATTGTTCCTTGTGTAAAATGTAAAAGGAAAAACATAAAAAAATTCAAGGAACCCAAATTGAAATATATTTGTTATGTTGTAAGCTGATGCAAATTAAAAGCGTTTGAAATCATGAAAATAATATCTTATAAGTTCAAACTTTTAAAATCACTTATTCTAAAGGAATACTTATGTCTCATTTTGAACTGGTAAAAACGCATAATTATGATCAGGTTTTTTACGTTATATCTTCTAAATATTGCCTCTGGAACCAAACATAACATATAATATGGGAGTGTATATCGTGCATTGTCTAATAAAGGCTAAAAGCAATTTACATTGTATATTACATTCTGAGTAAATGTATCATAAGCAATGAGCTGTTTTCAATTGTCCATTACAGAAAATCAGAAAAATTATGTTATATATTGCGTAAAATAAACCAGAATAAATCAGAACATATATCACTTTGTTGAACAAATGCTAGATGAAACAGTCAATGTTCCGCTAGAAATTTTATAATAGGCTCATGTTTTTGCTTTAATTTTTTTAACAATTATTACCGATTATTCCTAAATGGAAGTTTCATAAGTAAACTTTCTCTTATCACAAAGGAAAAAAGCTTATCCTTTGCTATACAAGATCACGAACCGCAAAAAATCGGTAAGTATTCATTCAGAAATTCATGGTTGAATACAATTATTAATAATTTTTTCATAAGCCAACAATAATCTATATATTTTAGGAAAAACATGATCTTTATTGTTACTGAATAAGGATAACTGAAAAATATAAAATACCGGGTGATCCAAAAGTCAGGACGAACTTTAAAAATGAATAATTCGAAAACGAATCACAATACAATGATGCGGTTTGCACCAAACGGATGGAAAAGAAACCGGGTTTTGTGTGGCAATGAAAAAAATAGTTTTGTTGGCGACCAACAGATGGCGCGGTCAGATTTCTGATTTAGGATTATGCAAAGCAACAAACGATATAAAAAGAAGCAACTGCTACAGGTAATGGTAGTCGAAGCTGGTATGCATCGAAATGCTGTCCATAGTTGAGAAAGCCCTCTTAGTTAAACTGTTTTATAAGAATTTTCGGAAAATGCCATTGCGGCATTGCGAGCATATCGCTACGTGAAGGGTATGCGAGATAGCAAAGGACCAATAACGTCTTCTGCATTGAACAAAATTGTGAAAAAGTTTGAAACTACAGGTTCTTTGGCGTCACGTCAAAGAAGTGGACGTCCCTCAACTGCAGCTGCCACGATTGTGGAGCAGATGGTGCAAGCCATGTCGGCGGCTGCGGCACATGGGGAGTACAGGGCAGACAGGAGTGTCATACGGAAGTGTCTGGAGAGCGCTGCGAGTAACTTTGCAACGGTATCCCTACAAGTTTCAACATAACCAAGAACTGACACCTCCCAACTTCGACTCTCGCCGACATTTTGCGAATTTGGTCTTCAATAAGATGGAAGAGCAGCACGACTGGCTTCACACTGTGCTTTGGACAGATGAAGCACATTTCACTCTCTCTGGCGCTGTTAACACCCACAATTGTCGAGTGTGGACCACAGAAAATCCACATGCATTTGTTGAGGTACCCTTGCAACAGCCTAAAGTGACAGTCTGGTGTGGCTTCACTGCTGATTTCATAATTGGTCCATTTTTTTCGAGGAAGTCACACAGACAGGTTTCCAAACAGTTTCTGTCACCGGCAAGCGATATCTAGCACTGTTACAGAACAGCATTGTTCCTGAACTGCAAGCGCGACAGGCACTCCAAACAGTCACCTTTATGCAAGATGGAGCACCACCTCATATTGCTCTGTCTGTGCAACGCCTGCTACGCTCATCATTTGGGGAGGATCGCATTATTAGTCGCTACTTTAATAACGCATGGCCTCCAAGATCTCCCGATCTCATACCCTGTGACTTTTGGTTGTGGGGCTTCTTGAAGTCAAAAGTGTACCGCGAGCCGGCATCACTAGCGGCACTGAAAGATGCCATCCACCAAAATGTGTCTGCAATAACGCAAGAAATGCTACTAAATGCTGTGAATGGTGTGGTGACTCGTCTCACAGCTTTACTTGCATGATGGACAACACATTGAACATTTACTGTAGTAAGTACTAATTAACTGTAATTAATCTGACTTCATTAATCATTGTTTCATTTGTAAATCATCTTTTGTTGCAATAAAACACTATAGCGCCATCTGTTGGTCGCCAACAGAACTATTTTTTTCATTGCCACACAAAACCCGGTTTCTTTTCCATTCGTTTGGTGTAAACCGTATCTTTGTATCGTGATTCGTTTTCGAATTATTCATTTTTAAAGTTCGTCCTGACTTTTGGATCACCCTGTATATAGGAAATATTTGAAAATGTGCATAATTATTTTATAACAAATATTTATTCAAGTTCCTTTCAATAGTTCATAATCTTAGCTTTATTTTATTAAAGAAGCTATTTTATTAAAATTCTTTAATTTTACTCATTCTAAAGAATATATAGCAATTATAAATAAATATATGTGTGTTACAATTGCATATACACGCATAATATAAAGTAAGCTTATTTACTTAATTGTAAATTCTTTTTTATTCAAATGATATTTGATGTTGCAATTTGAATGGTATTTATGATAAATATATGATAAAAATGGTGCTGCTTACCTCTTCTATGATTTGAAATTTGTGGAGAAATGGAAGGTTCTGGTAACTTTAGACTGTCCTTTTCTCCGCCCATTTGAGTAAAAATATCACTAGTGATGGAACTAGTTGGGGATATAACTGGCGAGTACCTGGACACATCTTCGAATGTTACAGGTGAATAAAGAGATCGAGTATCTGGAGTCTCTGGTAGCTCCGGACTCAAGTGGTTGGACGTAAGTAAAGGCGTGATAAGTCTTGGCGTAGAAATTTCACTATTTGAATCAGCAGATTTTACTCTGCTGTGCAACCAATATGTTTTCATCTCTCCTTTACCCTGTTTGAATAATAAAAGCATACATATTAATCAGATACAAGCTTACAATTAACTTTTGTAATTGAAAGACTAAAAATATTGTATCAGACATGTGCACACTTGGGTTTTTGCTACTCTATTGTTAGTTCAAATACTTCGAAATTTGAGCACCCATTCCATTGTAGCATGCAAAACCGACGGAGATGCTTATAAGTTCGTATAGAACTTGTTTTAGAGTGTCTTTTTCAATAAATAATTGGCTGTTTTTACATTATGTATTGCAAAATATATTTTTTAAATGGGACACATAATTTATAATTGGTAGTGCAGAATAGTCTTCGATCCCATTTTTTTATTCTCGTTACACTTTTGATGTATTCTAAATTTTATTGTATTATTAGGTAAATGGCATTGTTTTTACGTTTGAAAATTATCAATGTATTCCTTGTTTTAGTTTGTTTTAGATTTCTAATTAAGTGAACAAGGGAATTCACTCATTAATTTTTATGCGGATTTTGTAGTGCGGTTAATCTTCGTTTTTTAGCAGTTTTTATAATTGCAATATGTTTCATTGATACTGAAATAGATTATAAATAATCTCAGTAATTTTAACTATTCTTGAAATCAATAATTATCTCGGAGATGTTCATATTTTACTAAAGTTAGTTTTTAAAGACTTTAGAATTTATTTTTAACTTTCCATCACTTTGCTTAACGCTCCATCTTTCAACTTTTCTTTTGTTAATTTAAAAGTAAGTAAATTTGATCATTTAAAAGTCTTTTTCTTTTCCTTTTGGGTAAGGCTGCTATAAAAAAGTGAGAATGTTTCATTATTTTATAAATCACATATAATGAGTTGTATATTTTAATTATAATATAGAATTTCCTTTAGAGTATCAGTGGGATGATCAGATTCAAAATTTTCACAAAAATAAAGTAAGATTTTATTTTCAAAAACAATTTTCTTTTTAGTTTTGATTGCTTATGACTATCTTTTAAGAAATCATTGACAAAACTTCTTCAACTTTCATGATAACTAACTCTGCAAGATTTGTGCATGTTATTTTGTTTGTACAATTACTTTGATAGTCTTAAAGTAAAATTAAATTTCAAAAATGCTATTTATATTTTCATTTATATGGTTCTGTAAGTGTGATAAAGAAATAGAATTATAATGTGAAACATGCTTTCTTACTACGTTTTGTTTTGAAAAAATCAGTATGCAGTAAAAAAAACATGATTTACAATGAAATAACGATTAAAAATTTCAATTAAAATGCTTGTGTAGCATAACTTCGGTTGAAGAATGCTTCCTGTATTCGCTTAATGATTCATTACATGAAAATATGAATGTTTATAAATATCTGTAAAAACAAAAATATATTTAAAAAAGTTAAAGTTAGATTACCTGAAAACAAAATATAACGTTTAGTTTTTATGATCAATACCTTTTAATTTTAACTCAATAAAAATGCTTATGCTTTTATTACTAATACATTATAAATAATGTATTATTATTGCAAAATTAATTTTAAACAAATGAAGGGACTAGACATTACCTTAACAGAAATTGTACCCCTTTCAGAAATATTCCACTTATTAAGATCCAATTTTTCCCTTGTTTTTTCACTAATATGAATTTTCAGGGCCTGAAAAACAGAAAAATATAATATGATATAAATTACAAGCAATTCTTGAGAAAGTATTTCATATAAATGCTTTTTAATACTACACATTCATGAAATTTTTAAGCCATAAAAACTTTTGATAATTAAAAGAGTATAAAAGCGAAAATTTTTACTTATGCATCACAATCATAAATTTAATAGAAAATTGTTTGCTAGCTTTTATTAAATTGATGGCAAATTCACAGAAAAAACTTTTTTCGATGATAGAAAACTTATTCTTCATTTCCATGATAGACCTTTCTCAGAAATTTTCAAATGATTATTACATATATCAATAATAACAAAAGATAAATATTAAGGGGAAAGTTATTGACTAGATAGTTTCAATATGCACATGAGTATGTACATTTCATCAAAAATGAAACTTGTAACATCCTGGAAAGAAGTACATTATTTTTAGTAGGATATTTAATCTTCAATTTTTAAGGGCTTTCATTTATATATGTAAAAATGTACTAATATTTTTCCCTCACAATAAAATTGATTTATATATATATATACATATATATATATATATATATATATGTATATATATATATATATATATATATATATATATATATATATATATATATATATATATATATATATATATATATATATATATATATATATATATATATATATATATATATGTAATTATATATATATAATTTATATATATAATTTTGCCTATATCATCTTATAATCTGATAACCGCAAAAAATTTTAAAATATATATACATATATATTGTAAAATCTTTCGTAATTATTAGATTATAAAATGTAAAAATTACACGTACGTACTTAATATAAAGAAATTATGCAGAAAATTTAGGATACATATTTATGTATTTGTTCTTCTCTGTAGTATTTCGCAAATCTAATAAATTTAGAATGTCATATGAGTGAAGAAAACATTCCGACTAAAATTGAATGTCAGAATGTATTCATAAAATTTTAATGGCTTAAATTCCAAATCAGATGCATATCTTTCATCATATTCTTAATATGCTAATTATATATTGAAAATTAATTTTATATAAATAATTCTTATGTAAATGTTAGCAAAAATATATCCTTCTTTTAAATTGAAAACACAATGCATAACCAACTAAATCTATTAAATATGAATTCCATTGAATAATTTTAAATACACTTTTGAATCAAGCAACATAAATCATAGTGGCAATTGTCAAATATTTAGTTTGAATCATATTTATCATTTCCGATGCATATGAAACTCTTCTCATTTTCACATTTCTAATTATTCTCCACTAGTTACTTTTCAGAATAAATATTGATAGTGAGCTTCCCTCTCTTCGTAATATTTTCCATTCACTTATTTCCAGTAAAGAAATGGAGGACGTAGAAGTATACTTAGTTTTTCACTCTTAAATTGAAGTAATATTTAAATATCATCAAGGATAATATTGCTTAGATATAAAAGTTTAACTAACTTTTCAGTCAATCCCTTCTAGCTTTTAAAATTATACAATATCAATTAAGTATATGTAAGGAATTGCTTGTGTGGTTGTAACATATATATTTGTTGTATTAAGTTATTTTGACTGGATATTAGGATTATCATTTGGATATAGTACTTCAGTTAATTATTTAAAATTGTCAGATATATAAAAATCAGCTCATAGAATATCTAAGAATAGCATTTAAAAGTATTTGTTAATGTAATCTTTAAATAATTATATGAATGAATGGTTCATTTATTCCTATTGCTTATTTTTTCAATTTGATTACTTTGTCCATCATTTGAGTTATTAATTTGTATCTGCAAAATATTGATAATCTATATACTGGTTTCCTGTTAGTTTGCTCGTCTAAACTCCTTTTTGATGTAGAGTTTACTCAATTGCATATTTAAGTTTGATGAAGAAAATAAATCCATTTTAAAAATCATGGGAGACTAAATATCGAAATCCATATCTTTTTGTTTCAGATATATTTAGATACAGCATTCATTTATTACATTTATTTAACAGATAAATTTTATACTTAGACAATTTAAATAAGTAAAATCTTTAAAAATAAGTTCTATAAAATTGAATTAAAAATTTCTTAGGTATTTACTAACACGAATTTAATTTAATCCAAAATGTGATAGAAAAATTATTTTGAATCAATTTAATTTAACAGGAAATAAGTATTTATCACATTTTAATTTATGGTTTCTTTGGAAAAGGATTAAAATTGAAATATTTTGATAAATAATTTCAGTATGACTACAGTTTCATTATGAATTACAGCTCATGTTAACCTAATCTGCCCAATAAGATCAGGCTAAAATGAGCTTGAAGTGTGCGAAAAATCAACCATTAACAATAAAACAGAGTAGTGACAAAAATATGTTAAAGAATGATATAGAAATTGTAAGTCTGCAAATTTATTTTTATTTCAAATTTAATCAAGATTATATGTTATTAATTATTACATAATGCACAAAAAATTACTATCCATATAATTAATAATCACAATCTCATTAAAGTATTAGATTTTTTAAAGAAATATTTTCAAAAGAAATTTTTAAAAATATAAAAATAGTAATGTTTAACCAAAATACTTGAAAATAATCCTATTATAAATAATTAAAAGTTATAGATAAAAAAAACAGCGTTATATTGTACTTAACTATTTATATTAAATTTTAAGCAACGACTTTTTCCGAAATGTTTTATTTTTCTTTCTTACTCAAAATGTTAAAATGCAAAGTAAATGAACAATCTTATCGTAAAAAGACAATAATCATTTTATAAAGTGAACACATATTTGGTTGCACATGAAAATAATAAATTAAATGTAGTGGAAAAATGAAATGCTTTTAAAAAATCACGGAAAAGTCTATGGAATTCGAAGCAAAGCTTTTGAAACCATAGAACAAATATTTGATTATTTATTATAATATAAAAAGCGATTGTATATGGCAATAGTTTCCTTAAGAAATTGAAATTCGATAAATGCATTTCAGAAATTCAGAAAGAAAACAAGACCTTATGGGTTCAAAGAAAAATGAGAAATTCTCTAAGGATGAATTTTGAACAAAATGTTCAAGTAAATACTTGTTTTGTATCCAGTAACCAAGCTCAAAAGAAATAACGGATAAATAAAATTTCTAAGTAAATATAGCTTATGGAATTTTGCATGAATTATTATATGTAAATATAAAGGTTGTGTTGAGTCTACAATCTAACAAATAAAAACTACGTAAAAGCAAAATAGAAGAATATAGCGTTAGATATTTATTAGTGTGAATAGTAAGTTTTTCTTAATGCATTTAATGATTTATCTAATGAGGCATTTAAATAATATCTAATATCTTATATTTCTGAGTTACGTAAAATTTATTTAGCAATTAATTTGAATAATGAATCAACTTGTCATTAATTTTTATATATACTCTCTATAGATAAATTCATTTGTGCAATTTGTAAACATCGATGTGGTTTCTCCTAAACCACTCATCATTGATCAAATGTTTTTATGCTTTCAACTATCGGTAAAGAAAATTTTCATTTAATGATATTGTGGTTTAGTGGAACTTTGAGTTGAAGTTTTGATGGCTATGGTTCACTTATGGTAAATGACTGTCTGAAACGATGGATGCTTATCTGTAATAACGTTACATGGTCAGTATTAAATTTGTTCAAAAGAAAAGGGTTTTTTACACGGTATAGATTTCATCATTTATATTTTTAAATTTGTCCTAATGAGGTAGGTTTCAAGCATAATATTGATCTTTTAAATAGTAAAAAAAGACTAATGGTTTGAAAAAAATTAGTTTTTATTTACAAAAATTAAAATTTTCCTTCATTCAAAGGTTATTTTCAAGTAAGCATATGCTTATTTGGTAAATAATAAAATAATAAATAAAATTATAAGCAAGAGAATTATATAAATTAACTGTTATTTGTTTTGAGATCAGGTAAATATTGTCATTTCACTCTATAGAATATTGATATTATTTTCTAACTTTAACAACTGAACTTTTAGGAGAATTAATATTTTCAAATTATGCATAACTTAAGAAACAACACTGTTTCTTATGATAAAAAATATTAAAAATTAATCTAGTTAGTTCTAAGTTAGTTCTTATTATTTAATCTGTTTATCTTTAAAATTAATTAATAAATACATTGTACTTATTGCTGCAGAATTTTCGCACCTGAGAAACATTATAAATGCATAATTTATACTTTTTAATTATTTAGGAGTTTTATTAACTTTTGTAAGTCTTCCATTTAACCCGACTTAAAGAAGCCCTATTTAGAAAGATATTTATGTATAATAAGCAAAGTTAGGACGCTTTGTATACTTTTGTAATATTCAAAAATAAGGCAAATAAATAAAATAATCCAGAAAATAAAAATCATTTTATTTTTGACGAAAAGGATATCCTTTCATGCGAAACATTACGCATTCTTAGAATTTTCTGAAACAAAGTGGGCATAAAAATAATGTTAAAGTAGTGTGTCTATGAATTTTAATAATAATTTAATGTTAAAAATTGATTAAAATTATTTTCTCGCAGAAATAACAATATGACATTGATCAATTAAATGTCATAATAAAGGAAAAATAGATTAGTTTATTGCTCTATAAGTTCATTAATTTTGTTTCTGGATAAAATAGGCACAAAAGGATAACGTTTGTTTCAACATGTTTCAAAAGAAAACCAATTAGAGATTATCACATATTTATGTTTGATTCAATATTTTTGCGGTAAACTTTTGTGTGAATGTCTATAACAACAGTATTATAAAGACGCTAGAGAAAGATAATACACAATGCATTGCGTAGATGGGAGTGCAACATACATTTAATACTTATTCATGATCAAGTATTATACAAGGATCATATTTCATAATACATTTATTTAATGTGGTCATCTTTACAGTTTTCTAATATTTTATTTAATGAAGTTTATTTTTGTAAAGTGACAGAAAAAGTGTTTTTTCAAGTGAAATTATTATTTAAACTATGTTTTAAATTTTGATTTCGAATGGGCGATTAATTTATTAAATGCTTCATTTGTAAGAAAATTGTGATACTGTGAAAACAATGGAACATGAAACTATTGAACAAATATTTAAAAGGTAATAACAGAATCTTTTTTAAAAAAGAGTTAAGCAGCTAAGTAAATGTGAGTGTTTTCCAAATGATGCATGAAAGTAAAAAATAACAAATAAATGAGATGATTATATTTCGAATCACATACGGATTATCACACATCGTTATTGATCACCTTATATCATTATTGAGTATTTAAATTTAGCATGTACTTACATGTAAGGCTTAGCAATTTAATTCTTCGATAGAAAAGTCTAAAATAATAAAATAACATTTGGAAATACCAGAATGCTCACTTGACCTTGAATTTAATGAAATATACCAAGGACAAAGTTGAATGACGCATAGCAATTCTATGTTAAATATTAAACAGCTGCAACTGTAAAAAAGGTGTGTAGCACTTTTTTTTTTAGGAAAAGTCCCACACCCTATTAGGAATCATTTATCACCTTTAGGATAGTATTTTTAATATCAAAATATCTGCACATTCGCTGTGAAATCTTACCAAGTTTTTAAATTTCCCAAGCACTATAAGTTGTATTCTGTTTTGCATATTGTGTTTTAATTCTTGCATATATTTTATTGTATCACTTTTGAAAGCTGTATTACGTGTTTTTTTCTTTTAGTGATACTATAAGTTTTGTTTCTTTTTGCACAAATAATCTCTTCGAAAGATATGTATAATTGGTACAACTTTTGATATTATACGTTTTCAAATTCGTCTTGATAACTAATTTTTACGCAGAACATTCTACAATTTTTCGAAGTTTGAAGAAAGGATAATCTGAGTTATTATATATAAATTTTATATATGTTTATTAGAATAAAGCAATAAACTTTTTTTTTCTCAAAAAGTAGATCAATTAATACATTTCGCATAAGTGCTCGTGATTTTAATCACAAGAAAATAACGGGAATTAATTCTAAAACTTGTCAATGTCTCTTTTATTTAAATTTATTCTTACTGTCTGTGCATAGTAAAATTTTAATAAATGTATTTTCTTCAGAATACGTTATATGAATATTAATCTTAAATCATATATTCTGAAGCAATTATGCATTGAAATTTTAATCTTGGTTTAATGGAAGAAACTATCAAGAATAATAATTAAATACTTCGTCATAGCCTAACATGTCCTAATGATTTTTCTAAAAAAATAAAAAAGCAAATAATTATTTAATTATTTTAGCTAAACCATTTATCTAGATGTTCAATCAGGCATAAAAGGATGAAAGAAAGTGAGCTGTTCTAGTTTAATTTTATTTATTTATTTTTTTTATTACATTACATATATTCAGACTTGTATGCTTGATTCTTGAGATCCGCTTGTAAGTCTTCGTCGATAATAGGACAAATAGCACAATGACAGATGTACAACCACAGAAGAATAACGAAGAAAACACACAGGGTCATGGTGGGAATCGAACCCACACTCCTACGCTCTCAAGCGATTAGCGGTGATGCTTTAGACCACTCAGCCACGGAGCGCCCTAGTTTAACAACTGGTACAAATCCATAGTTTAACAATGATAATTACATAACTTGATGCCATTTTCCCCAATTAAGATCTTTTTTAAGTAATAAATCTATTTTCTATGATTTGCTGTTAGGACACAGTTAGGAACAGCAAGGTTAGGAGCAGAAAACAGAAACTGCTCCTAACTCTGATGGAGCTGGTATGAACTGACAGTTTTTTTGTTATTTATGACACATTGCACAAGCCAAGCTTGCTATGCCTTGGCTATGCGATTTTAAGTCAATAGATAGCATCTTTCATTTATTCAGGGCACCACAAAGGTAAAAATACGACTTTGCTCTTCAAGTCCTCCGACTAATGGCGCCACCAGATGATCCTCTCCTTTAATTCTGACATTGATCTGAAGAGACGGGTAATTTTCTCCAGACTATATTGTACCCATGGTAACTGCTCAATGACCGACCACAGGACTTTCGATTTTACAGATTTAACGAGCACGTATATCATATGAACTTGGTGGGTCTTTGACGGCATGGGAATCGAACCCCCGCCCTTCCACTCGGAAGGCCGATGCCCTAACCACTAGGCTACCACGACCTTACTGACAAAGTAATTAAATATTCTTCTGTTAAACTATTCATGATATCAAGTCTTTTTTTCAAGTAAATATAAATATATTGATTTCTTACCAAGTTTTATCATTAATTCTATGTCGAATTCACTCGCGTGATAATAAAAATGCTCATAATTTTAAATAGTTTAGCTTAAATAAACAGAAACTGTGTAAATTAAATGACTTAAAATAACTCAATTAAATTTAAAATTTTTGATTATTTAGTACTTCTGAATAATTGATAAATCTTTTAAATAAAACATGACAAGAAATTGCTAAATATTGGTTTTTAAATTAAAAACGCTATTTTTAGAATCACACAAATGTAATAATGTAACTTCTATCTTGAATATATTTTTAAAATTGGTGTTTTATTCTTTACCATGAAGAGTTTTATTTTAGAAAACATGTTAAATGTGTATGTTTACCCAAAAATCTCGGAAAATCATTTTTAAAGAAAATATTTTAATTTTATATAGTATTTCACTTTAACTTAAGTATCACTGCAGCTCACACACATGTATTACAGTATGATAATTATTACAAAATAAATATTTTAAAACTCCAAAGATTTTATGGAAACCTACATAAAATGAAACCACATGTTGAATTTATGTCAACAATTTGAATTTAAGTGAAAATATTTATTTTACACAAAACTAATTTTTTAGCATAATATTCGATGAAATACTACTTTTTAAGTTACATCTTGAGATAAATATAGAAATCTGGATGCAAGTCATTTTGTAAAAATTAATATCTTTTAAAATTTTTACAAAAGTTATCTATAGAAAATTAATTATTATTATATTGATAACTTTTATAAAAACACATTCATTAAAGGGACATATTTCCTCATTCAGAAGCAAAATATATTATTTCCTGACCGTCAAAAAAAGGATTTATATTTTCAAATGAATTATTAATTAATTCAAATTACAAAGAACAAGGCAATAGTATTTTAAATTTGTTTCATGTTTAGTGAAGGACTCAGAAATAATTGCATTTAAAATGTCATTAATTTAAAACGAGGATTTCAAAGTGTCAGCTAATTGGCTCTCAATAAATAATAATATAATTCAACCTTTACTTGAAGAATATTTTTAAGAAATTTTCAAAATGTGCATATCATAGAAGTTAAAAAAAATTTTAACAATTACTTATTTACCTCACTGGTGCTTTCCATTCTTGAAGCTGTATTCACTGTGTCTCCAAATAAGCAATACCTAGGCATTTTCAGGCCTACAACACCTGCAACAACAGCTCCAGTATGAACTCCTGTAAAAACGTTTTAAATAATGAGGATACATTATGAATAGGGTTGCCAGACATTCCTGTTTGACCGGGACAGTTCCGGTTTTCATATAAAATCCAGGTGTCCCGGCAGATTTATTACCCTCCTTGGTGAAAACTTTATTTGATTTCACATACATGGCAACAAGTCTATAAATAATTAACTGTGAAGGATTATTTAGAATAATTACTATGCCATTTATATTTCTGTACGATATGAAAAGTGAAAACTATACAACAGTGATGGTCTACTAATAAATAATATTGTCATCGGAAAACCTTGTCTCGCCAATCGTAATCCTAAATGGTGCGAATGATTAAAGTCATGATGACGTGTAAAATTAATATTGGATTAATTTGTGAAGAATTTTGCAAGATTAAAACCAAAAATAGTCCTGGTGAATGGAAAGTATACTTAATCTTAAATTTTTATTCTTTATTCAGAATTTCTTCTAACTTTAGTAACTTATAAATATTAACATGTAAGAAATAAAATGCTTATTTATATGTTTGTGTCATTTATTATTATCCTGGTTTAAGTTCCAAACCAGTAACCATTTATTCATAGCATTGAAAATTAGCTACCCTGGGAAACACCCTAAATACCCGCCAATGGTGTGTGCCCTTGAATGCCCGGAGCACTGGGGTCATTCTAGTTTCACTGTTGAACATTTTAGGAATATGGCAAGTCTAATTACAAAGATATTACGAGTAAAGACTTGTATTTCATGAATTCTCTATATTATTTCCCTATTTCTTTGTAGATTCTTTTAGTATATTTCTTTATTTTTTTCAAAAGATTTCATCTCTATTTTGTTTTCTGTAACTTTTTAAAATTTTTAAAAGTGAAAAATTTTAGATTCGAAAGAAAATCAAATATAATAACCAATGATTAAGTTTTTAATCACGTTGGAATTAATTGACACTTTATCTACGTTCGATGAGTATTAAGGTATTTTAGCAATTATGAAATATTTTACTATAAATTTCTGTGAGACCGATTACGTAATTCGAGAATAAATTGTGAAAGTAAAATTAAATAAAAATAATATAGTATAAATAATTTTCGCTTTAATTTTAAGTTATAGTATTCAATTTTATAAACTGAACATATTACTGTTTTAAAATGAATTGTAAATTCTATGAAGAAATTCTTTATAATCTGAAGTTCATAAATTATTTTATTAAAAAAATAACTAAATATAATAACAGCTTCTCATTTAATGTTAAAATAATAATTATGATGCAGAATAGAAATCAGAAAATATTATGTAGTAAATTTACAAATTTATTTAAGAAATTCAATAAATATTAAGGCCTTGTAATGCAAATACTAATTTAAAGAAAGAAAACATTATTATAATTGCACTTTGTAAAATGTTGTTAATCATACATTTTAAACATGAATATAGAAAAATTCAGATTTTATATTCAAAAATTTTATTGATAACAATTTTCATATAATAATTTCTGTGATAAGTGAATGAGTTTCTCATTGCAACAAATAATAATTGGAACTAAGAACAGCTTTTCATAACGACATACTATAATTTTCAATATTAAAACAAATTATAATTAATAGATTAAAAATATTAATTGTTTTCTCAAAAAAAAGTAATTTTTGCGATATTTAAATTAAAATATTGAAAACCTAAATAAAAAATTATTGAATTTCCAAATTATGCACATAATTTCCGAAGTGATTTGAATTATTTTAAGCTTGTCAATTCTCTTTACATATCAAAAACAAAATTTTTCTTTTATTTTTTATCGTTTCAAAAAACATTTTTATGTTATTTTGATACGGCTAATTTAGTTTTCTGATTTTAAATACGGTGATAATGATCTTAAGTAGAAAAAAAAATTAAATTACAAATGCCACCATTTTTACTGGCGAAAGATTGTTACGGAAGTACTCGAGAAAAAAAAAATTATTATTTCATTAACTCTGAATATTGGATAATAAACGGTTTTGAAAACAAATAACTTTGCTAAGTTAATGGATTTAAATAAATTAGTTACCTTTTAGTTTTTTTATAAAAAAATTAAAAAATTATACGATTTTTTGAAAAATACGAAATTTAAGAATCTTACTCTATTTCCATGAATAAACTATACGTGGCTTATAATGTAAAACATGAATGTGCAAAAACTGTTTTTTATGAAACATTTTTATAAGTTTTTTCATTTTTATCTTGTCATGTATTTATTTTTTGGATAATAAGTTTGACATTTGCTCACTGACGATTAGTTCTCTCTGGAGTAAAATGTTTTGGGTTTGATTCTTGTCAATGTTAAACAACGGAGATAAAGGCTATTTTTTACTTTCTGCATGCATGTTTGATAGGAAAATTATTTAAGAGAGTTCTACAGGGTTTATATATATATAATATATTTTTTCTTTTTCTAAGTATAAGAGTTTTATACTTTTCTTTATATACATACATATATATATATATATATATATATATATATATATATATATATATATATATATATATATATATATATATATATATATATATATATATATATATATATATATATATATATATATATATATATATATATATATATATATATATATATATATATATATATATATATATATATATATATATATATATATATATATATATATATATATATATATATATATATATATATATATATATATATATATATATATATATATATATATATATATATATATATATATATATATATATATATATATATATATATATATATATATATATATTATATATATATATTATATATATATATATATATATATATATATATATATATATATATATATATATATATATATATATATATATATATATATATATATATATATATATATATATATATATATATATATATATATATATGTATATATATATATATATTTTATATATATATATATATATCTATATATATATATATATATATATATATATATATATATATATTTTATATATATATATATATATATCTATATATATATATATATATATATATATATATATATAAGTAGAAGTTTTATACTTTTCTTTTTTTCCCAAGTATAAGAGATTTATGCTTTTTTCTTTTGCGATAAATAATTGCGAAGGGTGAATAAGGCCCACCCTCTGTATAAAATCCTCCCATAATCCAATATTATGCACTGGATGATAAAAATAGTTACAACAACGTTTGTTCATTAGCTTTTCATTAAACACATCAAAAAGTTGAATATTCAATTTGTAATTAATTTAAGGACCAAAAAGCAAAATAGTAAAATTTATTTGGTTTGTTTGTTACTATACTGTTACTTCTTGCACATGATTCAATTATTTATTTAATTCGAATCGAGATTAAATGAATTCTAAAAAGAGAATTTTTAGTGGCTTTATCATGTGACTTAACAATAATTAATATGAAATACAACAAAGAAAATTTCCCAGTTTTTGCTGGAAAAAGTTTCTTACATTCTTATATTACATAGAATCTTTTAGCAAAAGTCTTTTCTTTTTTAGTAATTATTACTATGAATATATGATGAGAACTTTCATTTGCTATAAACGGATAATTATCCGTGAAATCGGAAGACACAATAATCACAATTTACATATTTCCTGTGGATAATCCATAAAAAATACATAAAAAACACAAAGTAATAACAGAATTATTTTAAACAATTTCTGATTACCATATATAGCAACCGTAATCTAGTAAAAAGTTTTTTTCTGTCAGATATATTGCTTTATTTTTACATTAGAAAACCTATAAAATGTTTTTGTGTTAAAACATTCATTGCTTATTGGTGATTGAGATGCATCAAATCCAAAAATTAATTTTACTACTCCTTTTATTTTACTAACACAATTGACTGTAATTATAATGTGAAAATTAACTTTTATAAAAGCATTATAATAAAGATAAATGAAAGATATTAGTAATCGAATTCTTATTAAATATAAAAATTATGTAATCTTTGCGCAAAACAGTAAGATTGGTTTCTCCACTAATTATTCTTCCCTATCATGTTAATGCCATTGATTTAACAATTATTGCTTGAAATTAAAATATATTTTTGTAATTTATATTATTTAAATATTTTTTAGTTAATAGTGTTTAATATATTTTCACTTCATATTTTTTTCATCAAAAATGTTTCTGAAATGTAGAGTTCTTTGCATTTTTTGTGATATGTATTTAAATGTCCTTTTTCCGTTTGTCTTTTTTATAATTATTAAACAAAATACATATTGTATTTTATTTTGTTAAAGAATTTTCTAAGAGTTACTATGATACATAGTCTATAATGTTACTGGCTTGTTTATATAGGTGTTTATGTGTATGTATGTGTATTATATTTCAATTATATTTGTTTTTATGACAAAATATAAATACATATCATTAAAGCCAAATTTAAAGGAGATGGCAGATTTCCTGTGTCATTATCAGAAAATTACCACTATTAAAGAGGCAAAAATACTTGGTGCTATTATTGAAATAATTCTAAAAATAGTTTTGCTTATCAAAGCCAAAAGGCATGACATGGAACTTGAAACATCTGGAGCTTGTGTGTTTGTGTCACGTGATACAAAAGAATATAAAAAAACAGAGGAGTGTTGTTTGAAGATTAAAGCGGAAATTAATCTTCATTTGTTTCGACTAAGAAAAGTAAAACGTATTTTAAATGAGTTTTATTCAGAAAAAATTACCTTAATTAATTATAAGTTGTTTCAGTGCCTTTGATATATGTTCTACTTTATTTTGAACTATTTTTCTGCAAATACACTCATTCAAATGCTTAAGAAAATAAAGACTTTTATATTAATACATAATAAAACTTTTTTTATCATGAAATTATTTCTTAACAATAGGAAGGAAGAAAATCTTGAGTTATTGATTTTTATAATATCAATGAAATTTTCTGCAAAGAATAATTGCTGCAGAAAATAATTCTTATTATTTATTTGAATATTCTAATAAACCAAACTAAGGAATATTATTTTATAAATGTTGTAAAAGTTTTAAAATATTCTTAGAAATCTAATTATGATTGCATTATGAAATAACAGAAAATAACTCAAGGCTAATATCGTATCATTTATCTGAAAGAATTGAATCGAAAATGTCTCTAATTTGAAAGAGGTATTTTATTTCTTAAATGCAAAGATTCTTGGGAATAAATTGATGGAATATTTGCTTTTTATTATATTTAAAATGTTTATTCATATTTATAAAAGTGTATTCATAATTTCTAATAGAAATAAAAATAATTTGATGTGATTATACATGGTTGTTTCTTCATAATAGTTTTGTGATTTTAAGCTATTGTTTAAATTAGCTTTGAGGAAACAGCACGATAACTTAAATCATGAAATCATAAAGTTTAATAATAATAAATAAAAAAATAAAAAATCAATAAATCATATAAATAGTGATATATTAAAACTAATGAATTTTATTTTAATACATATTAAATTTTTTTGTATTTTTAGAATTACCAAGTTTGATAATAATCAATTTTAATCAATTAAGTTCAAAGCTGCTTTTAAAGTTTTATAAAGGAAGAATTTATATTACTGCCATTGAATTATGTCCACAAAGTTATATTAACTTAAATTTGTGTTTATAAAAAAATATTTTTACTAGAATAAGTTTTTATGCAAAATATTTAGCGTAAAATGATACCCAGACACTCTCAGACGTGAAGTACAATTCAGTTTGTTTTTTACTACGTAAATATTTCGAAAGACATTTGGTACAGTGGCACCTATTAGTAATTATACACTATTATTTCAATTCTCTTTTCGAAGTTAATAAAAGATTTTGTTATTGAATGTGCCGTAATAGAAATCAAAAATTAGATGATAAAAATAATTAAGAATAAGATTAAACTGTGGTAAATGACTTTTTTTTAAAGTGAAGATTTAATTAGTATTTCAAGACATGTTGTATACACAAAAATTTCGATGAACTTATAAATATAAAAGCTTTTTCTTACCCACTCTAATCTTTAAGCTCGTTCCAGTGGAAGGATCTTTGAGATCTTCTATCACAACTACCATATCTAAAGCCATTTGACAAATCTTGTCGGCATGTTTCTCCTCTACCTCTGGAGCTCCAGAAACCACCATGTAAGCATCACCAATAGTTTCTACCTGTAAAGATAAAATTATAGAACTTATTTTATGAGAAAAAATAACTAATGAGGATAAAAAAAGATTATTTTTGGTTTTTTTAATAGCTATTCTTAATTTTATTTTCAAAAATGCATAAAGCATGTCAGATTAATTTAAGAAAAAACAACTACCAGTGGTAAAAAAATAAGTTTACGTGTCTTGCTTCAGACGTAATCATTAAATACAATTATTTAAACATCAGTAACAATCTATACAATTTTACAACATTTATCAGAAAGATAGGACCAATTTATATTTATGTCTTTCAGCTAAGACATTTCTTTTTCCAATTTTTAAGATTGGAAAAAGAAATGATTAAAAATGCTAACTGTAATACGAGATGAATGCCAAATTTTCTAAGACAAACAATTTAACTGATAGTTTTTACTTAATTATTCAATCATTTATAATCACTGTGTGTCTACATAACATTTTCAAAAATATATGTTCTGGTTAACTTTTAAGGAATCTGTATCAGAAAATGAGAATATATGTAAGTAGAATTGTGTCAATATTTTAAGAATAAATTCCTATTCTTTGACAAATAAGTAATGTATATTTCAATATATTCATTTTAAAGTTACTTGATCTGTAAATGACACAAGCAAAGGCAGTTTTAACATATAATTATTTAAAAATTTCAGAAACAATTAGGAAGATCGAAGTTATTCCAATTTATATATTGATTAATTTGTATCTATTTCAACAAATGTTCATTCAAACTGAGCAATAAATAGTTTGGTTTTTGTTTTGAAAATTTTCCACCTTATTGTAAAGTAAGTTTTAGCTCATTTCAATATTTCAATCAAAGCAATATGTTATGATAAATGTATAGTCACTAAATAAAATAAATATGTTAATTGTATTAAAACCTTTGATTAGATTGGGAGAAGCATGAATTTTGTGAGTAATGTGTATAAATTTATGAGAATTTATTTCTAATAAACAAAATATTGAATAATATAAGGAGTTTGTTCATTAAATAAATATGTATATTTCCTTCGTAAAATAACTGCATTGCATTTTGATGGTTGCATTAAATTTCACAAAATTGAAAAATTAAACTAAAAATATGAATTTCAATATTTTTAATTTTGATTCTGTTATAAAATATTTGCTTATGTAAGGAAATGAAGTTATTAGATATTGTGAAGTTACAATCCCATTTTCCTTATCAATCAACAAAGGATATTATGATTGAAAATAACACGATTTACAATTGTGAAAGAAATAACTTTTTATATTTATATGTAAGAAACACTGAACACAATTATATTTCTTTTATAAAAAAGTATCGTTTAATGCTTGGCTACTAGAATTTCCACCCATTCATACTACGAAAAGTGGAAGTGGGTATCCTTGAAAATATTTGAAACGCAACAAACGTCTCAGAAAACAACACATTAACGTATCTTAAAAAAATAATATCACATTACTAGAGTTCAACTTTCTTATTTTATAAAAATTACATTATTTCGTTTCAGCAACAGCATTAATAAACCTTGCATAAAAATATTTGTTTTATATCATAAATAATATTTTAAATGATTAAATATCAAAAGCATAATTCTTTATATCAAAATACATTATTTTCATTATAGTTCTATTAAATGAATCGTTATTTGTTAAATTAATATAAAATATATACTTAGACAGCCAAAATATCAACTTAAAAATTTCAATAAGTTTATTTGATTTATTTTGTGAAATGCATTTGCTCGTACATTTATCTGTGAAGAGAAAAGGGTTCATAATTATATTTCCTTCACTTTTCTAAATTTTTACTCAATACGTGCGGCATTTTTCAAGCGACTGAATCTGATAACTTATTATCTCCTATACATGATCAACTTACAAAAGTTCTGATGACAAAGTAGATCAAAATTGAATCAGGAGACAATTATGGAAACTTTTGAATAAAACTACTGGCATTATTTTACCATGAAATGATCGTACCGTAACGTTTTACGAAAAGTGTTTCAAGTATCTATATGAATGGGTAATATGTTATTATTCTGCCATATGATGATTGTTATTTCTCATTCATATATTCTTAACTTATTATATTTGTAAACATAATGACTTTGTATATGATCTGCTGAATTAAGAAATTAAATGCACGAGCATATGTTGAACGTAAAAATTGTGTACTTTTATAAAAAAAGAGGCTAAGGACTACCGAAGTAACCGATGCTTCGAAATGGGGTTATGATTGTTATATGTAATAAAATAGAGATAAATACATAATTAAATACAAATTTGATCCCATTTTGTTAGTTACTATAATAATTAATGTCAATATAATTTAAAATACCCATTTATAACAGTGTGGGAAAATATTCAAGGTTTAATAACTTTTGAAGAGCATCTATATTTTAATTTAGATATTGAATTGGCAAAATTTATCACAATTTTCCTCTAAAATCTTAACAACATTCTAAAAGATCGTAACACAAATTATAATAGTAAATTATATGTGCTTATTATCTGTGTTGGGATATATGCAATAATTCTCATATTTCTATTTAAGATGCGCTGTGATAAATCAGTGCATTGCAACAAAATCGCAATTCAAGAATTTGCTTAGCAAGTTTATAAATATGTGAAGTTTATATCCCTATTGTTTAATATTACTTATTAGAATACTTTATGTAAGTGATTGTAAATGTAAAATAAGAGCATACATGAATATCAAATGAACTCTATTGATGACTTTTAATGCCCAGCAATTGCAGGAACATGCTAAAGATTTTGATTTTTAGTAAAAGATCGGTAATGGATTGGTACCTTACTCTATAGATGGGTAGTTTACTAAACGGGTACAAATTGGGTACCTTACTTTATAGACGTTGTGCTTCTCGGTCAGCTGATCGAAGATACTGTACATGGAATTGAGCATGGAGACCACCTGCATAGGCGTGATCCGGCTGCAAATTTCGGTGAAGGTGACAACATCGCTGAACAGAATTGTTACACTCTCGAAAAACTGTTAAAAAGGAAAAAATAAATATGCTTAAAAATTAATATCAAAGTGGATTTATCTATCTATATCTATCTACCTATATATATATATTATATGTATATATATATATTATACATACATACATATACATATATATATATATATATATATATATATATATATATATATATATATATATATATATATATATATATATATATATATATATATATATATATATATATATATATATATATGCATAAAATTCTTAGATATAATATCTTAGATTTCGTTATGATATGGGAATACATAGGTTTAGCTCCAAAAAAAATAAATAAATAAGTCTTAAAAATAAAGCATTTTCATTTTTCTCTTCTTATTATCATATTTCTTTTATTTTTCTTAAGATGTCTTTGATCATAAAGAATACCGCATTTGCCTAGTTTATAAGTACTATAAATTTCGCTTCGTAACTAATGCATATACACATTTGAAGATATTTTTTGTTTTGTAATTTTTGAAGTGTGTAAGATACTTTTGTCATATTGTAGAGATTCCAAAAAGTATACACTTAGGTAAAAAAAAAAAAAACATTACATTTTCTTCAAATCTCAGAGGCAATATTTTTATAAATTATCAAATAATTCAATACATATTAATCTGTGTTCACTAATGTAACTTATGAATTATTTATTTCTATTTACTGTCAAATATAATAATGTAAACTTAATTCTTGGATTCAATAATATTTTTATTACTTAAATTTACGCAGTGTAACATCTAACCAAATTTTTTTAAACTATGTGCACACATTTAGATATTAAAAATGTGTATTAAGTATCTGATTATGTTGAAGTAAGTCACTTTATTAAATAGCATTTATGTTTAAATTTACAGAGAAATAATGTGTGAAAGAGATAACACTTATTAATTCTATTAAATTTAATTTTTTTTCACAATAATTTTTTTACATGACTTTTGATTAAAACTGCTTAAATTCTACTTTAATGATATTTTCAATAAGCAAATTTTAATTTGAAGTAAACTCAAATTCTTCCATGGTCAAATTATGATATTTGTACTAAGAAATTGTATGAATGCAAGAGTGAAAAAAATGAAAAATCTCTTGAAAATACATAGTTCTGTTTAAAAATATTTTAGATTTTTAAAGTGCAAGGAAATAAGTAAAGAGTTGATCCTGTAAATTATTTTGAAAATGTAATTAAAAAACTATTATTGAATCCTAAACTTTTTAGTAAGTGAAAAATGTATCAATAATTATTCGTTTTTAGGTAAGTAGCATTAAAAATTAATAGAGTGTTAGTTAAACGAGAATACTATTTATTTCATAATTTTAAAATTAGTATGTTTTCTAACGTAAATTTAAATTGGTTGAAACCTACCTTAATATTGCATATTAATAATAATAATTTATGCAAAAAAATTAAAAATGTCTTCTTCTTTCTTATCCCCTGGTCTGAATCAGACCAGGTCCATGACATCTATCGCCTTCGAGGACAGCTCCAGGGCTGTATAAAAGTTCACGCTTTGAAAAGCCAATGCAGTTCAGTAGGTGATCTGGACTGGCTTCGTTAGTATTGCACGAAGTGCAGGTGGGAAAGATTTGTTTGCCTTGGGAGAACCGTAGAGTCCGAGTAGTTAAAAACGTTTAGCATTTCACTAAAATTTTCATTAACCATTGAAAAAACCGAAAATACCAAAATAAAATAATATTTACTTCAATATTTTCACTTAATAAATGTTGAAAAATTTTATGATCTTACTTTAAATTCATAGAAATTTTGGGGAATTAATAATAATGTTACACTAATATATAAGAAAAATATTTACAATTTTACAATTAGGTAAGTTTGTATTTATTTTACATAAAAATTAAACAGAATTATTAACATAAAAATTTTACATAAAAATTAAACAGAATTTGTGTATTGAAATTTGGTTTACAAAATTTAAAACAAAATATTTGATCAATGTAGAGCAAGTTAATTATGTAAAACTAAATAAATTTGATTGATAAAGAATATTTATTATATTAAATTAATTTTAATTAAAAGTATCGTACATTTTCTACATCCTAACTTTGTAAAAATCTTTTCAATGAGTATTAAAAGAATTTTCGAAGAAAGGAAAATAAAAAAAAAAATTTAAAATGATATTTTTCAAAATTTTGCAGACTTTTTTACTCATTAAGTAATTTTTTTAATCTAATAGAATTTGTACAGTGCAATGAAAATGGTGGAAATCAACATTTCAAACGAAGTGATACATTCAACTTTATGATACTTTTCTATCAGGAAATTCATTCCTCTAATTTTATCTTTTATATAAAAGTTAACCTTTGGGCTTTTAACAATGATTTTGATTTATTTTAAAGGGCAACGAAAATAAGGTAGAAGAATAAATTGTTATTGCTTTGAAATAATATATACGAAACATTCTCTAGATGATTGATTTTATTCATGAAACAATATAGGGATATTATGTATAAAATAAATTACATCGTTTTATAAAATTACTTTTGAAACATAAAGCCAAATAAACATAGTACGATGCATGTTATTTGAAAGCAGATTTTATCTAACAATTTACAAAATATTTAAAATAGAATATTCTTTGAATAACGGTTAATATTATAAAAATTATTCTTTATAAGACAGTTATTTCATTTTAAACAAATAGAAATGCATTTTTGGTATTAAATTTCTTTTGGGCTTTTATTTTAGCGTATATTTTACTCTCAAACATTGTTCCAAAAGTGATTCTTACAAGCAAATTTAACAATAATTTTGTTGTTATCTTTAAATTAATTTTTCTACAACGCATACTTTATATCTCTAGTCAAGTTGCTATAAATTTAACAAATTCAAATTCTTTTTTTATGATAATTAGAAGAACCATTACATTCTTCTCTTTTGTAAAAATTTAAAATACTAGATATAGTAAAAGCTTGAAAGAAAAATGAGCATTTTTGGTTTTCAGTAATACCAGATTTGGAAACTTCTCTAAAGAAATATCCGACTAGTATTAAAAGAGATCAAATTGTTCTCATTTTATCAAGTGCATTTAGATTCAGTTTACTGATAATACTCTACCTATTTTTTTCAATCATTGAATTAAAGATACTTTTTAAGGAAGAAAATGAATAATCCCTTTAAATTACTTTAAAATATGTTTTTATATTCATAATTATGTCTTATTTAATAATCTGAGCAAAATTTACTTTTTTCCTCAGATTATTAATGAGACATAAAGATTTACTGAGGAAAATTTATGCCTTATGTCTTGATAATTTTAATATTCAGATCATAGTAAAAATAACAAATTTCTTTCAAAAAATAATTTAGAGCATTCAAAACTATCGTTAAAATACTTGTGACATAGACAAAAGAATTTATTCTTGCTATCATAAATTGTTACATTAATATAGTAAAATTATGTTAATTTTTTAAGTCCAAATGTATACTAAAAATCGAAGAAAAATTATATTATTTATTAAAATTTTCTCTATAAATTTAGATATTTTATTATAAATAGTTATTGATGAAAGTATATAATATTTTTATATCTTATTGATGATACCTGACATGTTTCTACAGCTGCTTCTCCCTTCCTTAGTCTGTCTGCCACTTGTTTGGGTATCATTTGGTACAGAAGCTCATCTGTCCGCTTCATTTCAATATCCAATTTTCTCATGGATTCCTCCAACTGCTTACTCTTTTGCAGTTCCTGGAAATCATATTGTTTATCAGAAAAAAAGGAGTTGAGCTCAATAAATTTATAGTGTTTTTCTGGAAAAAAATTGCTTCTGCTATGTAATTTAGATTGGTATAATAAATTTGAAACGTAAGTATTTTTTATTTTCTATATTAATTTGAGTGAAATATTTCAATTAACTTTGTTTTTGATTACTTTTATTCATGCTGAGCTATATGTGATGCATTTTAAATGTATTCAAGTCATCATCAAGCAAAGATAGCAATATGAAAAAATAATCAAAAATGCATATTTGTAATCAGGTGCAAATATATTAATACATAGTTTTAAAGTACGTTTGATATTTTTCTTATTTGGATACGAAAAGTTTTAGATATTTCAATTTTTGTTTAATTTCCTGCTTTATTATATACATTTGTTATACTGCATTTAGATACTTATCCTTAAAAATATTTCTTATAAGTATTGTAATGACAAATTCACGTTGATTCAAAGTTTACTTTGAAGTTTAATAGTAAAAAGTAGATTAGACACCGTTGAAGAAATGACCCAAGTGCATACCAAAATCCGATAAATGGTGATCACAATATCTTATGACCCTGTTCTTATGAAAGAAAAAACTATTAATAATAATTGTATATTGAAAGATATGCAGTAGTATATTAAAGATATTATTAACTTATAAAGAAAAGCGAAAGGTAAATTTTAATTAATTTCTATTTCATATATTTTTATGTTTGTATCATATTCCTTTTATTTTAAATTAATTAATTAATTTGAAAGTGATCTAAGTTTAATCAGATAAATCTGAAAGTGAGCAGTTTGTATCTCAAATATTCATACAATACATCTCAATTAAATTTAGCAGTTACTGTGTTGTTTATTAGCACAGTATTCATTCATAAGTATTGGTTCTATATTAAGTTAATTTGTATCCAGCATACGATAAAGAATCTTGTTGGAATTAACTAGTTAGTCTCGTTTTGTTGTTAATCTTGTTTGACTTCTCATCATTTAAGTTTTTATTTTAAATGCACGAAACTCTTGGCATTTTAACTATGCTGAATTGAAATTTCAATTTTTAATTCCAAAAGTGATATTTCGGCATATATGTGATTTCATTTTTGAAAAATATTCCAAATCATGTGACCATGGGATGATAAGATAAGTTAAAACAAAAAATTGAGGAATATGATTCCATATACATTACCCAATACCTTAAATTTTCTCTTCAAATAAGAAAAGAAAAATCTAAAATATTTAAAAAATATTTATTACAAACAAAAAATTGGAAAAGAATAATTGCATAATCCAATCTTTACATCAATTATTTAAAGAGAGATTAATACTAATAATCTTCCCATAGAGAAGTCAAACATTATCAGTTTGAAAGGACACTAGTTATCAATTCTTTTGCCCAATTTAAAATTCAATGAAATCAAGTTACTTTATCTTCAGAAATTCAAAAACGTATATATTTAAAAGAATAACGTGTTAGAAATTATTTTTTTTAAAAATCATAATTCTAAATCATAAATAACAATAAATACATTCAACGAAATTGCAAAACTGTATAGTATTCTTCAGTTTATAATTGCAAATATAATGTGAAGATGTAATTTTGGTGATTTTTTAAGAAATATAAATCCATAATTCAATTTGCACAGTTTTCCTAATATTTTAAGTATTTTTTCATATCTTAACAAGCTAAATAAGGTCAAACAACAAACTAAATATCACTAAATAATATTTTGAATAAAGATGAATAGATTTTCGCTTAGTTTTTCTTTAGCATCAAACTGCATGAATCATCGTTAAGCATCAAATTGCCTATTCATTAATAAATAACATAAATATTTTGTTATGTAATAGACTGATATAAAAATGACAATTTTTGCTTTGAATAGACTTACTTAATTGCGCAATCTGAAATTTTTAAATATTTTCAAAAATGTATTTTTTTATACATACTCTTGACATTCTACTATGCAAACAAATTTAGGAGAAAATAAAATCGCTCAATCACAACAAATTTTCTCTTATTATTAATGTTAAAATATTATATGAATTAGCGTTCACAGGAATAAAATAAATAGAAATAAGAATATTTAAATACATAATTTTTAAAGAGTGTGCAGATATAAGCTATTTCTATCATTAAAAATTAATATAAATTGAGTTAAAAACAATTCTATGAAACTAAAAAATATTTGGAAGCTGAATTTATTCTATGTTAACTGGAAAATCTTAACTGAATTTATTCTATCTTAACTATATCTTAAACTGGAAAATGAAATAAAGTGTTAAAATGAATCAAGCAAAATCAGGAAATTTCGTTTGAGAGTAATTAAATATTCAACATTTCTTAGACTAACTAGCCAACGAACGGAAATGACTTATGAAGCTAATGGAGCATCTATAATCGTATAAAGCTAATATTTATAAATTAATTATATGCTCTAATTATTTGAATAGGAAGATATTCTTGGATATGTTATTTAATACGCGCAAGAGAAAGTAATATAAACGTAAAATATAATTGCTTTAAGCGATACTACCTAAATTTATTTAAATTACCATGAGTTGATCTAATCGTATGCCGTGAAGGAAAAGTATCGCATTGAAGGAATAAATTTTGCAGAGTAATAAAATTAATTTAAAACTCCGTTAGCCTGATCTCAAAAGTTGCAAGGATTCTCTGAAGAGAAATTAGTTTAATTAGATGAAATATGAATATTTTATCCTTCTTCGTGATATAGTCATGTTTTACTTTTGTCAATCAATTCCTACATTGAAAAAGTGCTTGAGTGCTTGGTAATGCATATCGATATGCATCCGTATAAAATTTTGAAACAGATATTTGTTATAATACATGCTTTGCATAAAAATGTAAAAATATTTAAAAAAAATAATGTTAATGATTTTGAAAGAATTATGTAACGAGAACTGGATATTCCTAACTCTATACAAAATATGTAAGGAAGCGAATTAAATATTCTAAATAGCCAGACATGTGAATAAAAGGCTAATTTGCATAATTAATTATAGTGTATCTAAGTCTGAGCAGCACAATGCAGGAATCATTGTAACACAGCTCACATTTCCTTACTTTATTAATAATGACCGAATATGCACCTAGGCTTATCAGTTGCTATATATATTCTGCATGTACAGGTGCGGCAGAACAGACTAAGTAGTTTCTATCGATTACCGTTGGGTCCGTGGTGGGGGTAGTTGCATATGGTCTGCCATTGTTCAATCGGTGACCACATTTCAGTAGCCAACATGGTCTGGACCGGTGAACATCGTGGTTTTATCGTTCGTGCTTATTAGGAAAACAACAGATCAGTCATCGCTACACAACGAGCGTTTCGGTGACAGTTCAGCATTCCACCCAACAATGCCGTTCCTAATGCAAACATAACTCGGTCCTAGATTCACATTTGGTGGAAACTGGTAGCACACAAAGAATAGATACACATGGCCGACGCAGATCCAACAGAACGTTAGAAAATGTGCAGCGGGTGAGAACAACAGTTCAACAATCATCGCAACGTTCTGCTCTACGACATGCTGTTGCATCGGAGTTTTCAGACAAGGTTTGTGAAGGTTTCTGCAGTGCTATTGAAGTTGTGTGACAACTTTCTTTGGGGATATCTGAATAAAAAGGTTTTCAAAAACCACCCTCATATCCTACCAAAGTTAAAAGAGCGGATTATTGATGAAGTGAATGCCATACCCCGCAATGTATGTGCAAGAGCTGCTCGAAACTTCAGGGATCGTCTACAACAATGTATTGATGCTAACAGCCGCCATCTTGAGGAAATTATTTTCAAACTTTAATGAATGTGAAATGAAATATTGTAATAATTTAGAAAATGAAAACATTTGTTCTCTATACATCCAAGTTTAATTTTTAGTGCTCCTTAAAACTGCTTAGTCGGTTCTACCACACCCGGTAGGATGAATATTATAAGAATAAGAAAATTATAAGATAATTTATTTTTGTACATTTCAATTTTTAATATCGTTCAGAAAATGAAAAAAGTAAATGTTAGCAAAATTCATATAAAGAATCTTAAAAAAGTTCTGAGCCCATAAAACTAAAATAAATGATGCAATAGTACTCTGTATTTTATAAATGAAGAAGAGAGAGAATATTTAATTTTTGCGACTTTTATAACCTAAAACTGTTCTTGTTATATAATATTAAAAGAAATTATTTCCTGGAAAATAAGTATATTGCAAAATTTCCCTAGAGAAATTAAGTATTGAATTTTTTCTGTAATTTTGAAAAGTCATAAGCATTTTCACAATTTTAAATGTCTCAAAGAATGTTTTAAAAAAATTTATAATTTACTAAACACAATTCGATTACAAGAATTATTCCATACTTTTAGAATTAATAATATGGATTTATTAACTTTTTAAAAATAAAATTTTCATGTTTAATGGTCTTATTTTATCTTTTGAAAGTAGTACTTGCAAAACAAAACAGTGAAAGTATTAATATAAAAATTACAAATTTCAATATTTTTCTCTGCTGCAAAATGCTATCTTTAAAATATACAGAATTTTTCTTAAACACATAGTAAAACTTAAGTCTTGTTTCAATAAAACAGAAGTTACGGAAAATTTAGTCTATTTTGTATTGAATAAAAACATACGCTAAAAGCTTAAAAATAATTTCAAGTAATAAACGATTACTCATGAGAAGGAAATATTAGAAAATTATAAAAATGTAATATTTGGTGTATAGTTGATGTTTAAAAATGCTTAAGTGGTACTAATTGAAATTTAAAATTTCTTGTAAATGTAATAACTGAAATCATATAGTTACTTTATTTTCATTTATAATAAGACAATTATTATATTGCTGGATTTTGGCAAAGGAACGAGCTAAAGTCCAGCATAAAAAATTCATATAATCTTAAACATAAATGTTAAACTCGGTAATGATAAATTTCCATTACAGGTACCTTTCACATAAATTTCGCAATTTCGGCTTAACACTACCCCCTATCAGTTGCAGAAACGAATCTCCACAATTTTTATTTATTCCTTTCCTTTCTTTATAGCTGTAGCAATTCTGATACTTAATGGAAGCGGAGCACGCAGCCAATTTGCAGTCCCTAATCGTAAATTTCCTGAAACACTTACTGTCTTGAGCGAAGCATGCCTTACGCCACAAGTCATTGAGTTTAGGGCCCGGTGAGGTCAAAGCCGCAGGAATTGGAATTAATCCTTTCGTACGGATATAGTCGCAGAGGGTAATTAATTCGAAGGGTTTCTCTTTAAAATACATTTGGATAAGAGGCTTAGTTGTTTGGAAATTTTCGGTAATTGATACTCTTTTCGTAAGAATTCGAGAGAGAAAATTGAGAATTTTCCATTTCAATTGATACAGTAATAAAATTCATTTGTTTGTTTTCCATAACTTTTCCAAACGAATAATTCTGAGTGAATCTGAACATTCTTCGTTACCTAATATTTCTCTTTTTTTAATTCTCAGAGTTGGAGAAATTCATTGTAGAATGTACTCGCAAAAGTGAAAGATATAATTGGAAAACATTTTGTTAAAGATATAATATTTAAATGCGTGAAACAGTTTCTCTCTTTTAATGCGAAATAATTTCAGATTATCAATATAAAATAACATTTTTATGTATTTAAATGCCATGGAAATGTTTTCAAAACTATATGAAATAACTAAAACCTAAAAAATTTTGATTTAAATGTGTCTAAGAAATTCATTGTTTATTAAATGCTACATAAATAACAGGTTTTTAAAGAAATTACTAAGATATGAAATCATATTTTCTAAAAAATCTTTCGACAATAAACTTGTTTGCAATAAACTCAATGATTTATTAATATTTTTAACAGTTTTAGGCAATTTTTATTTGGTATAATTTTACGAGCAAAACAATTTTTATTAAATAATTGCACTGATATCTTGTCAATATCTAAGTTTATAAATTTTATTGATGTATGTAAGAAAGTTGTATTTAAGATTTGAACTTTAAATTAAAACATAAATTTGTTATTTTTAATTTTGTTAAAATTTGAATAGTCTACCTTTTAAATTCTATTCAATATGAACATTTGAATTTCTCTATTTGACGATGAATAGACTTTAAAATTTATAACACATATGAATATAATGAAGTGCATATCTTTACACATCACTTTAATGTACAGATTAAACTCATCAAATTAAAAATACATATATTTTTTATATTCAGATATTTTAAGACAAAAAAGAGGTAAAAATAAATTTTTCATTTTTTATTAAAATGTTGAAGTTATTAATGTAATTAGAAATTTAAGTAATTCATTGTTAGAAAATATATTAAAATGGATTTTATCTACATTAAATTCTTAAAAAGCCGTACGCATTTTTTGTAGCAAATGGGAAATTATGTTGTTATTTATTTTAAAATTTTTTAAATAATGTTCAGGAATCTTGAACATGTTAAGAGAATTATATTTGTATAATTAATAGAGAAATGTTAAATGTTTGAATTAATAGAAAAGTTAAAATATAAATTTTTCTCGAAATAACTAGATTAGTGAAAATATTATGTAAACTTTAGGCAAGTAACTGATAGAATGAGTTCATAACATCTGAAAAGCTTATTTTATGTCTGACAGCTATGTTTTCATACTGACAAATATCAAAGGATAGTTTTACATAAGGCTCAAAAGATAAACAGGGAATTTTAAAATTTTCTTTTATTCTATGGATTTCATGGTTATTGGCAGAGAGATGCAAGCCTTTCCTATATTATTTCTTTTCAAGGTCCTATATTATTACAAAGTCCTATATTATACAAGGTCGTATATTGTTTCTTTCTTGATGGATAAACTCAATATTATACAAACTCCGTACATATGTAAATCGGCTTATAGATAGGATACGTAAGTTCTTTGTGCTATTACAAGAAAACTATAAATAATAACCGCTGTCACAGAGTTATTTTAAATAAGTAACATAAAACGCATTAAAATGATAAACATAAAACTTAAAAAATGATGAAATGTAATTTATATTAAAAATTTAATTAATTCGTTTTATCAAAGTAAGAAAAATTAAACAAATATAAACAATCTTTTCAATGAATTTATATACATGATTGTATACCTGTATATAAATATGCAAGTTTCTAATTTTTTGATAAATTATTTTTCTTCATTGAAAAGGATTTTATTGTAATAAAGATTTATTTTATAAAGAGTCTGATTTTTAAAAGCCAGTTACATAAAAATATTAAATATAATAATAGTAACAAACAATATGTTCCCAAATCAAGTGTCACTTATCAATATTACTTTTATTCATCAAAATGATTTTAATACATTTTTAATTTGCATCCTTTGAATGTGTAATAAATAAATTCATATCATAAGCATCTGCCCGAAATAATCAATTAGTTCATGGAATTTTACTTACAATATTTCAAATTCTTAGAAGTTATTTGAAATTATCTTAAATACTTTTGCTTGCTTAATAGATCAAGCATTAAGGGAATTCAAACTATAGATGAAAGGGCGCTTGTTTTCTATTAAAGGGTATGTGGATACGTAATGTTTTATTGAATTATAAAGAGTTAGTAACAAAGAGGTCTTGCAAAACGAATGTATCGAAAACTGTCATAGGTCGGCATCTCTTTATGATGATCGATAAATGATTATGGGGATACTGGACTATTCGTAAAAATTAAAATGTGATATATAGTAATAAAATACGACAGTCATTTGAATTGGAAAATTAGTATAGAAATGCATTATCAATTTTAGATTGACACATACTCTAATAATCATAGATAAAAGGGATTTAGATAAAAATGGGAAGTCTCTGGTTTGCATAAAAATATTCTCTTTGATGAAATTCAAAAATTAGTACTCCTATTCGAAACAAATGATTTTTTGGGTATAGTTTATATTATGAATGCTTGATATTATACAAAATAATTCACAAATCATCACTGTTTAAATCTTAAATGAAAGCGCCATATCTTCAGGGATCTTGAATTATACTTGCAATGCATTCATGTAATTGGTAATTTGCTTTTGTTGTTAATGATATAATTAACTTTCAAGACTTGAACATTGCATAACTTTTTCAATCATTTCTTTTTTGCATTCAGACGTGAAATTCAAGGAGTATCGTAACGAAACAGTCAGTGTGAAACAGTTGCAGATAGCATATTAACTTAAAGTCATCTCGCATCTATGTGTCAAATTCGTCTTATTAAAAGCGGAAATATATGCAAGTACCATCATTTATCTAAAATTGACAAGCTTACACAATGTCTAATTTCATTATTATAAAAAGAATGATAGTGAAACCACAAATAATGAAGAACTAAACTTTTGAAAATGTCTAATTCTGCATTATCAGCGGCTCGAAATTAGGAAGCCACTGCATAGTGTTGAAATTCATGACTTCACAAATTAGAACATTTGGGACTTCCAAAAAGTAGTTCAAATTTCGGTCAAATTTGTAGATTTTTCGTTTATTTTACTTTTTTATTTATATTATAGTACTTATACTGCACAATACAAGCAGTATTTTAATTCGGATGTGTTAAATAAATTTTTCATTTATGTTAAATATTTTTGATATGTTAACTCCTTAATAATTTAGTTTAATTTACTAAGCAATGATTTGCGATTTTCAAAACCAAATATTTATAATTACATGCAATAAATTTGTTTTTAGATTTATTATGCTAAATGAAAGTTAGTTAGTAAGAAAGATTTGAAGTGTTTGCTCAGCATATAATATAAATACATTGTAAATTTATCATTATCCCTGCCAGTATTGCTTAAGACGAATAAATAATGCAAAAATCTTTTTGTTTGTACAATTTTAATTATAATTAAAGAAAATTATACTTAAAATAGCGTATATTTAAGCAACGTATTAAATTTTGTTACAAGTATATTTATTAAAAAAACAATTTAATCTATGTATCTCAAGAATATTTAATAAAGATTATTTAAACAGGTGTATATTTTCCACTGGTGTTTACTTTTGGAACAGCAAGTTTTCTTTACAGATGAAATTCTTCATAATCAAACCTTAATGTAATTTATTAATCGAATTATTTATTACTTTAAAATAATGTGCCATCAATTTAATATGACCTTTTCTAAATTTAAATATATTAAGTAAGCTCAATATAAATATTGATATTCTACATAAATCATATTTATTTTTAATATTATTTAAATGCACACATAAGAAACTAGATAAACTTTTGTTGTTAAATTATATAGTAATCATTATAAATTTATTTACAACAAATATAGAGGACATTTTATATTTGTGTACATTCGAAAATATATTTTGAATATATAAGCGATTAATAATTAATCAATTATTTAATTTTTATATTGTAAAATTTGTTATCAATTAATATTTAAATTAAATATTAATATTTCACACATATTAATAGTGTATTTCTTATATACTGACTAAAGTAATATATTTTAATGTAAGCAATCATGAAGAACGGAAATTTAAGTATCAAAAATAATGTAACTCACATAACATATTCTGATACCAAACTGATTGAAAGAGTAAGATTCTATGGGCATTTAAATGAAAAATTATTATAAAATAATAATCATAAATACAAGTAATTAAAGTATATTGCAAAGTACTATATTATTGGAATATAAATAGGAATTCATTATATACACAATACCTTTAATTAATAATAAAACATATATTATTATGTTTTTAAAAATACGTTTTTTTGTAATTGGAATAATTATATGCTAGCGTCAGATTTTGTGATGAAAACTGTTTTTCAATAATAAGCAAATTCAAATTGCAGACAAGTTTCATCTAGTATGTTAAAGCTTTTACACTGAAAAAACATGGCACTAGCATTTATTTTTACATTTTTCAACAGATTTACCAGGAATCACAATAGGTATCATTTTCATTTGAGGAAAGTAGCGTGTACTATATCTGACCCAGCATACCTGATTTAACTGATGGGAGCTGGTACACGTAAAATGAATTTGAGTTATACTGTACTCTAAATCAAATAATACTTTTTGGAGTGTCAGTCTAAGCCAGAGAGTTTTCAGAATTATTAAGATGTTCCTTCCGGAACAGTCTTTTACCTAAGACTGCATCACATCATAAATGTACAGAAACGTTGTACTATATTTTCTATTGAATATGAAAATTAAGGTCTTATACACTGATCTAAGTGCACGACAAACTAATAGGAATAAGCCACAATAATGTTTACTTTTCAGTCATTTATAAAATTGCATATTTATTACAAAATTAGTTTTATTACTTCAAATCAAACTATTATTAAAGTTTTCTTTGACTATAAGTATGTTATATTGAGAAATACATAATGTATTTTTTACTAAACTATTTATAAAAAGTTGCATCTAAAGTTGAAATAATATTTTAGGTAATGCATTCTTTCATGCTTATTGTATTCTTAATCTATTGTATTTTTCAGATTATGTAGTGAACATAAAATTTGTAAATTAGGCAAACAATTAAAGAAAAACGGTTTCAACATGTTGATGAGATTTAAATTTTAATTCATTATTTTTTTATTTAATTTTTTCCCCAAACTGCTACACACTTTTCTGAATAGCAGTTTTATATTTTAAAGGCGTGTTTTATTTAGCATTTTAACTTTCCAAGAAAGGAATTTGATACTTTGTAGCTTAAAATTAACACACTCAAGAGAGGAATTATACTCTTTTAAATTATGTACAGTCACATTTATTTCGGAATATTATCGGATCTCCAGGGAAGAAAATTACAAAACTTTTCAGCATCTGATGAGGATTGGGATTGTTTCTCTTAAACGAATATATCTGTTGAAATATTCTGAGAATGCAGTAAGAAAAATTGAGGCAAAACAAGAATATCTACTGAAAACTTCTGAAATGATTACTTTACAATAGTAGAAATAACAGTATTGAAATGTAATTTTAAAACTTTTTCTATTTTTAAAAGAGTTAAAATTTTGCATTAAATTAAAAAGCTGAAATTTGTGTTTTTGTTAAAGTCTTAGAATTTCATAGAAAACTAAGAAAATTTTCTATTGATTTTTATTTTGTATGTAAATAATACATAATTCCTTACTGATTTCACCTTAGATAAAAAAAAACCCTCTAATTTCCATTGTTTTTTATTTTAATTATGTCTTTCATCCTTTTATATTTAGAACATACTTTTTAGAATAATTCGTATTGGGAAATATTAATTTACCTTTTAACTGCATATATAAGCAGTTTATTTAGTACAATAATCTAAAATAAATTGTATTTATTAGTAATTATAAAATAAAGAATTCGCTCATTTAATTTTCCATTTGGATATCTTTATGATAATCCAATTTAACAGATTACTATTTTAAAATAAATAAAACATGATTCGTAGTACATTTCATCATTTATTACTGCAAATTATAGTACAAATATTTCAAATCGAATTATCACATACATATGAATGTAAATAATTTGAAGGAGCAGTATTTGTTTAAATTCAGGTTTATACACATGTTTATACATTGATTTCACTATATGTTTTTAGATTTCGTGTAATTTTGATATTTATTCATTAAAATAATTTTATTTTAAACACATATTGCTCTAGATCTGAAGTAAATATAATAAAATATGCGATGTGATTTAAATTTGATAAATGCAGATGATGTGTTCTATTTAAAACTGTTATTTTTCTGTAATAACTATCTGTCGTATTCTTTAAAATTGTCATATCTGCTGCATTTACATTTGGAATTATCAGCCTAAAATTCCGTGTGTCAATTTATCATCTCCAATAAGTTATTAAATTGATTGTTACGATTTTGAATTTAAGTTGTTCCTCGAAATGTCAATAATTATTCTAGGAGTACATTTTGTGATTCCTATTCTGTGTTTCATAATTTGCAATGTGCTAATAATTAATACCATGGTTTTCCTTTCAACATTTTCTGGATTCAATTTAAATACAGAATGGGGATGTTTGCAAATAATCAGAATTCATCTTAAAATTACAGGTCTTGATCGGAATAGCCTTCGAGAACAAAACTTGTTCTACAGAAAATAAAACCATAGCATAGAAATATTATGAAAGTTTTTCTGAGAGATTTGTGCATTTGTGCACCAACAAACATATACACATCCTCTCCTTTTCAGTACTACATCATGTATTTCCCGTCTAGAGTTCGGTATTTATTTATTTATCGCTTTTTTATTAAATAGCCTTTTTCAAAGATTACTTTAGTGAGAAATAGATGTACTATGCATGATTATTGTATTTAATTTAGAAAACTGTCTATAATACATTTTATGAAACCCAATTTTTAAGCAGTTATGCTTAAGTATTTATTATAAGGAGACACTTAGATTTGCTTAATCGACCTTTTCACATAAGCTTCTATTTTCATTGTGTGTGTGTGGGGGGGGGGCTTCTATGTCTCATATATTTATTTCAGCATCTTTTTAATGGCCTAAATTTCTTTGAAAACTTCACTGCGTTCATTTTTGGGTCATTGAAAAAGATGTTTTAACAGTTTCTGATTATTCATTAAAAACTTACTGAGATTATAGAGACTCAATGAATTTTAGTTCTTTTTTTGCATACTTTCTTTTTGGATCAATTTTCATATTCAGAAATTAAAAATAAAACCTATTGATGAACCACCATCTTAATAATCTTACTGCTTGGAATTAACAATTTCCCAACTCGTTAATGATGCACAAATCATGATTTACTTGAATGGAAATTTAATTGTACAAATATTTTTAAAGTGTTTAATTAACTATAAATAAAATTGATTTTATAGCTACACTGAAGAAATTATATCCAATATTTATTTCTCAATACTTTTAAAGCTATTAACAATATTCATTTTTTAACTTATGTCTTAATGTAGATGTTTATATCTTTTGTAAACGTTTTTGTTTCTCTAAATTCTTAATATCAAAGCGCCAACACCATTTAATAATAACAATAACTTATTAATGCGCATCAATAAAGGACAGATATTTTGATAAAAAATTTTTATTCAAATACATATTTTATATAACTACATATTTTAAAACTAAACATTAAATTGAGCATAACACCTACCTGATGAGTATAAAAATAAAAGTCCCTTTGTAATTTTAATTTTATTTTATATCTGTATCAAAATCAAATAACTTGGCTTTCATATGGATAAAAAATTATAGTAACATCTAATATATCTAAAATTTAAATACGCATTTTTATAGACTTCTATTGTAATAGATGAGAGATTCATTTTAAAATCATAACACATTTTTTTATAAGTTATTTAGAAAATATAAGAATTATTTAGTTGTGGAACTTTGCAGCCCTAAGAGATTTGAAACAAAGTGTAAATTTTTTCAAAAATCAGAGATGTAAACATCTATGGTAACAAACTATGGATGCAAACAACTATGAAACTTAACGACCAAGATTTGAGTAGAAATGTTTTTACAAAATGGAATCCTTAATCATCAGAATTTCCCCATGGACATTTAAAACAATGTTGGAACAAAATAATAAAGCATGTTAGTAATAAAAAATGCATTGTTGATTCACATATTTCAAAACAGATTGTTTTATTACGTAAATTTAAATTATTTTATCATTAAAATTCAAAATAGATGACAAGTATTATTTAAAAAATATTAAAATAATTCTGTTTAAAATTGTAATTTATAAAATTTGACTATCAGAAAATTGAGATTATTTTCACAAAACTTCTGTAATAAATAGGTATAAAACCTATAATTTAATGATTTAACTTTTTTTGTGACGTCGTATTGCTTAAACAAGAACTACCAGAGAAAATTGAAATTTTTAAAAACTAAGAAAGTTATAGTTAAATATAAATAAATGGAGTTGGTTTTTAAATTTATACATATAAATGGAAAGCTCGCAATCATTGAAAATTTAATTTTAATAAATAATGTTATACTTCATAATTCTGCAGCAGTTTTGGGATAAATACCTTTAAAAATGTAGCAATTTTTAGATTAAAAACTTTATCAGAAATTGTATTTTCTTACTTAATAACCAAATGAAAATTAATTTCTTGTAGTTTAAAACTTAATTTTTTTTGCGATTTTAATATGTAAACTTTTTTGTTATTGATAATAAGAATAATATAAAAGGGAGAAATAATATCATGACATTAAAAAAATTGTAATTTGGTAAAAATATTAGATATTGTTATTTATATTTATAATTTAATTCAACCAAAATATTAATAAAAAAAATTAATACTTGCAATCAACCAATTCCTTGGTCCAATAAATTATATTCTTTTCACGTTATAAATAAGGATTATTTCTAATATACTTGGTATAGTGAAAAAATATACAATAAATCCTTTGCTATTACATATATAGATTGTACAGATTATATATGTAAAAATATATTTTTTATTTTAATTAATTTAAATAAGAATTTTTAAGAAATGTAAAAAATTTTAAATGTACGTATGTTTTAAAATTTTATTAATAATTTCTAATGAACGTATTAAGGAAATATTTATACATATTTTTATATATTTCAAATTGCTTTAAGTAATGTGGCAAAAAACTTTAAAACTGGTTTGGAAATTACTAACACATAGTGAATATCATTTTCAGGAGATTAGTAGTTGCTATAAAATATATGCTCTTCTGCAAAAATAATCTAATTTAGAAATATTTGCCAGAACTGAATGGATAATTTCATAATTATTAATTACGTCATAATAATACATTAATCAAATTGGTAACTGTTAGCAGAAGACACAGCAAAAGTAGATGTTTGCTGGAGAACATAGGTGGATTATTTCAAACGCAATTTTGCATGCTTCAATGTAGTTTAAAATAACTGCATAATGAGTATAATAAAGTTTTTCGCACTGCTTACAGTTACCATATTAAATTAAACTTGATACTCTTCAAATAACAAAACTCAATTTAATCTCTCAAAATACTATTAAATGTCCTGATATATCTAAACAGTGAAAACTAACTGCCAATGAAACAGTTCTGATTTGTTGGGATTTTTGTGGCATTGCAGAGATAATTTCGTATTGGAATTTATAACAGACTCTTAAAATTCTTTTTTACTAGAAAAAAAGCGGACTTAGTTGAAATAAGATATGTGATACGTCAAAGCCCGTATCATATATCTATTATTTTTTTATCACGAATTCCGATTAAAAGTAATAAAAACTAGACAAGAAATAATTTGTATGATTGATATCCTACCAAATTTAGATACTTCTAATATATTTTTAACAGATAATTCATAATATATTTTATATAATGTACTAACACAAATTTTAGGTAATATATTATAATATATAAGTTGCTTTCAGTAATAATATTTTTTGTTATATTTTGAACTACCACTTAACCAAATAGAATTATCTATTGAAATCAATTCAAATCATTATTGTTCAGATTGATAATTTTGTTTTACAACTGCCATATTGATTTGATTTGTTTGTTTTGTCATCAGATAGTTTATTGTATAAATTTTAAGGGACGTTCTTCAATTTACGACGTTTGTGATAATTAATTTAACATGATTTACTAATAAATATTCTTGAAAACTACTTAAATTGTGTTTCTGTGACATATCCCAATCACCGCCTTTACTGAGGTTGGGGAGACAACGCTGCATTCATTAGCATATAGGACGGCACATAGTTTGAGAAAGCTGTAATTTTTGGTTTCAGCAATGGTAGAAACTTACATAATATTTACAGCAAGTTAAAATCGATAAAGGCCAATATGTATGATACAAGGTGTGAGTTGAAATATAGCTCAATTTTGTTGATTCACAAACTAGTCCATTTGAGATTGAAGGCAGCAATGCGTAGTGAACCAGGAAACGAAGACATAAATCAAATTCTACAGATACTTCATGTTTATCGATGACAATGCTCGTCCTCACCGTTCGAACATCCTCAACGATTGCCCTTAGTCGGAAGATATACCCGTATGGAAGCGGCCTACATTCTCACTGGACTTGAATCCAATAAAACGTTTGTGGGACATGCGTGTCGCACGAATCGCAACTCATTAACTATCTATTACTTCGAAGAACATTGCTTTCACAGTGGAAATCTCGACGCCAAGTTCAACTCGATAATGTGATTCTCAGCATGCCTTGGTGTTGTACGGACAGTATTGCGCCGTATTGGAGACATACAATACATGATAATATACCAATAACGTATTGCTTAGTTGCTGAATGGCCGATATTTGTAAATCTGCAGTGGGCTTTAATTGTAATTTCTTTGCGTATGATAGGTATTACACATACACCATCTCTTTTGTTCTTTCTCATTTGATTAATACATACACTTTATAAATAAATCACGCTTGTTTTGTTTCTGTATCTTTAGTTGCCGTTTTGACATAATCCTTAATTAATGGACAGGTGTGTATATACATGATAAAGTTCAAAGTATTAAATTTTAAATAGAGGAAATTGAGAGATTTATGGTATCTGTCAAGTCTAAAAATTTAGTAAAATCGCTAAAATTCATTGTTTTTAAAAACAAAATTAATGTAACTATAATCTTACCGGAGAGCAATCATCGTGTCAATTTTTTAAAAACATTTAAATATTATTTTTTAATAAGACATGTAGTTTCTTTAAGTAGTAGCTTTTTGTGAGTCATTTATTAAAAATCCAATTTTGAAAAAGGAAACATTAATTATATATTTAAAAAAGAATTTCAAGAATAAGGAAAATTTATTTAAATTAAATATCTAAATTCAAGAAAAAAAGTTGAAATTTATATCATATCTATTTAAATGATAACCTCTATTAATAAAAAATTTAAACATCTTGTTCTCTAAAAATAATATATATTTTCTAAGAAATTTTGATATTAATGATCTATATAAATCTCATAAGTTTTTGAAATCTACTTTCACATATCAAATAAATAACTCTAAAATATTTTTCCAAATTTTTTTACTTTCGTAAAATTTTGCTGCGCACATTTAAATTGCAATATAAATTCATGGATATAAAATTTGAAAAAATTCAGGCAAATAAAAATCTATTTTCGAATATTTATTTTTCAAGCAAAAAGAAACAAATTAACCAATCAGTTATATTTATAACAAATTTTCAAATTTACTTTTATGTTTTCTGCTTTTTCAGTACGCTTGTTATATTCATCATCGATACAAATATTCTAATAAACGTTATAAAATAATATTTATGTTATATTTTATTATATAAAAATGAGATGTTTTTTCATGTTACAAATATACTTGAAAACTTCTTGTACCAATGTACGTAGATATTTATTTTGTTTTATTGAAAAGTTTCTTTAATTTTATAATAAATGATTATCACCGGTATCAGTATTAATAGCTGATTCCATTTTATTTTTAGATGTTTTTAATTACATAAAGTAAATTTGAAACTACTTTTGTTAAATTCTTGGCTTCCATATATTACATTTTGCAAAATAATGTAAGCAAATATTTTGAAAAATACAATATTTCTTCCTTATTTCTTTATTTCAAATAATGATTTACATGCAAATGATTTAATGTTTAAAATTTCATAGCTGCTAATATCTAATTAACTCAAAACTAATTCATATTTCATATGTATGTTCAATTAAATGAGATTATGTAAATAAGCTTAACTCAAACAAACAAGCACACACATATAGATACCCCTCTTAATTAATTGCACAGCTTACTCTTTTGAAATATTACTTATATTTCAAAGGTATTTTACAGTGAGATTTAAATCTATTTCAATAAATTTAAAGACACTATCAAACCCCAATAAAAATATTTGCTTACATTACTAAATTTTATCATTAATCTTATGAACCTATTTGATTGAACCTCATTTATAAAGCGAATCTTTGAAAGACATTAGTTGAATAAAACAAAGTGTATATATATATATATATATATATATATATATATATATATATATATATATATATATATATATATATATATATATATATATATATATATACTCATGGCATAAATTAATTACTATTTACTTCATTCTTGTAAATAGATGAATTAATTTAATTGAAGTTGCATTAGAATAATATTTACAAAGCGTTATATTTAAACTATTTATCAAAACATTTAGAGGAATTAAATATTTGCTGAGTCAAAGAAAATGTAGACATTTTTCCATAATAAATAAGTAGTACAATTTAATAAATCTTAAGTAAAATACATCATATAAATTCACGTTTCTTGTATAAGCATGTATCAAAGTATACCGTAAAAGAAATGTTGTAAAAACTTATAAATCTAATAAAATTGTAGAAACATTAAAGATTTTTATAGTATATGCTTATAAATACTTTCATTTAGACATTATTAATATGTTTTGAATGAAAAATATTTGACTTAAGTATCTTAAATTACACGTTATATAAAGCTTATAACTCACATCAAAATTACTACAACGAAACTATTCTGTTTTTTCATTAACTACATAGTATTTGATTATTATTTTAATAAAATATCGTTAAATAGTTATTGTTTCAATTTTTAAAAACAATTTTTGTATTTGTAAAAGACGGCTGTAAATTTTAATTTTGAAAACCTAGAAACCTATTTAAAATATATTAAATATAATTCATTTAAATAATGCAAATAAAATTCGTTTCCTTTGTTTCCTAATCTGAAACAACTTCTAAAAGAAAGAAAAACTTGCGCATATAATATTCTGTACATTTAAATGGCATAGAAATAACATAAGAATATAATTGAAAGGTATCCGAAGAGAGAATAGTTAATATACAAAATGGTCTAGAGATTTTACATTACCTGGTCTAGAGCAAGTTTCAATTCAGCAGATTGCTGTTGACCAGCTAAAACCATGTCTCGGCTGAAGTCATGCATGCTTAAATCATTGATGTAGAGACCCGTATGCACCATAGCATCTAAGTCACGCATACTAGAATAAATGATTTTACACCGTTATGACTATGAACGATTGTTAATCTATATAATTTTATTTATCTTTCTATTTTATGATTTTGATTTTACTTTACAGTACCCTATTTCACATAGAAATTATGCAAAAATTATTTTACATTTATCTTTAATAAATTACTAATATTAAATACTGATTTAACAAATATTTATTTTTTGAACATTTTTTAATTTATTGAAGTTTTTGTTACACATATGAAACAATAAAAAACAACAAGAAATAACAATTTGCTTTTAAGCTATAACATAAACATTTAAGTTTACTATAATTCATATTGCAGTGTCTGTGATGATTAGCATTAAAAATCATTCCAGGTGAAGTATTTTATTTAGTTGGAAACATAAAGATCATTTTTAAGTATATACACGAATGAAGATTTTTTATGTATTGAAATACAGAACTCTAAAAGAATGCATTAAATATAAATTGACAACATATTATTAAGACCTTCAGCTAACATTTCATTAAAATGCATCATCAAGATAAGAAATAATTACTGCAAAGGCTCCTGTTTCATGTGGTGATAAGATCAGAATCAGAACTGAAATCGAATATCAATGTGCATTCGAAACCTCAGTAATTAATTACTTATGTTTCGTGATGACGTCAAATGAAAGATATTTATTCATCAATAGTTTTGCCAGGAAGTATATTTGCAAGATAATGATTCAAATTATAAGAAAAATATTTCAACTATAGTCAACATTTGCATACTTTCTGAAGAATATAGATTATAAATTTTAATGAAATTAATCAAGTGATAATTCAATTGGTTCACTATCACAACTATTGAATAAAATTATTTCATTAAAGCAAATTATGAACGAATGAATGAAATAGTATAATAGATTTGAAATAAAGAATGAATTGCAGTGAAATTCTCTGAAAGCGAACTGTGTATCATAAATAGATTAAGTAAAAGCAATATTCTTTATTTTTAGGAAAATACACTTCAATAAAATATCTTATAAAAACATTTTTGAAAGGAATAAGTAGTTAAAAATAACTAAACACATCATTTAAGACTGATGATTTGAACCATTGAACTATTCAGAATTATAAATAAAGTTATCATTCATAACTATTAAATTCCTCCTCACATATTACATATTAGATTTTTTCTAATAATCATAATCAATAAATGAATTTTCAAATCTAATTTGTCATCTTATATCATCTACATTTTTATATAATTATAAAAAAGTATTTATTTTTCTTTTTAAGAAAATTATTTTAAAATATTCATTCATTAACAAATGTAATCTTAAAATCCATTGTAGTATAATTTTAAGTGATTAAAAATTCATTCTCTTAACTAAATATTTGAATTTGATTTATTGAAGTATGATTTATTTAACCAATGTAAACTCTCGTTACACTATTTGAACTCAAATTTATGACCGTAAAAACAAATAATTAAATATGAATATTTTTTCATTTTAAAATATGCAATGTATAATATTAAGTATACTGTTTCAATTAACACAACAGGATTACACAAGTAAAAATCTGATTATTAAAATTTTGAGTTACATACACTGGTGTGCCTAGATAAACCATGCTTTTCCATTCTTCCATGTACATCATCTGTCCTTTTAGATGTAGAAGCTTGTCTTCAAATCCTAGTAAACAGTTTTATATTGTAAATATTAAATCAGAAAAACTTATATGACAACTAATCAAATTATTATTTTGCAGTTCAAAGTGCTTTTGTAGGTTAGACGACAAATTGGATGCTGCGTCTTTTCTATTTTTCTTTTTCATAAATATTAACTCAATAATCATGAAAGATTGATGTAAAAATTTATAAATATTAATATTTAGATTTTATTATTCTTAAAACTTTCAATGAACGTAATGATTCTATTTTTCTTTTCTACTTACACCATTTACGTTATTTAGCACTTATCATTTATCCCCGTAATGATAAGTGCTAATTGATAAGTTCCCATTAATGATTCATACAAATTGAATCTATATTTTGTGCACATTCAAATACTTTTGAGAACTTTCAGCCACACTTTGAAATTAATTTATATATTTATAAAAAATAATCATTCAGTGAAATGTAATTGGATTTTACATCATTATTAAAAAATTAATAGCAATAGTTTGACACTAAGAATATTTGAACTAACCAAACTGCAAGGCAATCAATTATAAGATTTAAAAGAGTCTTTGAAAATTACTTTTTACGTATGAGAGTTACGTTTTTATAGCTATTATTTTTCCATTAAATAAGAAAGATTATGAAAGAAAACTTATGTTAATAAATAAACATTATTATATCTAAACACAAACATTCATACACAAGCAGTGATCCAGCTATAAATTATAATTTTAGCAATTATATGCAAAAATACATTTTTAAACCTTAATATCTGAAATTTAATTATCTACTTAATGGGATACAGTCAACATTTGCTACTTTAAACAGTTTTTAAAAATTCTGGAGAGAATATACGATTTATTAATTCAAGAAATAGAAGCTTTCTCTGCTTGAAAATGCGCACAGTTACTTCCTTAAATGCTTACAATACTTTTATTTTATATACACAACATAAATCATAGAAGGCATGAATAGCTTTCCTCAGCTGGATCTCGAATTATTTAATTCAGCGATGAATGAAACTGTAAGTGCTTGGAATAAAAGAGATGCCTTGTTCATTATCCAGAGAAAATATTCTTTACTAAAAAATAGAGTTAAATGAATAAATATAAAAAAGCATATTATTTGTTTAGCAAATTTCAGCAGAAATTCTGCAGAGAATTCATGCTTTTGGGAAATGAGTTCATGCATTTGAATTTAGTTTGTATTTAAATTTAAAAAGGCATTATAATTATTACTTTGTAAAATAATTGAATTATTATCGATTAATTTTTAACGAAAAATTATTATTTAACTGTATGAAATAAATATTTTACTCTGAATATCACTCTAAGTAATTAAAGTTAAATAACAAACATTTAGAATTTCGTTATAATTAAATACCATTTTTAATTATATAAATATGTATTAAGTTATTTTTCAACGGATTAAATATTTGAGACAATTTTTAATATAATTAGATGAAAATTTAAATTTATCAATTTCTCTTCTTACATTTTAATCATTTTTTTCCTTTTAAAACTTCGTTTTCAAGATATTTATTACGTATGATTATACTATTAAATTAGCTATTGTATAACTAATTACTATCAAGAAATATATTATTCTATTTCAAATATTCATTTCTGATAACAATTTTAAATGCTATTAACAAAGACAAAACTGATCGATTTTTTAATTAAATAATACATATTATTTCTTAACATCTCTACTAAATATTTTCAAGCATGACAAGGGAATTATTTTTTAGTAAATTTTTCATTAAAATGAAAACTAATTATTATAATACATTATAGATGGGGCTATTAGTTATTCTCTGTTTCCTATTTTTTCATACGTATCCAGTTCTAATAAAAATTTTAGAGTTTCATAGCAAATAGCAGTTATTCTCAAATTATATAATAAAAATAATAATGCAATGAAATAACAAAAATATCAATGTTCCTATGTCTATCCAAAAAGAATCAAAATTTTTATTTATCTAATAATAGATCTTTAATGCTATTGAATAAAAGCGAGAATATAAATGATAACATATTCTGAAAAGTCATTCATTCCTATTTTAGTTACATTTCTAATTACATTATAATTACAAAATTATTTAGCCCAAAAAACTTCTTTTAAAAGGCATTACAAGGGAATCAGAACATTATTTAAAAATTAATCAATATAGAATCCATATTTTGAATATTAACTTTTATAAATATGAATGTTTTGAAAATCAAAAAAATAATGCATAGAAAATTAAATTAAGCGATTGAAAACTATTGATATAAAACTATAGTTAAAAATGTTATAATGATCGATACAGAGCACACGTTACATTTCTCAATATATGTCGAATGGCAATAGCAATATATATCTCAGTTAGCATTGTGACAATGCCAGAACAGAATTTATTGCAGTTTCTGGACAATTTTAGGTGCCAAAAAATTATATATGTAATGTAATTAATTTACCCTTAAAATTTTACCTATATTTTCAATCATAAAACAGTTTGCTTGTGTGAGTTACAATTCACTACATTTATTATTCTAAGATGTTCAGGATGTCATATTAAATTATTAATAATATATTCTGGAATTAAAATATTTTCAAAGCCGATTATTTAAATTTTACACATTACTTAAAAATATTTTACTTATTTATTATGAATATATAGGTATGAATTTTATCCTTTGATTTTTTGTTGTTACTTATGACACATGGATAAGCCAAGCTCGCTATGCCTTGGCTATGTGAATTTAAGTCAATAGGGAGTGTTTTTCATTTTTTTCAGAGCACCACGAAGGTGAAAGCGCGTCTTCGCTCTCTAAATCCTCCGATAGATGACACCACCAGAAAATCCACTCCCTCAATTTTGACATTGACCTGATGGGAGATGAAACTTTCTCCAGATCATTGTACTCATGGTAACTGCTCAATTACCGACTACAGGACTTTCAATTCCACAGATTTAACGAGCATGAACTCGGCGGGTCTTTGGCGGCAATGGAAATCGAAACCCGCCCTTCAGCATGCAAGGCGAATGCCCTAACCACTAAGCTACCATACATGTAAACTTCGCCCCAATTGTCTCAAAGTCTTTTTTTCTTTGTTTATTTAAAAATTAATTTAGTTAATATTTCTTTCTTATTTAACGCCTCCTTCTGCTTTAATATACATGTAAACTTCGTGTTTCCTCATATTTAATATACATGTGAACTTCGCCCCAATTGTCTCAAAGTCTTTTTTTTCTTTGTTTATTTAAAAATTTATTTAGTTAATATTTCTTTCTTATTTAACGCCTCCTTCTGCTTTAGCTCCAAAAGTTTTCTTTTAAATGAAATTAAAATAAATAAATCAAATATTAAATGCTTTAAAATTAATAACTTATCGTCAGTTTATTTCCGAACCAGCTTTATTAACTTCAATTTAGTTCAACTTTCCTACCCTGGCCACAAATATGCTCTAATCCAATTTTTTTTTTTTATAATTTTTTTTTTAAATCGTATGAATTAAAACTGTTTCTAATCTTTATAATTCTCATGCAAAACCATCTCTGCATTGCTTAGGAATACGGGTTAGACTTTCTCATTGATTTTAATTTTTTCGGTTACATTTTTGCCCCACTTCAATGACGTAAAATTATAATAACAATAATTTATGTTAGCTTACCCCAGATAAAGTTACGGACATGCGGTTTTCAGCATTATGATTGGCTAATGGCTCTCCACATTCAAAATATATTTTAGCTTTTCGTATCCTAAACTTTAAATGTTTCAGTTTGCTACTAACAACTATTTTCATAACTGCTGTAATCCAACCACCAGTAGGGGAATTGAGATACCCATGAAAATTTTAACGAATAGCGTCACAAGGGTCTACACTATTCCGCTGTCCTTTTATTAAATTAATGTTCTTTTTTATTTTATTGATTTATTTTTTTTCTTTTCAATCACAGAGGTCTGCTCCTTAGTCTGTATATCGGGTGTGCGGGGTGATATGCGGGATGGGATAATGTGCATCTGGGTCACTTCATGTTTACTGCATTTTTCCTAATAATTATTTGTCTTCAATAAACTATTACCTTACACTTCTTCAACGCTTTGGACTATCCAGACAGTTATAATTTATTCCAACTCACAATTTCCCATTAACCCTCTTACGAGCAACTGAATTACTCACATTTCATTGGTCAAATCATCTGTCGCCCTTTAAAACATGGAGAAAAGTCCACAACCATCACCAAGGCGCAAAATTTACTCACCATGCCAATCTAATCAAGACCTGGAAGGCCCAGATCTCAACCTCAACTGCTCAAATTCCTGCTCAGTAGTGGGAATAACGAAAGAGACGGAGGTCAAACCAACCCGAAATAACGTTTGCATTACAGAAGCAAATCAAACACCACTAGCTTTGGCAATAATCAACAAATTACAGAAAATAATCCTCTCAAAAAATAAGGGAAAATTTTATCTCCCTAAAGAAATTAGGACCAGCGCAAAGGAGCTAATAAAAGAATTCACTGCTCTACAGGCTGCAAAGGACTACAAAGAAACCTCCGTAACCAACAACAACCTACATGACACACTCCAAGAACTAACTCACTTAACTACGATTACAATCCCTAATCTAACGAGCGAAATCCAGCAACTTAACAACACAATGAAAATTACCCAATCCTCACGGCAAACTTCCACTCCCGTTAACAACAGTACCAAAACCTACAGTGAAGCCCTCAAGACAAAACCTACAATTGTCATAGAAAAAACCAATAAGGAAGTCTCAAGGAAGTTAAGCAACATCAAGACCTCAATTCGCCCAAAAGGAGTATACAACAGACAGAACTATATAGAAATTAAATGCAGATCCCATGAAGATTCCACAAAACTCAAAGAAACCCTGACTAAGGAGAACCTGAGAGTCAACGACAAACCCCTACCAACAATGAAAATTATAATTCTCAGCCTCCCGGAAGACACACCTGAAAAATACTTGCTTGAAGCAATTAAAGAAGACCTACAACTAGACCACCGCAACCCCGAGATCCAAATTACGCAGATTCGGAAAACTCTTAGCATCTATAATCTCTGGAATTATGTTATAGAAATGCCTCGCTTCCTAGCCATACGACTTCTCAAAAATCGGAGGATCTTCATAGGTATCCGAAGCTACAGGTTAGAAAAGTTCTTAGCTTATAGACGGTGCCAAAAATGTCAGGATTTCTCACACCCAACAAATAACTGTCCTCATACAAATTTATACTGTGGACGCTGCGGTGAAAACCATAACACACCGGATTGCCAAGCGAAAAAAGCATTCTGCATAAACTGCCATGCAGAAAATAAAAAAGGCGAAAACTTAAATGTAAACCACCCAGCTTACGACCGAAGATGCCCTACCTTATTAAAATACTCAGCAACTATTAAACCTAATTCCACACCAGACACACCGAAGCACTCTAAAGTTACTTCTCAACTACCTTCTGATTTCATTCCATGAATATCTCCCAAGGTTGCTCTTTGACACCATCCAGCACTGCGGATTTCTTGCTTCCCCATCTCCAACTCCATTCAAATATTAACAACCAAAACAATGTAACTGTTCTTCAGGTCAATCTACGTAGATCTAAACCTCCAACGGACCTACTACAAATTACAGCTCTGGAACATAAAATCGACTTTTTCATCATCCAGGAGCCTTTTATTCAGAATGGGAAAATGGCCTGCATTCCAGAGCGCTGGAATTGCTGGACTTCAATTAATAACAAGGCAGCAATCATTTGTACCTCTACCAAATTTCAGCCAATCCTGGTGCATCAGTCAGTTTCAACCGTAACCATCAAACTAACTCTGGACGAGGCACCTCTGAATATAATTTCGGCCTACTGCCCACCACCTAATCACAGAGTTCGAGGAACACAAGCAGCAGAATTATCCGACATTTCCATCACCCTAGATGAGCTGGATAATGTGTTGCGGTCTATCCATCCGGAGAATTCATTAATAGGAGCAGACTTGAATGCGCATAGTATTATCTGGGGCTATCCGTCAGAAGATTCTAGGGGCGAGCAAGTGTTGGATTTCATCCTTGCAAACAACCTCTTCCTTATGAATTCCCAATACTCTCCACCGACATTCATCAACAAACACCAACAAGGTTGGCCAGATCTTACACTGGTTACAAACCCAAATATGGCGAATGTCACAACTTGGGAGGTGCTCGATGATGAAACCCTAAGTGATCACAAATACATCAAGATTACACTTAACTGCAAAACTTCCACCTTCCAGTTTAAGCGTTTTAAAACGAAGTTCGGTGGCCACGGGAAGTTTTGTCATCTCCTGAAACCACTTATTCCAGACCTCTCCCACACAATTTCAACTTGCAATAACACTGCCGATCTAGAAAGAGCAACAATCTCTCTCCAGAAAGCTATTACCTCCTGCTGCTCCTCCAGCTTCAAACTTAAAACTCAAAGCTATGAGACCAGAACTCCCACCTGGTGGTCACAAACACTCCAAATGGAAAGGAAACAATTAAGAGCACTGAGAAGGCGTTATCAATCCTCTTCTTCTCCAGAAAAAGAGAAATATTACAAGATATATAAGGCAAAAAGAGCCGCATACTTCAAACAAATCAGATTAGCAAAAAAGAAGACATGGAAGGAATTTTGCAGCTCAGCCAAGGACCCATATGGAAAAATCTACAAGGTTGTCTTCAAAAAGACAGTCCCACCAGCATATCTCTTCGTTGACAGCCATAGAACCCCCTTGGGTTCAGAACTCAACATAGCTCAAGATATTCTTGAAAGGCTTTTCCCGACGACTTCTAGCCATTCTTTCCACCCCACCATCAGCTCCAAGAATGACGTTCCATTCAGCAGACACGAAATAGAAAGAACCATCAATTCATTAAAAAAAGGCAAAGCCCCTGGTTACGATGGAATTGATAACATTGTTATCCAAACTATCCACAGGTCTTTCCCAAATATTCTCCTCTCTTTTTTCAATAAATGTCTGGAGCTATCTTACTTCCCTCGCTGTCTTAAGGTTGGTCTTATAATTCTGTTCCACAAGGAGGGTAGGGACAAATCCAGCATCGACTCTTACAGACCAATTTCCCTCCTCCCCACGCTTGGGAAGGTATTAGAAAAATTGACGACGAAACGTTTCACTTTCCATCTCGAAACCAACAAGCTCCTCAGTGACTTCCAGTTTGGTTTCAGACAAGGCCGATCTGTAGACGATGCCCTTCTCTTACTTACCAACAAAATACAGAACAACAGAATTGATAAACTCCATACAGCAGTTATTACCATAGATATCAAAGGTGCCTTTGATAATATTGATCACCTTCAACTAAAGAAACAATTGTGTCAAACCAGAAGCCCATCTAACATCACTAAGCTTCTAATCAACCATTTAAATGACAGACTTGTTATCCTACCTACGAATGCTGGCCTTGCAACTCGAAGCCAGACAGTGGGATGTCCCCAAGGCTCCTGCAGTGGCCCGATACTGTGGAATCTAGTTGCCGATACTCCTTTGAAAATTGACTGGACCACAATAGGAAAAGAAATCGACCAGCGCAGCAATATCCACTTGCAGGCCTTCGCAGATGACTTTACTTTCGTGATAGGCGCTTGTAGTGAAAAGAAACTGGGCAGAGTAGCCTCACTAGCTCTCACTCACTTCAAATCATGGTCTGATAAGAACAACTTGAATATCGCCCTTGATAAGACCAAGTTCATGTTAGTCGCTAAACTCCAATGTGGTCCACAAATTCTATGGGGTGACTACAGATTGAAGAAGGCAAAGTCCATCAAACTCCTGGGAGTCATTTTGGACAAGAAGTTGAATTATAAAGAACATATTGTTACCCAAGGAAACAAAGCTATATTACTTCAAGAGAAGCTTCGCAGACTGGCTGGAAATTACTGGGGTTATAGTCAGAAAAACAGGATTTTACTGTACAAGAACGTCACCGAGAGAATGCTTTGCCACGGAGCAGCAATCTGGGGAGCCTCGTTAACTAATAAATTGGCCCTAAAATTATTATCTATTCAACGAAGGTTTCTTCTTAGTATCACGGGAGCTTTTCGCTCAACACCCACCTCCGCTCTGCAGATAATTACTGGCCTTCCTCCCTTGCACCTGATAATAGAAGCAGAGGCAAAATACATACGACTCACCAGAGGTGGAATTCAGTGTCTCGATCCACCGCTCCCATCACCATCAGATTTAGAAAATAAAATGAGCATTGACTCCTTCCACCCTGGTCTCTTTAATCTGAGTGAAAGAGTCTCTGTCAAAGAAACTGCACAGATGTCATGGCCACCAGCAGAATCCCTTCAAATTTTTACAGATGGTTCAAAGCTGGAAGAAGGGGTCGGCTCAGCTTTTGTAGCTTATAGAAATTCAGTAAAGATGCATGTCTGGAAAACAAAGCTGAGAGAAGATAACTCAGTCTTCCAAGCCGAGGTTTTGGCCATAGGCGAAGCAGTCAAATTTGCCACGCTAGAGAACACCACTGCCACTATTTGGTCTGACAGCCAGGCAGCTCTCAAATCAAGCTGCAATCCATCTTCATCAAGCCCTCTCGTCAGATCACTTCAAAGTTACCTGCTGGACTTTCCTTCTATCCAACTTCGATGGGTCAAAGCTCATGTTGGAATAGAGGGTAATGAGGCAGCTGACATGGAGGCAAAAGAGGCAGCCTCTTCTTCTCTCCATCATGTAGACATCCCCCTACCACGCTGCTCAGTCAAGCACACTCTACAGAACTGGATCAAGGAGAAATGGCAGGACAACTGGTCCAACGCATCTACTGGTCGTCTAGTACATGAAATTATCTCTACAGTTTCCATCAAATCTTTAAATTGGACCAGGAATGAAATCCTTTTCATGACCGGCCATGGCCCATTCCCTACTTATTTCTACAGGGTGGGTCTAACGGACACCCCAAATTGTACCTGTGGTAACGAAGGAGACCCAATACATTATCTCACGGTCTGCCCACTCACTTCTACGTGGCATTTATCAACCCCTGCAAAACAGTGGGTTATTAACTGGAAACGAGCCATACTCTCTAACAAGACCTCTAGACGAAAACTAAACCAACTAATGGACTTCCTAATTAATCAAGAGTGCTTATTCACGTGGCTCAAGAAGAATCAGCATTGACCCTCCTCTGCTAATATCACAAGCCTAAGTACTTGGACTTCTGTACTTAGCCTAAGTGCTTAGACTTTGCTAAGCAATTAGCAGCTTCAACCTATTTTAATGGACTCTTTTCAATTTATGTTTTTAATTTATGAACTCCTCTTCAAATTTTTTTCAGTGTGTTTTTAGTCATTATTTGTAATCCTTTGTATTTTCATACTTTGTCATTCATTCACATTGTATTCTCATCATTTGTAATTTTATGTATTCTTATCATTTGTAATTCTATGTAAGTGTGTTACTCCACATATTTTTGCAACTTGTTCCGTTGTTTTCGCTAAAGGCGGCCGGGACACACTAAATCTGGCTACAATGTCCTCCAGGTGAGCTAACTCATCTGGGGTGGCAGGTCAAGTCTTGAGAATCTTCTGCTTGCTTCCTGCTTCAAAATCACTCCATCCGGCTGCTTCTATCCAACTGGTAAAGTCCATCTAAGGGCTAGGTACAGGGAAGTATGCCGGTGCAACAACAACAACAACAACAACGGCCTTTGAGTTTTTTGTACTTCATATTATTAACATTAGTGATACAAATATGTAAACTCATTTAAAATCAGTTAAAGACAAAATCTTTTAATAAAGACTTACTCGTATCATCATCATTGAAGTCCGAGTCTAAGCTCTTTCCTGAGAGGGCGGTGTCCGAGAGAAAATCTTCTTTAGCTTTGACTGGATCAACAGAACAGAGCTCGAAAATATTGTTCGTGTGACTATGAATCTAAAAGGCACAAAATAAAGAATATTTAGAACGAATTTTATACTAGTTTGATTACGAATGCACTGTAAAGCTTAACTACTTATTTACTTAGAAAGTGAATCAGTTTAACATTTAGGAAAAAATGAAAACATGGATAATTCTTAAAGTGAACGTTTCTCAAAACTGAATTATTAAAAACATTTCAAAATGTGTATATAAGATTCACGTTTTTTATAATCAATTATTTATTTGTATATTCATATTTGTATCTAATAATTACTATAATTTACGTTTTAATTATTTCTCTAATATTTGAAAATTTTACTTTTTCAACACTATCTTAGGTTATTAAAATGATAATAATTTTATTAACACTTTAACAATGTGTTTAAAAAAATACTAGAACTTTTTAAAGCTTTACAGCAAAAATATAGCAAATAATGTTTTGATTTCTAATTGTTTTTATAACAATTCATTTTTAAATTGAATTGCTCTATTTCGAAAGTTTTATTTCACATTTCAGATTTATTTTCATATTTTTATGATAATATTTAGCAAACATAAATTTAATATAAAGAGATATGCCAAAAATTGTATCAAAATTATCTAAGTTATATAATTTAAGCATCAATACAATACGCTTATTTTAACGAAAAAAAAAATTTACTGTCAAATTTTATCTTACCCTTCAAAAAATAACTTATTTGCTAATATAACGTTTTTGGTTTTATTTAAATAAATTACAACGTTTTAAAAGCAAGGTCTTTTAATTAGAGCCCCTAAAATTAAAAACAAAAAAATAGAAAACTAATTGAAAATACCAGGCATTTTTACCATATTTAAATAAAGAAGTTTGACTGCATGTACAAATTGATTGATTGACGATTTTGTACGAAATGATTGAAGAAAATAAAGTAAGTCAGATTTTCATTCATGATTTATTTGACACAAACTCAAAATTAGAAACATTCCTTAGAAAAAGTCAAAAATCAATGACTATAATTAACTATAATTTAAAAGACTGTATGATTTTTATGTAAAAATATTTAAGTATTTGGAACAAAATAAACTAAATTTACTTTTCCTATTTTCATTCAAAAAAAATTTATTGAGTATTGTTTGAGGAAAAATCAGGTAAGAAATTTTACCAAGCAGCCTATATACAAATTAAAAGTCTTTGAAAAAGTTAAAATTTCAAAAAAAATAAAAAAAGTTAAAGCTATAATATGGAAATGATTCCAGGTGTTATTTTTCAGTAAATTAAATCATATTTTTAGAAGAAAATAATGCAGAAAAATTAGTTTTATCACATTTATTGTATTTTACATTTTTGATTTGCACTTTTCAAAACTATGAATATTCTCTGAGATTAAATCCTTCTGTATCTCAGTAAACATAAGCAGTCTGTGAGGAACATTTCTGAAACTTAAAAATATTTGCGAAATTATGGTAGAAAAAAATTAGGGAGAACAATTGTGTTACTTACAGCTGCGCGTGCAAGCGAACATTTACATTAATATATCAGAAAAATAGTTGAATAAAATACTCTTTAAAAACTAATAATTACTGTTTTTAAATAAATGTACAGAAAATTTATTTAAATTTAAAATAATTTTATGAGCACATTTGCAGCTACTACTCTAAAGTTCTAAAATGTCTTTTATCGAAATTTGGCAGTCATATTCACAAAAGAGGGTAAAAAGTGTTCGATTCATGTGTTTATTTAAGGCAATAAAAATAACTTCAGAAAAATACCCCTTATATAATAAGTTTATACTTTGTTGTATATGTTTTTATTCTTTGCTCCTACTATTTGTTGAATAGCTTTAAGGTGATTGTTTTTCTAAAAAGCTTTAAATCTTTTGATAATTTAACTATAAATAACTGTGTTGCATATTTGAATATTTTCAAATAAGTTGATCAAATAAATTTGATTAATTTTTTATTATAAATTATTTTTCCTGTTCTCACACAAAAATAAAAATATTTTATTCCAGCAAAGGAAAAGTGTCATTTTTATAAATTATGTGTTTACCATACTATAAGTTAACATAGCCAGTACATAAATCTCATAATGCATTCATTGTTGATTTCTTCACTATTATTTCTTTGTATTAAATCCAATTTGATGGTCACTAATTCGATACGTTAAAAATTCCTATGTTTATATATTTTTAAATATCGAAAATCCAAATAAAAACTTATTAAAACTTCAAAATTAAGAAAACAGGAATTTTATAATCAAATTAAAAACCATTTACTTATTTCAGGTTTCTGATTTAAATAATAGCTTTATTTTATTGATTTATGGATAATACTTGTCGGAGAACATGACAATTTGTCTGATGTACATTTGGGAATGAAGTTTATAGTTAAAAGTAATAAAATTAAGTAAACTCTTTTCCAGTGGATAATTTGATGCGTTTTATATAGTTATTACGGTAAGAATTTCAAATAAGTAGGTTTGAATATAATTATTTTCAAATAGTTATAAATGTTTCTCTTTTGAAAGTTAAATCAATATTTCTTAACTATTCTATATGCATAATTCCTTCTTAAAGAAAGATAACTTTCATATTCCACATTCTCTAAAATATAGTATACTTTTCAGGTAAATTTAACTACATTTTATTAATACGTAGTATGCGATATTATCTTATGTATTTTATTAAGATTTGTGAATTAAAATTAGAAGAATTACTATTATACCAAGCATATAAAATTTATTATAATAATATATTATGCAATCTATACTACTTAGCTAATTTTCAAACTATGTTTAAATTACTTTTATATATGAAAACAATCACAAAAACTTTTATTTACTGATTTTAAATAATAATTAAAGTTTCAAAACCTTATTGATTTATTTAAATGACGTTATTTGTAAAATATTTCTTATAAATATACATAAATTTTCGTATCAATTTAATCCAAAAGCACACATGAGTTTTTTATTTGTATATTAATGAGTTAAATGACACAAATTACAATTTTATTATAAATTTATAATCGTGGAAATAAATAAAAAAACCATTATAAGTGAAATTTGTGTTATTTTAATGCAAAAAATGTGAAAAAAAGCTTAAATCGTTAAAACAAATCGTAATCAAATGTAACTGAAAATGTATGGAAAATATCCAGAATGAAATTCAAAAACAAAGATTTTGTGATTACTTTAATGATATTGACACTAAAGTGATATCACTTAAAATAAAAAATCTCATAGAGTAAATAAAATAAAAACATACAGGATGTGAACATGAAACAAACGATTTTATTACTTCATTTTACATTAATATTCTTAGTTAATTTAAAAACACGCATATTAATTGACAATTATATTTGAAATAAAATTATGACACTTTTGAAATATTTTTAACTTCTTTTCATGATTCATTGTTCTTACGCATTAGTACATTATTAATATTCAAATAAAATTCGCCAGTTATTCATCATTTATTTCACATTCATGCATAATGTGTATTATATAGTTGAAATCAAAGACTGTAATTTTACATCGATAGTATAATCAGAATCGGTATTATATTTAATATTAAATCATTAAGAGTTTTTCTTCTCAGTGAATCACAAGAAAACATAAATTTTCAAATAAAATTTCTCAAAAAGCTTAAATTTAAAACACACCTATGTGATTTTTAATATTAGATTATGAATAAAAGTTTTTTTCTTCTTGGCAAAATCTCTTATTCTTAGGAGAGAAATTTTAATAAAATTTTTTCTAAGAGCTTAAAAGTACAATATATCGAAGAATAAAGACAGAAACATTTGACTTTTTTTAGATTAGTCTGTTCATGTAAAGTAAACGCTGATTTCATTGGATTAATAAGTTTTAGTGGTTAAATTTTCTTGATAAATTTGGCATTTTAAAATAAAAAATACTTTAGTTATTATAAGACGGACTTTGGCATGAAACGTAATTTCCATAACGCTTTATATTCGTTTATACACTGAAGCGATATTTTTAAACTTTTCATCCATTAAATAAATACGTATGAAAACATCTCTCTATGATATTTATGAAAAATCTCCTAATCACACAAAATAATAGTTTTATTGCGACTCTACACTAGTGTTTAAATGCATATCAATCATGTATTACTATCAAATATCGGGATAGTTAAAATTGATTCTGAAATATTTTTAATAAACTGAATTCGCTTTTTTAATTTATCGAAACTATCCTCTATTAATGAATTTCAATTAATTTCATTTTATTTTGCTTCATTTTTATATTTTAAATGATAGTCGTATTCATTTTCCTAAAATTAAAAAAAATATTCCTATTACTATTTTTACTCACTTTTATTTTATAAATAACATTTTCAATTATTTCTTCACTTACAAATTCCCTGTTACTTTTACTTCACATAGAGGAAAGAAGACAAGGGTCGAAAAACGATGTAACATTATCTTAATGAGAAATTATCACGAACATATTTTGATCTCTAGGGGAAAAGTAAAAGGCGCAACAAGCGAATGGTGCAATTGGAGACTCCTATCGATATTTTTTCTATTTCCTCACGATTTTTTTTCCTCCTCCTTTGGGCGAAAACATATTACTTTTCTTGTATCACCAATACATTGTTAGCAGTTTGGATCATTCATGATATTTTGAATACCGGATGATGTTAGCTATTTCAACGCTGTCATTTATTAGAAAATGTACATTGAAAAAAATATAAGTAAAGCAAATGAAGTAAGAATACTTCAAATAACGTGAAGAATGAATAAATGTTTATTTAATTCTTACTTGAATTAAATGAGTATGTGCCATTGTTTATTTAATAGTCTTTCACGAGCTAAATATAACAAAGAAATTGAAGCAAATTAAAATTTGAATATATCAAGAATTGGAAGCTAAAAAACAATATTTTCTTCTCAAATATTTTATATAAGGCATAACTAAATATATAATGTTTAATTTTTTTTGTTCCTAATTTATTATATTTAAAATAGTTAATGCAACCAATTACTAATTTGAAATTACTTTTTTATTATTTTTTATTTTTAGGTAAACAATTTATTCAACTCGTATAACTTGCAAAGATCTTGTAGATTTTTTAAGCAATTGTTACTTACATCCGAAATCATTATGGCGATTTCCCCAAAGACTAAATTGAAATACAATTTCTTAAAAAGAAGTTGTTCCTCTTTCTTTTCAATAATATGAGTAATGAGATTTTATTAGAATGAAGAAGGCGAGAAAAAACTAAGCTTTAATTGGATATTTACAAACGCAAGCGCAATAAAAATTTGAAAAATATAAAGTTATATCTAGAAATGATAATTTGTGTGATTGCAGAAAATTGTTTTATTCTTGAAAAATTCTTGCTACTGTTATTTTCTAATATGTTTTTGATATACGAAATATTTTTTCCTTTCTGCTGATAAGCCGTTCATAAAATGTAAATTAAGTTTCTTCAAAATATGACATCCATTTGTAGTGAATATTTTGAAGAGTTCTTAAAAAGAACAAAACGATTCTTACAGTTTTTTATTTGATGAAATTTTTAAACCTTCTAAAAAAGATTTATAATTACAAAACAATTTGCCTTGATTACCTTTCAAAGGTTCCTTTTTGCACACTAGGGCTAGTTCAAAACTTGTTCTTAAAGTGTATACCGGGACATGACGAACATTCAAGTTTTGAGCTGGGATATAAACGTACAAACTACTAAGTTGAAGGCCAGAATGCTAACCATACGACTAGTAGTTCAACATGAGAAAATGTGAAACTAAAATAAGAACGGTGAGCTCTCAGTTTGTTGAAAATCACCAAGTATTTTTGGAATCGTCAAATCAGAATTATGTAAAAATTATAAGTGAATTGTAATTTCTTAGTAATCGAAAAAATACTTTATAAAGATAAAGTTTATAATGAATTTAAAAGCAAAAAATATGAATTGAAGAAAACAATCAATTACAAAATGTTTTTTTACTGATCTGATAAATGACAAATGAAGAGTATAAGATAGTTTAAAATTAAAATTTACTTGATAATTTCAATTTTTTCATGTTAGGTTTTACTTACTTGGGAGAAGATCTCAAATTGCTGTGTGAAAGAAATAACATAGTTTTCTAAAAGCTTTATAAAGTTATTTTGTTTCTTATCTTATCATTACAGATCTCTGAAAAATTATGAAAAAGATGCAGTTTGATGGCATTGGACATTTTAATAACAATTGAAATTTTGATTATTTTATACTTAGACAAAATTATCTGCAGGCTCTTGTATGCAAAATTCTGTATGCAGATAGATTAGGTAAGTCTTATTGGAATAAGAAAGTAGACATTTAAAATGATAAATGTTCCGCTAATTCGGAGAGCATTTCACTATAAAATTAAATACCTAAAAATTTTCAAATATATATTACTAATAAGTATATTTTACAGCTTATATTCATTACAAAACAGTTCTTAGATACAAACGAAATCAAAGTTCTTAGGTAAAACGAAGTAATTTAATAAGTAATTAATAAAATTATAAATTAGAAGAAATTTGTGTAAAAAATACTGATATCTACGTAAAAGGAAGAATGTAAAAAAAATGCAGGCGACTTTCTCTTAGATAAGAAAATTATTATCAACGACTGATAGGTTATTAAATAATGTTATCCAGCGACATAAACGTGAAGTCATGATATACATTTTCCATAACATTTTTATCTTTATACTTTTAAATAGCATTTTAATACATTGTCTGACATTATCTACTTAAAATATGTATAATAGGGATTATAATTAATTAATAGTTAATATTTGTAACACATAGAATTAAATTTTTTTACTTACATTTGTCGATTAATTTTTTGAAATTTTATTTAACTTATGCAAGAGATTTTGGAATACTTAAAAAAATTATCAAAATAGATTTGCCGAAAGATAGATAAACAAATTAAAAATTTATTTCCACAAAATAAAATAATTTTCTCTTTATATCTTTCGCTCTTCATTTAAATAAAATTTTAAGTTTTCTTAAATCTATAAATAGCAACTAATATGATCTTCAGGATATTATTTATTCCTAAAATTTAAGTTTATAACACACAAATCTATTGAGAAAAATGTATTACATATTACTATTACATAACGTATTCCAATAGATGCTGTAATTGATGCAAACTTTGATATTTTAACAATAAAATTGGTTGATTTGACAGTTAAAAGTTACAGTAATCAGTTGCAGTCGTGGTTTACTTTGTAAATAATATTTAACTTTACTAGAATTTATATATTTATTCTACTATATTTTTAAATTTTATATTAATACCTTTAGGTTAATTAAGTATATTTTTAAAGCTTATATGTTCCTAATTTTATCTCACACATCATGTTCTACATTTCTTTAGTACCATTTTTGTGCTTGCAAACAGCGAATTTAATAAATTAAATGAAAGTTACAATAGAGAGAGAAAATAATTTGATAATAGAGAGTAAGATTCAATGAGTGAAGCTAATACTAATCGTTAGTATTGTTATTTTGAATCTTTAACTTTAGAAATTAGGTCTAAAGTAAGATAACTCTAATTCTTCTTAAATTTAATTCAATTTTTTCCATGATATCACTTATTCTATCGAAAATTTTGTAAAAATTAGTAATAACAAAAAACAGATAAACAAAAAAGTTTGAAATAATGAATATTTAAAATAAATACTATAAATGGTCAAAGAAGAAATAGGAGTAATTAAAAACAATATAAATTTTAAGATTATCTATTCCAGCTTTCAATCATTAGTAAATGATTTCGCTTAGAAGAGATTTGTATATAACTAATATTTAATGATATTCCTATTATATTTTTTACCGTTGAAATAAATTGAATGTTAAAATCAATAGTTTTATTTTTAAATTACTACTATAGCCATAGTTTTATCAATTCATTATATAGCCGCCCATCCTGTCTACTGGTCAGCGTTTATCACAGTGAATAGGGAGGTCCTGGGTTCGGGCATGGTTTGAGCTCTCTCTCTATTCTTTGTCCTTTCATTGTATGAATGGGTTGTGAATAGTTGCTTACCCTATAAACGGGTGCCGGTGTCATGTATGGAAATCGAATTCCATATGAAATTATGGCTCAGTTGGAAAGCACTCACACATATTGCCAGCCTAGCTTGCACAAGACAACAACAGCAATTCATTATATGAATTGACAGTATTTCTCTTGGAAATTTTCTTAATAATTTCTAAAAATATCACATTAGGAAAACAATTTAATATTTACAAGCTGCTTGTCTTGAAGGGAAAAATTAGTAATTCTAGGAAAAATATTAAAAGTATTTCATTTTATGCAAAAAAAATTTATATTTTTCGTACATGTTTTAACTGAAAAAACTATGTATTTATAGAAATAATTAAAATTTTACTACTGCAATTTTAATATGCTTTGCATTATTCTTTTTTTGCAAAAAACTTAAAATTGCCGTACACTTACAAATTGAGTTCTGTTCATATAAACATTTTTATTTTTGGTAACTAGATTAATGCTTAAAACTGCATAAATTCGGTATGTAATTAATTTCGTGTGTGTATCATATTAAATGCATGTAGTTTTATTTACATAAATTAAAATCATTATCACAGTTTGTAATTTAGGAAATATTGTTTAATTTTCTCTAAATCACACTTATTTGAGTTACATTTATTTGAGTAAATATATATTAATATGGCTATTGTGTATATAATTTGTTTATCTATTGAAACTTTTTCTAAAAGATTAATGTATAATTTATGAATTAGTGACATTAAAATAAGGTATTTTATCACTTTGAGTGCTAATAATTCTAACAAATGAAATATTTTTAATTTAATGTGAGCAAAATTCACATAATATTTGAGCAGCTAAAAATTTAATCTCTCTCATTCGGTCACTGATTTTTTATTCATTTACAGATAGATGTTGTTGCCTTGTGCCAGCTAAGCTGGACTCCTTATCCACAGTCAAACACTATTTCCACTAGACAGGTCACACAGATATATATATATAATTAAATTAAACTTTAATTTGCTGCATGTGTGTGAAGAAAACGGTTAAATCAAAAATTTTGAAAAGAATAGGAAATTTTGATTTCTGATGGATGTTAAAAAGGAAATGATTTAAAAATCCTTTTTAGAATTATTAGAAATTGTAGACAATTATTTAATTTCCTCTTGTAAATTTTTGAGCCATATTTTTCGTTTTCACTCCAAACACAAATTTCCAATATGTTTTTCAGGAGTCAATATGTATAGCTTTATTTGCTGCTCAATATCCTACTTTTTACACGAAAGCGAATTAGACCAGGTACTATGATTTTAAAATAATTACGAACCACTGCAAACTCTAACTCCAACTCAAGATTCGAATTTACTAGTTGTTGAACCGAAAGCAAGAGGAATCAAAATATAAAGGAAAAAAGAGTATGTGTATTCTATAGTTCGTAATTTAATATTTTCGAAACCTTTGATAAGTGTTGATTGTTAAAGTCATTTCTCAGAAGATGAAATAGGTGTATTTGTTAAGAATGAGGAGTAGTTTTAAAAATAATCATCATATGCAAAATATCCGTTCTGCTATATTTCCCTATTCTGAATGAATTTCTGCATTAACTAGATTGATTTCGGAAATGAATATTAGTCAAAATTAAAGTCATACTACTTGGAGGGAAAAGTTCTCAGGAATTCACGAAACACTTATCTGTCTCTTCATGCATTATGTAAACACTGTTATTATGACCCATCTCCAATACGATGTCAAATTACAACATTCCCTGAACCCAGACCATTAAAACTCCTAATATCTCCTTTATACGTTCTTTCCAAGAACCATGTTATTCGGTGAATTTCCAGGTGGAGCTTTTCTCAACAGTAATAATGGATATTTTCTTCTCAATGACCGACAATTAAGGTATTTTTTACAACCATAATTCCTTATAGACTAATCATTAACGGAACTAAAAGTTTTCTTGATTTTAGACTCATTATGCCACATATTTAACCATTAAATAAATTTGGTTCAAAATTGTTTTAACTTATTTTAGTTAATGGACTTACTTTGCGCATATGAAAATTTATAAAATTTGTGCAAGATGTTATAGAAAATTAATTTTCAATAATTAATGATTTAGATTTATAAGAAAGCTTCTTTGATGTTATATAACTATTTAAACAAATTGTGATTATTCCATTAATAAAACCTTTATATTTTAAATGTGTGTATATTTCAATCTTTATTTAATATAAATATATATGTGTTTGTATACGCATTTGAAATAATAATTACAAAATTTTGTTTCTGATTTATTTATTTTTATTTTTTTGCAAGAAATTTTTTGAAAATTTTCCCACTACATATTTGTTTCCTTATGCCAAAAATATGGAAATAGTTAATAAAATTATTTGCTAAATTAAAGGTTCTTATGTTTGCTAGTATTAAGAAGGAGAATAAATATGTTCATTTAGTGGACGAAAGACAAATCCTTTTTGAAGATTATTTTTCAAAGAAAGAAGGCGTATATTACAGTGATGTAAATGCCTATTTCAAGAACTAGGACATAGACACAATCTAGAAAAGTGCATGTTTATTGATTGACTCAAATATAGTATTAACTCAGTGTCCCTTGATATAGGCATTGTTTGACCATCTATTACTGTTATATATTCTACGAATGTATATGAAACGCCCTAAGCTATGAGTAGTATACTGAAGTTATTAATTGCTTTCTAAAATGTCATATTCTTGGAGATTTGAAAGGTATTGAGATATAAATAAACAAACAGGAGATGTGCACCTAATTCCTTAAAATTGACAATCACGAAAAGATTTTGTATAGGCACCAAAATCATATATAAATCATTTGTAAATCAGCAATATATTATTCCCTACCACTAATGATTAAATTCAATTTGATAAACATATTTGTAAAGACTCTATGCAGAAAGAGAGAGACACATTTTTACATTTCAGGAATAAATTCAAACTTTCATGTGAGACAAAAGTAAAAGAGAGTTTTTGTATTGAGTTACAAATTAACTTAGTTTTTCATGATAAATAGTTTAAAAATGATTTGCCAGAAACTCAAAATTGAACAGATTTAAATGCAATTTGGCTAGCATTCAAATCAACGAGCGCATGTTCCTTAGGAAATGAAAAAAGTCTTATTGGGGTTAAAATTCTTTCGTGTAATAGATCGAAATATGTTTTAAAAATCATACTTTTTGGAGTCTCATGGGAATTTTATTCTTCAGAACTTTGGCTCTGTCAATAACGAATTTGAGGAAGAAATTCATCAAACTATCTCTATGTTTATTGAAATTTTTTTCAGTTGCTCTTCTGTGTATCACGGAAAATAAGAATTTTAATTGACAACTGCTGGTCTCTTATTATATTGTTCCACAAATAAGAGAAAATGGCCAAAATAATGGTTTTAAAATTAGTGTTTTCTATAATCAAATCATAATTCCACATATTTGAAACCATTTAATACATATTTTTCGAAAAGTGGTTCTACAGAATTGGTAAGTGATGGACTATTTTAATTTTGATGCATGAATCAACAATTACTTCATACAAAGCCATATATGGTTTCACTTACAGAAAAAAATTTTCATTTATTAAATATCATTTATTATTCTTATTCATTACAATGTATTGAATAGGAATACGCGTACCAAATATAAGAAATTAATTCACAAGATAAGTGAAGGAAGTTTATTTTATTATTATTAAATAATTAAAAACATTCCTTTTAGATACAAATTTATAACTTCTGACTGGACAATCTCATTTTACAAAATTATTCATGGATTCATGACTAAAAAAAGCATTATATCCATTCTATTCAAATTGAGGATTGTATGTCTTCATTTCAATATGTTTGAATTAAGATGAAATTAAAAAAGATACTAAAATACTTCTTTCCATTATTATTAAAATAATAAAAAAGGGAAAATAAAACTTGTTGAATCTGCTGAAAATAAAATAACTACAACGTATTACGAGAAATTCCAATATCAGTTCTTAAAATACTTCGTAAGATTAAATACCTGTTCTTATTGTTATTATTGTAATTTCTTTTAAAACATGCAAAAGCTGACTATGATCAAAACCAGGATGTGTTCAAAAATGTTCCTGTTCCACAAAAGATGACTAAACTAATTTAAGTTTGGGAGGAATCCTTTTTCAATCAACATCAATCAAATTAAATCAACCGAAATTCTTCCAGTCTGAGCTGTCAAGGCATTCCTTTCTACTATGTAAGAAGCATTCGAAGTGATTGATTATCTAAAGTTACCATTTATAGTGCTCAGTTTCTATTTAGTTTGTATTCTCATAAACAATGAAGCATTTAAAAATTTTCCCATGTCCTGAAATTTATCAGAGTTTTTAACATGCCAGTTAGGTAAAAATACTTTTTTTTCTTCAAAGAACGAAAGAGTTTGGCACAATTTTTATGTGAATATCATTAATAGTCAATTTCATACTTTTATCTCGATAGGAAAATCAAAATATAATCAAATGGGTTTTTCATAATTGTCTATTAACATCTTATTTGAGCTATTTAAATAATAGCAGAATATTATATTTTTATAAGATTAATTAAATATATTCTACTGGGATTAAAGTAATAGTCTTACACTCAAATATTATTCATAAATATTTTTCTTTCGAATAAAAGTATTTTAAATTCATAAATTATTTTGAGAAGTTGAGAAACAAGTCCACAAAATTTTTTAAATGAAATTAATTTTTGTCCTAAAAATCATTAAAGTTACACTTAACAAAATTGTTTTAGTTTATAGACAAATAGATTTTATATTTTAAGCTTTTTAGAGCTTTAAGACTTTAATATTTGTATCTAAGTTATTTTTTTACATAATTATCTTTTTATCTTTGTTTAGTCATTAAGAACCACAATTAAAAATGTTAATAAAAATTGATACAATATTCCATTCAATCATTTAACTGTAAATAATTTTTCCAATTTTTAATGCGCAATTTTATTTTTTTAATAGTTATCAAATTTAGTTTTTAAGAGATATTTTTAAAGAAATCACTCACGTAACTGTTTCATTGCCTTGATTTCCAGTTAATAAGTTTTCTTTCAATTAAAAATCCTTTGTCTAATTAAAATATTTGTCCTATTTTAAATTAAATTTTAATTTGTTCAGGATTTAAAACTGCATTTTTAACTTTATTTGTAGCCCATAAATAATACAAAATCATTAAATATATCTTTAATGTACGAAGGAATGAAGTTCAATCAATTCAATGCTAGTGAATATCTTCAATATCTGTACGATATGTCTATGCTGTAATTTATTTCTAAATACAAACATAAATTTTTCAAAGATAAAGCGCTATAATGTTTAAAATTTTAAATATGGTTTTATACCTTAACACGTTATTAAACATTACTTTTTTTTAAATCATACATTATCTTAACGAAAAATAATTATATATGCTTTTTTATGATTATATTCTATGTTAAATACAGCAAAATCTAAAGGATCTTACAATTAACGTTAGAGTATTCTCAGAAACATTAAAATTCTTAAGTTTAACTATTGGGCAGATTCCACGTAAAGTGGATTCAATTTTTGAGCTACATGGATAAAAGCGAAATCATAGTAAATAAACCAAAATAAAATTATTATATAATAAGCAACAATCTCTAAAAATTATAAATTCTCAACATTTTTTACAATCGATTTCATTTTCATACAACAGATAAAACACGGGAGTAATAAATCTCGCTTTGTAGGCATTATTGACATTCTTCAAATGGCATAGTAGTTAAATCTTCTCCCGATTCTGTGCGTTTTCTTACAATTTCTTAAATAAAGAATTGAATAAAGAAAAGTATATTAGTTCTGATTTTTACCAACATTTTTTACATATTCCAAGCAATTTTTTACTCTATTCCAAAAATCTTTTCTATATTAGGTAATTTTCTAGACAAAAATTACCTAATTATTATCAATGATTGAGTTTATACATAGTTAAATGTCATTGCTTAGTATTATTTTAATGCATTGTAGAGCTTTTTAGAATTAAGAATAGAGACAAAGTTGTTTTTATTACCATAATCAATTTCATGAAAACTTTCTAACCTTTGTGATAGTATACATCTTAAAACATACTCCATATTTTATAAACAGCTATTATAACGAAATAGAAGGTAAGTAATGAAAATCGCGCATATCCTTAAAATATTTTTATATCATAATAATAGTGTGTCAATTGAAATTCTTCTATTATTTTATTCACTGTCTAATTTAAGTCCCCCTTGCGCTGATATTTTGAACAAACCTCTTTTGACAATACAGTTTCATTTAAATTTACAGCACGAATAATTTTATACTTATTTAAACTACTGCAAGTTAAATTTTTGTAATAATTATTTAAAAAATGTATTTCTAAGACTTAAAAACTTTCTTCTTTCTTAACCTTTATATTTAAATTGGTTTCTTGGGTAAACATAAATTTAAAAGCTGATCCAGATTTTTCACTTGTAAAACGCAGTTTACAGAAAAAAGGGGCACACAAAAAACATCCTAGTGATAGGCAGGGGGAAAACATTATCCCAAGTAGGCTGCCGTATTCGAAACAAATATAGCTTAAGTGGTTTTTACGATCCTGCCCTTCATAAATCTTGCAGGCCTTCATGAAGATATAAAGATATTAAAGTGTTGACTCTAATATATATTTTTGCTCGCAGTGGCTAACGAAACGAGAAAAAATATATTCTCCGTAAATTGAAAAGTGAGCTATTTTAAGAAACATTGTAAGTTTTTTTTCTATTTCTTCATCCCTCTCAGATGTCAAGGAGCTCAATGTTTCTTCAATGTTTTCTTTAGTTATCTTGAAAGTTATTTGCAGAGGTTCTTCTTGTTGACAAATTGAATAACTTAAAATCTTTTGAACAAGTTTGGATAAACAATATTTTTTCATCAATATATCTTGCTCTATAATCTAGAAAAATAATCTGTAATCTATCTGGATCATAGTTTCTGTAGTAATGAGGTACTTCCTAGATTTTCTCATTAAAAAATTTCAAATTTCTTGAAAAGTTTTGATGAAACATTTTTGATGTTTCTGTTTAAAATGAAATATTTTTTTAAAAAATTTGAATGAAGAATTTTTATGGTTGAGATGCTTCCATTATAGTGAAAAAAAATCAAATGTTTGTAAAAAAAATTAAAAGTTTTCAATCAAATGTAAATTTCAAGTAATTTTGTAGCAATTTAGGATACAATTAAAGCATGCATGGTTTATTCTATTGATTTAGAGAATTTTTTAGAACAACGGAATTACCTTTTCATTACACTCAATCAATTTGAAATTCAGTGTAATAGATTTTATTCATGGGTTGTCCCCGTATATAATTTTTCTATTTTACATTCTGTAAAAATAATAAAAACACCAAAATCTCAAGCTTTTTCAAAATTTAACATGCTTAGAAAGCTATAAAAATAAGATTACACCAAAGTTAACAATAAAATCAAGAAACGATTGATAACATTAATACTTAAATACTTTTTTTAAGTATTGAAGGTTTTTAAAATAGTTTTACCGAAAGCATAGCGTTACATGAAAATTTAAGGAAATTTAATATAAAATAGAAAGTTTAAGGAAAGTTTAGTTTTAAAATTGATTTAAATTTTTTAACATTTTAATGCTTACTGATCATGACAGACTCTTAGTTTGCATTGATAAAATTATTTTCCGACACAAAATTCTTTAAAAATTTTTTTAACTCTTCATTAAAATATTGCTTATATGATATTCAGACTTCCCAGTGAACCTTTCATAGGAAAATTTCATCTTATATGTCAATATTTTGTTCACATAAACTTTAGCTCTCTAAAACACATTATCACAAAAATTGAGAAACATTATCCTGTAACTGGAAAAAATATTAAATTATTTTGTAATTTTCTTACATTTATTGAATAAATATTTCAAATAGCTAAATATGCATAATTTGTCCATCTAAAGCTTACAGAAATTCTGAAAGATAAAATAATATTTTTTAAAACGTGGTTTACAATTTTTATTATTTATATTAATTGATTTAACTTTTCTTTCACTCTAAAAGAAAACATTTGTTAAAAAATTTAGCATTTAAATTAATTTGTCTACTAAATATAAGTTGTATATGTTATTTTTATTCTAGTAATATTTTTATATAATGTTGGATTGAAATTGGTTTAATTTATATGAAGCATACTGGTTGAATCCAAATTTTATTAAAGCCTTAAAATTATATAAAAAGAGAGAAATAATGATAAAATGTGTGTTTTGCAAGAAAGAAGTAAAAAAGAAGTTGGATTTTGATTTGAAGCATCTAACAAAATACAAATTCAAATTCATCTTATCTTTTACTATAGCACCATTCTTCTTTGAAAAATTATGTCCAAAATCTTGCTGTAATATTTGGATAGTTATTAATGATTATTATCTCAATTTTTTAATCTTTTATGCGATAAAATCTCATTGCATTCAACCAAAGTGGCGGGTTATTTGTAATCAGCTTTATTTAAGATATTGCACCAGCCACACAATGTTGATCCAGTAAAATAATAATTATTTCAATACATTTAGTAAAGAGAAAGCAATCATTTATAGTTGCAAGATCGTATGACCTTCATTATTACCTAACCTCAAACCGGCGAATAACGGGAAATAGGTTATTTAACAGTATTTGTGTACTATTAACAGTGGGTCTAAGAACACAATAAAAAACCATTCATTTACAACAGAGTTGATGAATAAATAAATAACTTAAATGAGTTAAATTTCAAATAATATACATATATATATATATATATATATATATATATATATATATATATATATATATATATATATATATATATATATATATATATATATATATATATATATATATATATATATATATATATATATATATATATATATATATATATATATATATATATATATATATATGAAAAATAAGAAACGTTTTCAGGCGAAACACGTTGTTTCAGATCAGAAATTTTTAAAACTTTTAATAAGTAAAGAAATTATGAACATTTGATTTAATTTTTCAAAACATGAATACCGAAGAAGGATGAACAGAACATCTAATAATGTATTAAGCCATCTCTTTATATCTATATAAGCCATCTCTATATTAGCCATCATGTTTATAAAAATTTAATAAAAATTACATGCATTACTAAAAATTTACATTGCATAGTAATAAAAATACTGGGAATAAAAAATAATTATCTTTAAATTATAAAAATCCCAAAATCTCATTTCAAATTTAATGGTAAATTTTGTTCGAAATTATTTTATTTGAAATTAAATTTTAAGCAAACATTTAATGAAACTTTTAACTAGAAGAAATAGATACAGTTTTCATTTTATAAGTTAGTGAATTACATACACTCACTTCCAAAAGTTAAGCACGGAGAGGAAAATGCTAATTTTTGGAAGCCACTCAGAATTGAAGAGGATGCAAATCTCTGTAGAGTTAGATGGGAATATGTAAATATGTTAGGTAACAGCCAATCGCGCTTTCATGTAAAGAAATATGCAAAAAAAGCAGTCTTATAAGAAACCAGCTTTATAAAGGTTTACAGAAGTTGATTGTAAGTGCTGATAGAAGGTGTTTAAAACTTTCGTACAATTTTTTTCAAGGCATACTTGTTTCTATGACTTCCAGAATATGAATGGAAGATTCTGGGCACTGGCGTACTGTGAGGCACACTGAAGCAAGTCAGTCGATCTCAGATTTTGTTCTTTTCTTCGGTGTTCATCATTCTGTTATTTCACGTTCATGGAAACAATTCCAAACCACACAGACAGTTGTCCAAAGGCCCGTAGCTGGTGGCCTAAGGGTTAGAAACCCGCGGAAAATCGATATATTGCGATTTTAGCCAAGTGGAATCGCAGAGCGACCTCCACACGTATGATATCTATGGTTACAGCGTTCATTGGTAAGGTAATATCGGCAGCTACTGTGCGCCAAAGATTACATATGAGTGGACTGTACGCCCGGGTACCTCGAGTTTGTGTTTGTCTATCCTTCCAATCAAGAGGGGCACGATTAAAGTGGTGCCAGGAACATGTCATTTGGACTGTCTATGATTGGGGCAATGTCATGTTTGCTAATGAGTCAAGATTTTCTCTGGATCCAGATGACAAGCGTATAAGGATATGGCGTGAACAAGGAACACGCAGTCAGCTCCAAAACATCACCGAACATCACGCATTCCGAAGTGAAGGCATTATGGTGTGGGCAGGGATTTTATTAGGATACCACACCGACCTTCACATCTTTAAACGGGATTCTTTGACGGTTGTCCGGTTTCGAGATGAAGTCCTAGTACCCATTGTGAGATTGTATGCTGCAGCAGTTGGCCCTACTTTTGTTTTGATGGACGATAACACACGTCCTCATAGAGCTGACATCGTCGATGACTACCTGGAGAGTGAAAGGATTGCGCGTATGGCATGGCCAACATATTCCCCCGACTGTAATCCCATTGAAAATCTTTGGGATTCTCTCGGCCGTATCGTATCTTCACATTTCTCTCCTCCAGCTACTTTTATTGAGCTGGAAACTACTCTACGAGAAGAAATGCTAGTTAATTCTGCGGTGGTTGACCTCCTAATTGAAAGCATGTTCACAAGGTGTAAACTTCGTATACAGATGAGGGGGGATCACATACCCTATTAATATCCTTTTTTCATTTTATGGTGTTTATTTTCCTTTTATACATAATAATGTTTAAATCTCTAGTATGTCATTATCTGATAACTTATGAACATTTAATATTTTTTTCATTTCTATATATAATTATTGATTTTACTTTATGCATAAATATATATACTACTTTCCTGCCGAATTTTATGTCAATCAAAACAGATTTTTTTTTTTTCGTTTTACATCTTCGTGCTTAACTTTGGAAGTGAGTGTAGTTTATGATACTGTGAATACAAAATACTTCTCCGTGACAAATACCCAATTTTTCACAATAAAAATAAAGAAATTAAATTTCATTTACATGCATTAGATTTGGAGTTTTATATGATATATCTTATTACATTATCATGCGCTCATATCAATTTAAATGCGATACTTTTCTTTAAAACTTAATAGCATTTTTTCTTAAATACATATTTTATATACTTGAGTTAATAAAGATTTTAGTCAGAATTGTGTGAATTTTTCATATTTTTCTAACAACGATATACAAATAGCGTTAGAAATATTTTTTTAATATTAATTTAAATATTTATTTGTGTATAGTTAAATATTTATCAAAACACCCATTTTTTATTAAAATTATATAAATTACTGTTTAAAAATAAATTTAAATACAAGAATTTAAGATTTTAATTATTGCAATTTTATCAATAATTTATATGTATGTTAGCATCAGACTGGGATATTAAGTTTTGGTATATAATCTATTTTTAATATGAGATTTAAACTACCAAATTTATATTAACCAAAGTAAAACATTTTAATTTGAATGATTTGAAAATAATATATTAATAGATTATTCATTACTGTTATTTATTCAAGAAATGTGTTAAAATATTTTAAAGAAATATAAGAGAATATATAATTTTGCTGTTGTATATGTTCTTATTGAAGGAATAAACATCCTTCTATTTCTCTATTCTCCTCATTTCCATGTTTTAAATTATGCAAGATTTCGAAAGTTAACCTTAACTTTTCCTTGCAATAAAATATAACCTAAGGTAATGTTTCGCTTCTTGTTTATTGCTTTGTCCGACAGAATTCAGGACTCCAATTGCTTTATGATGTAAACTAAGATGCATTCTGTTGAAAAATTTATTCATCGGTATTTCAGAAGTAGAATCCTAGTTAACCTAGTAATCATATCGCAGCACGATTTCCAATTATAAACCGAGTCTGGAAAAGTTATGAAATTTCACAACTTCTTATATATATAAAGTATTTCACATAGATAATATGACATATTGGAATTCTCTCTTGTTCTGAATTCCTAAGAAGTTAGTTTCGCAAAAGTTTTGAATTATTTTGGAATTTCTTCAATGAAACTGATGTAAGAAATCTTGAATATTGATATTAATTCCATTAAGATTTTCATAGAATAGTTTCGCAGAAATTTATTGAATGTGTCATAATATATATATATATATATATATATATATATATATATATATATATATATATATATATATATATATATATATATATATATATATATATATATATATATATATATATATATATATATATATATATATATATATATATATATATATATATATATTTGCTGTATAACGTAATAAAAATCATGTTAATACTACATATATATATGAACTAAACTCTGTGGAACGACAGGCCATGTGGGCCAAAGCCTACAATGCCCATCAGTGTTCTCTTGATCAAGAGGGTTTGGGTTGCAAAGCATATTTCCCGATGAGATGGTCAGCCTAATGTGAAATTCCTAATGTTTAGTTCCAAGCATGCTTGGTACTCAGTTTATCGACCTACTGAAGGGATGAAAGGCTGAATCTACATATATGTGTGTGTTTCAGGATATATAATTATATTAGTGAAATAAAATAAAGTCCTTAAAAATTCATTAGGATATTCTGTTTTTTGAGAATACTAAAATAAAAGTTAAATTTCAAAGAGTATATAAAAATATATAGAGATATATTACGAAATTCTGTATTAAAGTGTGATCTGAAAGTGATTTCTAAGTGCATACGAAATTAGATTTTAGTTTAATCACAAGCAGAAAAGTACTATGTTTTTAATGTTAGCAGAAAATTACTTTTTCCGAAAATAAGAAAATTGTTCGTGACATCTAGCTTCTTAAGCAAATTCAAACATGCCTTCTGGTCATAGTAAAATAATTTAACAGTAAAATATTTTCATGATGTTTCTTGAATTTCTTGTTTTGCGAATTATGTTTTAAATCATTTACTTGTTTGCATTGGGGAATATCTTGTATAAGAATTGCCAAAAAATTAAGGAAAATCATGAAAATATGTCTAAAATTCATTTCATTTCAAAATAGAAATAATATTTCTTTCTTAAAATTAAAATTAAAATTATTTTCCTGAAAATTCATTTAAAAATTACATTTACATTAAACATACGTGTTTAAATAATAACAAAATGTATTAAAAACATTTTAGAAAAAGGCATTCGTAATACAAAAATTATATTTGCCAAATAAGTTACTAAATATTTTTAGAATAAAATGAATATGAATGTGAAATTTAAATTTTATGTTTAAAATAAAGAAAATTGCTTAAAACAATTTTTTGGTAGACGTAATCTCTATCATGTTGTCAGAAGTAAGAATTACTTAACAAGCCACCAGAGACATCTAATCCTTACTTTTGGTTAAGAACATTTCCCACAATGAGAAAAATAATCGAATTGCATTAGATGAACCCAGAAATGACTTTTATTCTTGTATCATCTGTTTTATGTAAAGAAGAAGTAAATTAAATTTATGTCAGTATACAGTTAAGGGAAAAACTGTTCTTCAAAAATATTGATTTAAGGAAATTAAATTAACGAATCTTAGAATAATGGCAGTATTTCAAATAATTAAAAGCTTTTCAGAATATTTCTAAAAGTTACTCATTTTACAGTGTAAATTTTTAGATAAGTGAAAAGTTCTCATAAAAAAAGAATGTTAAATTTAGATTTAAAAGCATTGTAATGAATGAAAAATTCCTAAATAACATTTCAAAGTAAGATATTTTCTTACATCATTTAAAAAATCTAAAATGGATATTTAAGAAAAATTTGCATTAATTTTAACGGTATTAATTTATTTTAGAATGAATGTTATTATTTAAGGTCACTAATTCACGTTTTATCTAAAATAATATTAATGTTTTAGTTCATTTTTAAATAAAAATATAATAGATTTATTGTAAGAGATAATTAACTAAAAGCATTTTACGATAAGTATTGAGTTATAATTTTTCATTATGTGATTTTGTAATTTTAACACTTAAATATAATTTATATAGGTAAACATTTAAATACCACGCAAAGAAATAGATAATGTAAAAATATTTTTAAATAAATTTGTGTCCAGCAAATGTCTCTACAAACATAAATTGGATAAATTCATATTTTGTCAAAAATTTAAAATCCTGTAAGTAATATACAATACATTTTCATATGAAATTAAATCTAAATAAGCCAGTTAACTCCAAAATTTGAGATAGTTCTTAAAAATATTTTATATTGTTTACCAAAGATATTATTTTGATAGATAATAAGGTTTTGATGAATAAAATTTAATAAATATAATTTGATTAGAATCAAGAAAGTACTAAATAGTCTAAACCTGTGAAATGGAAAATATGCAAATGAATATGAGAAAGAATCATCAGATAAAACATGTAAAGTAATAGCATATGTATCAAATGAAATAGGAAATCTCACTTAGATATATACATGTAACTATAACTTTCCTTTTGATAGAAGTTAATTATCACTGTTATCAAACTTTCTCTCTTTAAGGTCAAATGACTTTCTGTTAATTGTTCTTCACTCCATTTCTTTCATCTGAAAATAGCTCTTCAAATAAATGAATATTCCTTTTGTTATTCAGTGTTAGATATTTCTACTTGAATAATTTTCCCAATCTAAAGGATGATGATTTGATATACTTAGATGTCAAACATAGTTTTGAATCTATAATAAAGCTAGAAACTTTAGAAAACAATATGATGTATTTAGAATTCATTTATCTCAAAATTCAGAAGGTTTGTAACTCTGCTATTTTAAAGATATTAAAAGCTATCAGCTTTCCTATCCCTGACTACTCTTGGATTTAATAAATTTGAATTGAAAAGATAAGTCAGAAAAATAATTAGATATTATGTAAGAAAAAAAGGAAAAGTTTTTCCTTTATTTATATGTTTGATTAAATAATTTTATTTCATTGAATAAAATTCAACTTTTGAAGTATTTTTATTTTTCAATATTACCAGCGTTTTTTTTCCTATATAATCAATACATTTATTCAATTGAATACATTTAATTTGCAGAATAAAAAATATTTTTATGGTTAAAATAATCAGCTTCTTTTACAAAAAGGCTCATAATTGTTTTTTTTAAATAATATGCATTGAATGATTAAATTTTTTTTAAAAATAATACAATTTTTGATGAACAAATAATTAAATTAGCAAAAACTAGCACTTAAAAATTAAAAATTAAAAACTGATAAAATTGTAATCATTTTAAAACTTTCCTTATTTGCTTAAATTTCATTCTATTCTATTTGATTTTACAAAATGCGTATCAATAAAAATGTTCTCCAGAATCATTGACTAAAAATATATATTGTTAATCAATCTTTTATTTTTTTAATGTTTGTATTTTTCTATGCTTCTTTAACAAATTTTCTATATTTAACTTCAACTCTTGAGTTTAAAGCTAAGTATGCATAAATAATCATTCTTCAGAAACAGAATATTTCGTGCTAAACAAATAAATTTAATTATTAAATCTTTTACATAATCTTTAAGAATTTGAAATCTAAAATATAACTTTAACTATAACTATCTAGCTATCTATAATATAAATAAAATATCTTTAACTATCTAAAATATAATTTTAGCTTTAAAAAAATTGAGAGAAAAACTATCAATTATTTTTCATATTAAACCTATATAATTCAAATTTTAATAATGTAGACAAAAAACAACAATTTAATTTCAAAAATTAAATTTTCAATTAATTAACTTGTCGGTATTAGTGCCGAATACTAAAAATGCATATAGGAGAGGTAAATGTTATTTAAATGTACATTTCTTTGAATGCAGTAACTAAATATAATTGCTACTATTTCTTACTGCGTTTTAATTCAAATTATATGTAAAAGTTATAAAGTTAAGAGCATCTTTTCTAAAAATAAAGCCTAGTGTCTACTTCAGTTTTCCGAATGTTCATTTAGTATTTTGTCAGAATGGCTGAAATATTTCTATGCTTCTCTTAAACTTCAGATTCAATCCTTTGAGAAATTTATTCATCAATATCTGAAGTACAAAGTTTTCTATCGCAGCTATCAAATCCCAATACGATTTTCTATTACAAACCGAGTTTGGACAATATATAAAATATTTCAATTCACAATTTCTGAAAGTATTTCATTTTCACCATGCGATGTATTAAAAATCTTCCAGATGTACAGCTTTGGGATTGATTTTCCTTAAACTCTTAAATTAATTACAGTTTCTTACCAACTCGTATATTAAATACTTTAACTTGTCAAGAATAATTTCATAAGTTATATCCATTTTAATTATTTAAATCATATTTTTAATAATCATAATAAAGAGAGATAAAATGGACACCATTTTGCATTATAATAATATTTATTGTTTAAAATTGAAATTTTTAATTTTAAATATTGATAAAAATAATTTTAACCATATATGTGCCTGCCTTATATTGGCAAATGCGATGAAGGTATCATTCAACAAATCTCAAAACTACATAAAAGAATTTACTGTCAAAACATTACTCTCTTGAAGAATTTTTAAAAGCACTTGTAAGATTACTCTATAAGTGATTACTTCTTTTATTCTTTTATCTTTTTGTGAATCAGATGACTGAGGATTGTTTTCTCCAAAATGCGTTTTAAAAATAATTTATTTGTATCAAATTTAACTATATGTAGAGGTAATTTTCAAGTAATAAGGGTTATTTGCTGGCTTTTACTCCACATCCTCTACAACATTTCACGCGTTTCAAAAGTTTCTTTTTGAATTTCCATGGATAATATAAAATATTTCCTCATAATTTAAGAAATTAATGGCAAACTTAAAATCATTTTAAGAATGTTTAAGAACTTAAGAATATCACAATATGAACGACTTGTGTAAACATTGTTGGGATTCTGAATTTATAGAAAAAATCCGTAGCTTTAGGATGACATCTAATATTTTTAATATATTCATTTTCATGAGAATAGCACAAAATATTTATAAATATTTATATTATAAACTTTTTAGGTTTTCTGGAGATAGTTTAACGAAAGATATAAAAATAATTATTACCTTTTTTTCATCTAAGATAGAATTTATCTGAACTACTTTAGAGATAGTAGCATTGCTTTCAGATTTTCATTAAATTTTGACATCAGTATTTACTGGAAAACCGTGAAAGACTTAATTCAACTTTTTTATCATTTGGAGAAATCGCATTTAGAAATCGGAAAAACAAAAAATTAGTTTTTCCTTCACTTATAAATTTTCTTTTTCCAACTAATTAATTTTTATAGAGACGTTATTCATTTTCTCAGTATAGAGTATGTGGATCAGAAAAACACTAGAATATTATTTTTAGTTATTATTAATCAATATGTGAATCCTAATTGGGGAAATAGTTGTTTTGTTAGACGATTGGTTTTCGGGAATTTGACAATTCCAATTTCTGCTTAATTTAGTCATATTAGTTCATTAGTTAACTAGAAAGAAACATATTGGTCAGATTAATTGAATAATGCTTACATAGAATAGTAAACGTTATTTCAGAATAGTACTAAAGTACTTTAATTAGATATTTTTTGTTGATTGTATCTTTATTTTAATATTAATTTTTTTACATAATCTTAAAATTTATCCTTTTTTTTATTATTCTGCGTTGAAAATCATTTCTCGATGCATTATGAGTTTCTAAGAAAATTTCACCATGGCGCATTTTATTAGTTCAATCTTTACTGCTATTTAAATTGATGTTGTTAAGAAGCAACCAGGTTTTTGCACATAATTTCAAATGAAAGAATGTAGAAACAAAAAATTTGAATGACATATGCACAAAAGAGGTAGTATTGATTCCGACATAGACATATAGACATTCATATAAGACAATTATATAAATGATTTACAAAAAGAAAAGCAATTTCACTGGAAAAGAAGAAGAAATTATTAGAAAAAAGAACAATTCCAGTTTTATGAGGTAAAATGTCATAGAAGCATAATAAAAAGGAGTTTTATTAAGGGATATGCCTTCCTCAAGCTTGAATGCGATGGCAGCATTGATTTTCCATGAATAAAATTGTCTGTTACCGAAAAGGGATAAGAAGAAAGACACAGAATAAACTGTTTTTCAGCTCTTCTGCAGACCTTAGAAGAAGACTCAAAGCAATATCCAGTCTACCAAGCTAGTCCCAAAAATGCTCTATGGGATTCAGGTTTGCAGATTAAGCTGGCCATTTCATTCACTCCAAACCAGGATATTGAAGATATTTCTCAACAATAAATACTTGATGTGGTCATGCATTATCATATATCAAAATGAAAGCATTGTCAACTGCACCGGCATATGAACAGACATATGAATTAAGAATTTCATCCCAATACCTCACACTCGTCACTGTTTCTCACGAGAACACGTTAGGTCAGTTAGACCACTGAGTGAAATCCCTTCCAAAATCCTAATTCCAACCGTGGAAACTGTGCCTTTCCACCACAGTGGATTGATGGTACCTTATGCATTGTTCCCTTCAAATCAGTACATATCCTGAATTGCACTTCCGAGTAAATATGGATTCTTCTGTAAAAAAAGTACAGAATCCCTTGCTGTCTGGTCTTGCAAACGTATTCTCTTTCTCGAGATAAACGGACCTTTCTCTGTCTCCTGGTGAGGGAAACACACACAAATGGTCACCTTGAATAGGAACCTGCATCCTGAAGATGCTTCCTCACCTTACTAGAGGATATTCTTCTGGCAGATGCAACACAGTTTTCTACAGCTAGATGCGGCATAGAAATGGTTTTTTTTTCTTTCTGGTCGAAAAAGCAATAAAACGTTGTTCCTCATGTTATGTAACTCTGGCCGGCCTGGAACATGTATTTCGGATGAAGAAAATTATGTTTGATATTGATTCCAGAGATGATGGACGATACAGCGAGAAACATTAAGGCTCCTAGCAGCATCAGCCTGTGACATCCCCATTTTCATCTTTATGACCGACCCTAACGAATTGGACAAATGGTTTCTTTCAGGTTTTGCGGGACTTAACAGAAATTTGTCAACGAACCTGTAAACAAAGTTGAGACTCAACAAAAGTTACACGCATGACAATATATTTTTTCTATCAAGAATCTGTTCTTTTCTATCAAAAAAGTGTTAGCTAGAATTTTTAAATAAATTTAAATAAACTCGTTTTTGCCATTTATAAAAACTAAAAATTTAATGTTAGTGTCTATTTTTTGTGAACTTCAAAAAACTTGTTCCTTAACTTTCGGAGGTCAATGATATGATTTCAATTGTTATTATATTTTTACTATATATTATTATCATCTTTATAGCTATTTGAATTATGATAATATCTATTTTAATGTCAGAAAATTATTAACACAGTGATGAAATAAGTGATGTGATGAAAGTGATGAAGTGATGAAATAAGATATGATTAAAAATTTATTTGGAATATGGAGAATAATATTTGGTTTCATAATAAAAACTTCATAATGAAAATTACATTTTTGTGTAATAATTAGCCCAAATAAATTAAATTTAATTAGAGAATTTGCGTTGAATTATTTCATTAAATGCCACGAGTAGATTATTAGAGTTATGTTTGACATCCATATTTTAAAACTTCATTGCAAGATGAAAACTTATTAAAGTTTTGAACACAGAAAATAGATAATATGTTTCTCAATATTACCTAAATTTGAATCAAGAATTGTGAATGCACTATCCAAGAATCCGCTGTAATTTAGTCCATGTGAATCATTGTGCATATACTTAGAAATAACAAAATGACTCATTGGATGAAAAGCTTGATAATCTTTACAATAAATAACTTTTAAATACCCGAATGTACTTTCTATTACATAAAGCATCGCAAATTCCTCACCTTTAAATTCTTACCATAAGTACATCCAAAATTTATATTTTACCATGGCATATATTTTTATTTCTCAAAAATAAATTAATTAATAAGATAACAAATTCATTAATTAATAAAAAAACAAAGTATTTAAATTTCGAAAAGGTGAAATTACGTTTACGTAACAAAGATCAATAATATTTTAGTATTTAAATAATTACCAAAAAAATGGTAATTTTTTGCATATAATTTGACATTAAAAAAAGTATGTTTTGTAATTGAAATTAACATCTGAATCCAATTTTTTTACGACATTATAAGTATTAAAATAATTTATAGGAGTGTAAATCTCTAGCTCTAGTAATGCAAGCTCAGAAAAGATATTTCATTTTTTTAGAATTCTATTTTTACACTGAGTTATTTGAATCTGGAATAGTTATTTAAATAATAATTACTTGAATTTAGACAATAAGTTTTCCGTTAAGAAATACAAATCATTCTTATCGGGAAACGTATTCTCTGAAATATAAAGAAAATTAAAAATGTTTTGTGTTCAGATATTGCACATGAAATACATTTTCACAAACGCGTACCATAATAAAACTTTATATCCACTGTTATATTGTAAACATTTTGAGTTTTATTTTATTGAATTTACGGCCATTTGATTGAATAAAACACGTGCTTCACCATAGATTTACACTGATTAACTTTGTTAAACTCAATATCTTTAGCTATTATTTCAGTAATGTGAATTTTGACTTAATATTAATACTTTTCATTGCTAGTTAAATATCTTTATTCAAAATACAAATTTATATAACAATATACATGTAGAAATAAAAATTATATCTAGTTTTATTATGATCTATTTTCTTACTTATTAAATTTTATTTTCTATTTTAAGCTATATTTTGTACACACGACATCTTTAATTAACCATTTCAGAAATGACTTGCTGGAATTTCTCCAAACATATTTTAAAAAATGGATCCTGTCTTAAAGATAAATATAGAAATCTTTAGTTAATCAAATATTTCCTTATATTATTTTAGATTTATTTTCTGTTTAATCATGCGCTTCTTTTAAATTTAATTTAAAACTGTAATATTGATTTTCACTGTTAAATTTACTTACAACAACTTAGAAAGCAGAATATTAAAATGTAAGTAAAATAAAAGAAATGAAGATGTATTTTAAGATAAAAATAATGAGAAGTATATTTAAACGAATGCAAATTGTTGGAGAGTCACATAGAACATTTATTTTCCTCGTTGTTGATAAACAGTACAGGCATTTCCATTTAAAACATATTACGCTTCTTTGCAATATTTCATTCGCTTTGTTAACATATTTTTCGACCATTTATTTTATTTGATAAAAAGAAAATAGAGATCCATTGTTTAATTTCTATAGTGCAGTGAGCACTTACAAAATTCAGAATTGAAAGTGTGAACAATTGAAACTGATTATAACTTAATTTCTATTTCTGAGTTTAAATGACAAAATGATTACGTAAAAATATTAATTTTCGATGTTAAGCACAGTACATTATTTTGACATTATGAATTTAAATATTGATAAGTTTTAGATATTTTAAAAACTTTCAAGAGAAAAACTGTTCTTGAAATATATGTATATATATACATATATATATATATATGTATATATATATATATATATATATATATATATATATATATATATATATATATATATATATATATATATATATATATATATATATATATATATATATATATATATATATATATATATATATATAAACGATTGGATTGATGCTTGTAAAAAAAATTTCACTTACCGCTCTCCAGGTACACTCTATGAGAGGTTTAGTCAATTCAAACACTAATGTCAATTTTTTACCAACAATGTTTGGCATCACAGCTTGAAGACTGTTTCCAATAGTTCGTATGACTAGATATTCGTCGAAAACTATACAGAATGGAAATATTTCCAAAAAAAGAAATGCTTTCACCGGCATCATGTTCTTATCAATCCTCTGTACATTTTGCCGCCGGTCTAACTGAAAAGCTCTGTTATCAAACGTAAGTTGCATCATCACATGCAAAGTATCAAATATAGTTTCTTCTTTGAGAACTTCAATGATCACATCAGTCTTGTAAAAATGACGGCCAACCTCCTGTAAGCAATGAAATATATTTTAAATTTCCTTACTTTACCAATTGACATAGTCTACAAATTTATATAATACTACTTAAATATAAATATCTACTTAATTTAAATAATTTAAATAAATTATAAACAGCTTAAAATTTTACGCTTTCATATTATTTCAATTCAAACAAAGTATTTTGTGTCCTGAATATTACATCTTTTACAGGTAGACAATTGAAATGTTAACTTTGGAATATCAAACGCATTCCAAGGGTTTAAGAATTATTGTGGATTTCAAATCGAAAATAATTTTATTCTTTTCTAGAGAAACTGTGTACGAATACGTTTGCTTTAAATTTATCTATTTAAAATGTTTTTGTGTAAGTTTGTCAAACGTTGTAAGTATATCAATTAATAATTTTTGTATAAGGTAAAATATTTTGAAGATAATGCATATTTCCTTTTTACTATGAAACACATTTTACAAAATATTAAAAAAGTTTCATAATTATCTGAAATAAACTCAAAGAAATTTGAAACAAAATCTTCTTAAAATAAATTAGAATTACTTCCGAAACATTCACAAGTATTTTAGATAATATGCATCTCAATATCATATTTATGAACGAAAAATTATTGTTCATTAAATCACATTTATTAATTATTAACTTAACCAATTATGAATATTTTAGGTTTCATCATTTAATAAATTATTATTTAAATAAATTACATCATTTAACTGAATTACTAAAAATGTCAGAGTCAGTAATAATAAATTGACCCTATGAGATCTGCTAAAAATTTTAAAACAAAATAGCTTATTTGTTTTATGTAAAATATGGATCATTGCTTTATCTTGTAAAAAAATCAACTAAAGGTATTTAGAGACCACATAAAGTAAACACATTTTGTTATATCTTCGCGTACTTGGTTGAATTTTATCTCAATGAGAAAAAACTAGGTATGTTTGAACATTAATCTAAGCCAAAAAGATGTGCCGTTTGTATGTAAACTAATGAAAGAACATGTCTTTTTATGTCAACCCATCCAAATAACATGCCCAATCATCAGAATTAAAAAAAATCTTTGCAGTTTGTAAAATATTTCAGAGATCCCCATCTTTTATTGCGGCATGTAATCTTTTGCTAGTTTTCTACCTACTTTCTTTTTTATATAAAACTTTCCTGATGCATCGATTAAATGCGTTATTTGTTCGCAAATATCTTTTATCTTATTTTTTGTTTCAACACCAATCTTTAGACACATCTATCTTACAGCAGCATATTAATCATCTCGATATGCACTTAAGTAATCCATACCTTGGTTTGCAATATAAAGGATTATTTTCAGGAATTATTTTCTTATGCCTAGCTTTTTTAGAAAGTTTCATAATTCTAAAGATTTGAGCTCGCATTTATTATCAGATTTTAACACCAAATCTATCATTCAACTTCCTCTTTTACAAAAACTCCGTTGCTTTCAGTATTTTGCACAATGACTAACAACTGAATATATTATTGGAATTAATTTTCATAACTTCAAATTTTGAGTTTACAGACTGTGTAAAGCTCTTTCTATTTGCGTTTTTGAACTGTATTGTCTTTAATACAAAATAATTTTAAAATACAATAATTATGACAACAAGCTTCTAATATCCATGTACACCATAGTCTAATGGAAGGTCATGGGAGAATACACTGGCTTAACTCTAGCCATTATTGAATAAGAGAAGGAAATTAAGCTTCTAACATATCTATTGGAATGAGTGTTTAGGTATTTTCTAGCTTGTGACATATAAACACGACTCATTGTCGATGAAATGTCTTCTCAGAAAGCTATTTGTAATGGATACAGAAATATTATACAATAGCCTTTAGCTATTATAATATCTGCAAGTGCGCTCGATCCCAAAATCTTTTAATATTTATTGCCTAATTGTCAGCGTTTATAGTAATATGCAGTATGCTTGTAATTTTAATATAATATACATTATATACTTAGCAGCTAATAAGCAGCTAATATAATATCATTTTTTAATATCATAAGAAATTTTAATATAACTAAGATAACCATCCAAAATCAAAAAAGGATTGTCTTATTTATCATTTTTTAACTCGTCACACAAAATTCAAGAGTCTGATATAATGTTTATATAACATGTATTTCCTTAATAAAGTATGAATATTCTTAAATTTAAAAATGCTTCATGATTAATTTAAGAAGTCCTTACTCGAATTTGTCCTATGGTGTACCAAAGGAATCCCCTTCTGGTACTCCTGTAATGCAGCGTTAATCCAGTAGGTGTCTCGTTCTCACAAAAGAAAGAAGGGGCCTTCATTCTTGGGTAGCTGAACTTGAGGTATTCATGAAGATTGTCGAGGCCATTGAGAAAATCTCTCATGTGTCGCCCGAGAACTCCCAGAACCCGGTCGTAACCATATTGTCCAACAAAAGATACGAAGTACACGCCCATTTGATCCAAGAACTCCCGTTCCGATACTCCAAGAACCTATCAAGCATTTTATTATTAGTATAAAAGATTAAATATCATAAGAATGGCTTCACATATTTGCAACTAAGATTAAAAAATATATTTAACATATGTGACAAGTGCAAAAAGAAAAAATGGGTAAAAAAGACAAGTCATATGGGACTAAAGGCAAATAATGTGTTAATGAGTATTAAATATGAAGGATTATGAAATTATATGGTTTATAAAATATATTATAAATGATTCCCTAATTTAGAATATGAAAAAAATTAATGTGGATGTTAATTTCAAATCATTGATAAAGAATAATCAAGTCCAATTAGTTAAATTTCATTTTAATAATAAATCTTCTAATTGTAGCTAATAAACTGTAGATAGAGTATATCTGAATATTTTTCTTTAGAAGAAAATTGATTTTACTTATTTCAAAAGCATAATATAAACTCTTTACCAAGAATCTGTTTTAATTATTTATATTTTAGCTCTGTGAATGCTTTTGGGTGATATTTTTCAGTGTGCCAAGAAAAAAATGTATTAATTTTTATAAAGATGAGTATTATCAACTGCTACCTCTCATTTCAGATTTATATTTCACAATTTTCAAAGAAGAGCAAATCTAATGATATGCAATTCATAACTGTATATTATTTAAAATATTATCAAGTATCAATAGAAAATAAGTGGAAGATTAGTTAAGGTTTGCAGCTAATTTTAATTATTAACTAATCATAATATAAGAAGGAGCAATCAAATATGTATACTTTTGGTTATTGACCTTCAGTTTTTATGCTTTCATGATACATGGTAATAATATAAAATTATAGTTACGCATTAAAATGTTTTGATAAATATTACATTTACATTGAATAGTTTTATGTAATTACATTATAATAAAGTCCCAATCTTATGGTTCTGCAGTTTTACGATTTACAATATTAAAATATTATTTATTCATAATAAAAGCCTAATTAATGAATGTAATTAAAATATCTTTTTTTCCAAGCATTCCACATTTATGATGAAAATATTCTATTAAATTCTAATTAAAAAAACATACTTTCAAATAATCCTAGTCACCGAATTGCATTCACTTGGGGAGCTAATTTATTTGATTTTGACTTGCAGTAAGTTCATTAATAAGAAGAATATGCCCAGAAAAAGGCTGATTGAGCTGATGTTAATTAAAATAAAAAGAACTCTTGACATCGCACTTCCATCCTAATGCAGTGAAAAAAGAGCTTGAAAAACTTGAGAAATTAATTTATACTCCATGTTAATATATTCTACAAATATTTCATTGCTATATTATAATTGAATTGATTTTGCAAGTATTTTATATATTTCTACTTAATCCGCAAATCTGGAAAAAGATTGTTAAATAAATTAAAAAGAAATGCAACACAGCAAATGACAATATAATTATATTACTTACCTCTCCTTGTATTACACAGAAAAACATTTTATGTAAGTTAAATACATTATTCCAAAAATTATATTTTTTAAAGAGAGTTATAATAGAGTTAAGACTTAACTTTCTGATAAATTTAACATAACTTGTATTATTAATAATTATGCTAATCACATAAGCTACTTTAAAAATATTTCATTTTCTAAACAACAATTGTTGATATGATTAAAATATATTTGTAACAAATTTATATAAAGTGAAGCATATTTTGTCCTGAACATGATTTACTTGTGAAATTCTTGACACTTGTGATGTCCTTAGAAGTTTAATATAACATTAATACACATATTTACAAATAACAATTATACTTATAAGCATATCAATCAAATTAAAACGAATATTTCTTTAAATAGTATAATACGAATATTATTATAAAAATATGTGTCAACTCTGAAAATAAGATGAGAATTTTACTTCATCCTTAGCAAATGTAAATTGCTAAGATAAGAGATTTATTACTATAATTTGAATCTGCTGTTATTTTTAAAAGATTAATGCCAAATTATTTTTATTTTAAATATTGTTTAAAATGTTTCTTTTGGCATGATTATCAGTAAAGAATATTTTTTATCAAAGTATGGAATAAATACTATTTAATTATAATAAAACATATATATATATATATATATATGTATATATATATATATATATATATATATATATATATATATATATATATATACATATATATATATATATATATATATATATATATATATATATATATATATATATATATATATATATATATATATATATACATACATATATATATATATATATATATATATATATATATATATATATATATATATATATATATATATATATATATATATATATATATATATATATATATATATATATATATATATATATATATATATATATATATATATATATGTATATATATATATATATATATATATATATATATATATATATATATATATATATATATATATATAAACATGTGGAAAATGTGGAAAATTTGCATTAAAAGTATCCAAATATAGCCTAATATAACATGAATAATGCTTGCTATTTTAAATGATTCTCTGTCTGTGTTCCGTAGGAAAATGAATCTGTCCGTTCATTATCTACAGATGAAAAAATCAACCTTTTAATCATTTTCCCATTTGAAACATTACATAATCAATGGAATTACGATTCAGAAACATGTAGCAAATGTTTTTTTCTAAGATATTTCCCTTTTTTTCTTTAAAGTGTTTCTGCACTCTACATTTATAAGAAGGAATGATGTAACTTATAAATCATGTGCTTTGTGAGAGCTAATGTTCGGTTAAAGAAACCTGTTGTGATTTAATAATGGTTTCTTAATAATATTAGTTTGCAATAATAATTACCTCCTGTAATGTTTTTCTAAAGAACCTTTAGTTTTTTTTTTATTACACTTCTGAAGTATTTTGTAATATTATTCTGAATAAATATGAACTATGTAAATTATTCCATAACACTCTTCTGAATGCCTTTGAAAAATATGAAAAGTTCAATAACATTATTTTGAAATTTTATGAAATACTTGATCTGTTATTTCTAAATAATATGCAATACTAAATTATGTTATTTTTGTGAATCTGAGTATTATATTATAACTGTTTACGACCTCGTCATACTTCATATCATTAGTGAAAACTGGTGGAACTGAAATATTTTCTACTATAATATCTAAAGAGTCAATTAAAATTAAGAAATATTATCAGGAATGATAGCATCTATTTAAGATAGCATATAAAAATCTTTATATGCTATCCTCATTGGATGAAGAAATGAGCAAGATTTTTTCATCCATATTATATTTGGGTATTAAACTATTTCCTTTTTATGAACTAAAATGTTTGCTAAAATGGGATTTATTGATTAAAAAGGCTGTAATATCTTCCATTAAATATATTCAATTTAAAATAACTAAATTTTTGAATTGCGCTTATGCAACTAATACAATTGATTGATTTAATTTTACGCTCACAGACACCCCAATCGTCATGATTGAATAAGAATGTCACACATTAACATATGAAATTAATGATCATTAATCTTAATTACATATGTAAAATATGTCACTAACAACTCTTTACAACAACTGTAAGAGAACGTAAATTAAAAAAAATGTCTTTTAGAATATTTTGAATTTTTAGGAAATTTAATTTTTGAAATTTTATTTATTCTAAATAAAAGATGAATATATCACGTCTGTTAATGCAACATACATTCAAAGTCTCCTATTTATACACCTATACATCTTGTGAAATTTTTAAAAATAAAATGCATATTTCGAAGGTAAATTATTCAGAAACAAAAAGAAAATATTAATAATAATGAGAATGAGAGGAAAACTGGGTAAATATATGGTGACAATATAAAATAAAGCTCAAATCTCTTTGATACTGCTTTTTGAATGCTTATTAAAATAAGATAAGAATAGGAAAAGAAAAAATAAGCACTTAATATCAGATAGAATAATGCAGCTTGTTACTCCTCTACAACACTGCTCAAAATTTAAGGGCTGTAATTCTTCTAATATAATGATTGAGTCAAATGAGACTGAAAATTATTTGATTTGTCAGTTGTCCCAGAGTGATTCTAAGTGATTATTTTTTTGTCCACTGTAACAAAAATGTCAATGAAGATTTCTTATTTTAATGATTTAGATGTCCTTAATAAAGATAAAATATTTCATAAAATATTCCTTAGCATTAATGCCAAATGTTTTTAATAATAGTTATACTCTAATAATAATATCATAAGCAATCGTATTAAATGTAAGGAGTACTTCAAAATAAAATGCTAACATTCTATATTCGACAACATTATCCTTTTATTGTTTATGACATATACTTACTTATAAAAATCAAAAACACTTTTTCAATTGATTTAGCTCTTTCATAGCCAATGACATAGAGAAACTGAAAATTAATATATCTGTGGATATATAAAGCAAAAAGATAATCACTGAAATTTTATTAATTTAATGGTAATATCAACGATTTAAATTCAGAATAATCTCAGGATAACACTAGAATACAAATTATTTATACTGAACTTTGATTAAGATTTTAATATATAATAAAGTATTTTTATTTATTACAAGTTAATGAGATCAAAGTTTTTTCATTAAATAAATTGCTCTCAGTCATATTTTATTTTACTCATATCCAAAATAAATGTTTTGTTTAGTAATGATTTTAATTTTATAAACCATTAATTTCATATTTATTTGAAATGTAAAATATTTACAAATAATGCAAAGCTTTATTTACAATTTTCCTAAATACAATTATATATCAACCTATTACCATAAATTACCGTATAAGCAATTAGAAGCATAATCAAATTGTCTATAATAAAGAATATTTAATATATAGAATTTGATTTCGTTTTCTCTTGTTAATGATACTTTTATTTATTTTGAGAAAGATTATTATAGTCTATTTAAAACTTTAAGCATATTAGCCTGAAATTTAAGAAAATGTTTATATGATTTATGTATTTTTATTTATTGATAACAACAAACAAATTTTTCTGACAATAATTTCTATAACAAAAACATTACTTCCAATAATAATAATTTTTTCAATAGTTTCCAAATACTATGTTGTTAAAAGTACGACTGATTTGAAAGGTGCGTTCAAATATTTTTATACATTCTTCTTTTATGTATGCAATATTGTATCAATGCCTTTTGGTTAAACTTTAAAATCAAAAGAGATGGAATCTTAAATCAAACTACATACATTTTGTTTTTCACAGTTACCTTTTATTAACCAAACACTCTTTCTCCCTCACCACCAAATATCCTAAATTAAAATTCAGTTTTTGCCTAATAGTCCTACTTGTAAGAACTTCCTTACCATCTAATCTATAATATTTCACAAAATCAGTATTTTAACGACGATTTCTTTATAAATGCTAGTATCTCCAATCCTTCCATTTCCAAAATACGCTCATGTTCTGTAAGCTTAAATGATTTAGTATATATATTTACTGTCATGTAACTATTTTGCAATCTAATAAATAAAACTGTTTCTCAAAATTTCGAGTGATCATAAATTTTAAAAACTCATGGTACAAAATGTGTGTAAATAAAAAAATATATTTCTATATATATTAATTAAATCTTAAAAACATTTTTGAAAACCTTTTTTATGAATGCTTACCATCAAAAATGAAAGGTAAATAGGAGAAGTTTACTATTGCGAAGCAATAAAGAACTATATTTATTAAATTTAATCTTCATTATTTAAAAAAATAAAATTAAAAGATACGGTTAGATTCGCTAAAGAATAGATATTTATAAACAGAATTAATTTGTCTTTTGAAATACCAGAAATATTCTACTCTGACCACCTATTTTGATATTACTATTGTGAAATACTTTATTTAATACAAAATCATAAAATAATTTAGAGTAAATAATAAATAAATATATACACTGGTAGATTTTAGTTCTGAAAAACATTCAAAAAACATTTAATAAGATTTATTTGAAAAACGTTAACTTGAAAAAATGACAAGAGTTATTTCCGTTCTGTAACTGAAGTAGAAATAAAAACATTAAAGTAAAACTTTTCAAACACCGATAAATATTTAAAGCATGATAACAAATACAAAGTTTAGTTAAGAATATTTTCAGACAACAGAATGAGTAGTAAATACCAAGAGACAGAGAGATAGTAAGAAAGTTTTAAATTGAAATAAATGTTTACTACGAAATACCAAAAGGGAGTAGAGAGAGAGAACTAATAGCAATAAAGTCGGTGAATTGACAGAAATGGAAATGGGAATAGAACTGACAGAAGTTTTGAATTGAAAACAATCTTGATTGTTTCAAGCAACTTTAATTTTCCATTTGTTTAGAACAGGAATGTTTAAATAACGAAAAAGGAATTTGCATTTCCTGGTTGGAAAGTATTTCTTCCTCTGTTGAGATTACAACAATTAAATAGTAGCTAATATGTTAATTTAAATTTTGATAATTAAAATTTATTATAAAATTTTTTGACTAACAAATATAATATTACTTGGTACAGGAAATTTGTTCAATTTACAATTTTTAATAGAAATTGTTTTTAAACGGAAATTTGATGAATATTTATGTTATGACTGAAAGGGCCTGATGATAAAAAATTATTATTTTTAGTAATATATCAAACTAGAATTTGTTGTAAAATATAAAATCACTGGTTAATCAAAGCGATTTCGTAACTAATTAATAAAGAATATTTTTAAAATCTGAGATAATTGTAGTATATTACAATTATTTTCGCATATAGAAAGAGAGAAAATTATTTATAGCAATGAATTTTTATCCAATATATCGATTTTAAATGTAATTAGTAATTAGCAAAACAAAACTATTTCAAAAACTTATTTCCACTACATTTTAAATAATTTAAAGAGAGTTGAAATTAGAATTTAAAATAGTTTTGTTGTGTTTGATTAATTAAAAATTATGATTATCATTGATAATTCTTAACATATAAAATAAATACTATTTTTTGAACATTATAACTTCAAAAGAAGACTTATTTTAAAATCTAACTTAATTTCTAAAATGAAAAAAATATTTATATTTATTAAAATGGTTCTATTGTTCCTATTATTATTTAATTTCTTATTAATTAATTTAAACTTAAAATAGTTAAAACATTAGTAATATAAATACTTTTAGTCTGAATATTAATAATTTTGAAATTATTTACTTAGTAATGTAATTTCATTACTAAGTAAATAATTTCAAAAAAAATTTTCAGTCCATGCCAGAGCATTTTTCTGATATTATTTCTACTAAATAATCTTAATCTTAACGAAGATGATAATTTAACATCACCCAATAAGTGCTGGCATTTTAATCTTACTTTTGAAAAAATTATTTATTCCTTCACCGTGCAAAATTCAACAGCCTATTGCGTCTTTTAATTTCGTATATTTTATGCTGGTATTCTATATTTTACGTACTTAAAACTCATAATTTTTATTACTATTTTTATTTTTCCAAATATTAAAGATTTAATTAATTTATCGCCGGCACATTTAGTTAATTATACATTTATCTATTCTCATCCTATATATATATATATATATATATATATATATATATATATATATATATATATATATATATGTGTGTGTGTGTGTGTGTGTGTGTGTGTGTGTGTGTGTGTGTGTGTGTGTGTGTGTGTGTGTGTGTGTGTGTGTGTGTGTGTGTGTGTGTGTGTGTGTGTGTGTGTGTGTGTGTGTGTGTGTGTGTGTGTGTGTGTGTGTGTGTGTGTGTGTGTCTGTGTGTGTGTGTCTGTGTGTGTGTGTGTTTGAAAAATGTATTCGGGACAAAGTTAATGATGTTACAATTAATGCTAGGTTAATTCAGATGAAAAATTTTCCATTAACTACTCTCGATTCGAGGTTTACAATTGACGTTAAGTCGAAAAAGTTTCTGGTGGAAAGCGTTTTGGAAATGATGAAGAGTCCGAAAATGCCACGACCATTTAGCTTAATGACCTTGTGACAGAAGTATCCAGCACAAAATTCTGTACTTTGGGACTAGGTAAAACAAGTGTTTAAATATAGGAAGTGATTGCGAAGAGAAATAAAATGCATTTTATGAGTGTGGTAGAACTTGTTATTCCAATAAGCAATTTCGTTAATTTAAGAATACGGTCCTTAGGTGTTGGATAATTCTCGTTTTACGCATGTAAATAATTTTAAACAAAAAATGCTCACAACACAGAGATTAAAATGTTTAATTTATTTTAAATTAATAATTTAAGCACAAAAGAGGGTTTATCAAAAGCCACTAATAAAAATTAAGTATTAAAGGAATTTGAATACGATCATAACAAATGCTTTGTCTCTAACTCTTGATGTATTACACATAATGATTTATTTTAAGCAAAATTAACATAATATTCCAATTGTAATTTAACAAATATTCCAAATATATATAGAAATATGTAAAACCACTAAGAATTAAATAAATTATTGCTTACGTAACAGCAATATAAATTAATTCATCTATTGTTATATTTACCGTTGAATATTTCATCTAGTAAGCGATCACAAAACTCAATTTCTTTTTGGGCAAAACAATCTAACATCGTAGTCACATAAGGATTTCTTGTGACTTATTAGCATGCTTTATATTCACTCGGACACGAATGTTAAAATCAGGTTTATTAAAAATCTTCTTTTGTAAAAATTAATGATTACATGTTTCTCTTCATTTACGAATGAATTAAAGGAAGTTTGTGTTTCTTGTTTAAATTTCAAAGTAGAAGTAAAAGTTGCATTTTGACGTCATCACATTTTGGAATAAGTATCAAGTCTGATTAATTATAGTTCCTTTTTTTCTCAATGAATTATATTATTTCTTATAAAGTTCTTGTTATTTATCTGAAATAGTATGCATTTACTTAAAATGTCTTTTAAGTATGATATTATATATACATTTAACTTTTTAATCAAATAAAGGTTTGAAAGTTTCATCATTAGAATTTACTCAGATGAGAAAATACAGTAATTTTGTATACTGATATGAATATACACAATCACATTGTATTTATTCAAGAAATGGTAATTTAGGAAGTTTTCTGGGTATTATGTATAACGAGCTTATAATAAGAGTAACAATTACATTCCTCATTAAATCAAAAATTTAATATGAGTAAAAATACTTTCAAGTACTAAAAAATTAATAAGTAACAAGTACGTAAACAATGCACAGATAAATGTACAGTAGAACTACAATTTTTTTAACTCAGTCTATCCAAATGCCTTTTGGAATTTCAGAAAAATAAATTAGATAGAAGAAGTGATGAAAAATAAGAAAAAGGAAAAAGCTCAAAAAAGGAAAGGTAAGAGAAGGGGAAAGATGAGAATGATGTGTCACTTGAGGATATCAGTAACATTCTTTTTGAAAATACCCCGATGTTTAGAAGTTAATGCCGAAGATATGGGAGAATGGATTTTTGAGTCAGACATTGGATTTTAAATTAAAAACTATGGCCAACTTATTGAAACTGTCATGGAAGAAGATCTCCAGTGTAATCACGTACAAATTCTCACTGTCAAGCGAATATGCGACTTGCTTGCCGGAAAATGGATGAAGACATTGAAACAACTTAATCTGAGACAGCAATGACTTTCATTTACAGAACTGAACATATATACTGTATTAATGTAGAATACTTGTCATTATCTTAATATGCAAATGTGGTTTTTCAATAGATTTTTTTTTAGAAATGTTTAGTTTTTTCTCCCATTTTCAACATGCAATAATTAATTTAAATGTGTCATTTTCAAAAAAATCCAGTTTACCAACTTTTTGATTATCCAAATGGTCTTAATTGATTTGGCATGAAACTCTGGAGCACATACAAATATTTTAAATTATAATCATGTCCTAGTGCTAGGACAGCATTCTTCAAAGTGAAAGGTCTCGTGTTCCATCAGTACTAATGAACAACCAGCGATGGTTATTAAACTTTCGCCTTCTTTCGGGTGAATGCTTGGCAGTTTTTCTATGTGCTCCTCTATCCATGAAAAATTCTCCCGTCTGTCAGTTATGTGGTGGACATTAAAATACCTGACAAAAGTTTTTGGATATTAGGTAGTCCACAACGAGGTGTCAAAAAGCGTTGTTCAAAAGACTTTTTTTTCCAAATATAAAAAAAATATTTTTTTGAAATTTTATAACTAAAAGATTTTTAATTCATACAAATTTCTGCTTAAAATTTTCATTGTTTCAAACTCAATATCGTTTACTAAAAACAGGAAAATGTTAATATTTTTGAAATTGTAATTGCATCATTAGGTTAGATAATTTAATTTTTCCGCTATAAAAATTTTTAATGTTACTATTTCCAAATATTTAATTATTTATATGAAAATAAAATATCTTAATAAGTATATAATAATTAGTGTTATTGCTGTATCTAAATAATTGTAAAACATTCAGTATTAATTAGAAATGGCTATTTTTAGTCGAAATCCACATTAAATCGTAGGTCGCTGTAGAAACAGCTCTTACGTACAAAAACATTGCTGCACAACATCAAATAAACAAACGGAAAATTGAATATAATATCACTATTTAATTCTTCAAATTTTACTTTTTGGTACTAAAAATAGTTAAAAAGAGATATAATTACATGATTCTATACAGTTTACGCATTAATCAACTCTAAGCATAAAAATATATCTCAAAACTGCATATTTCCAATATTTCATCTAAATAAATGAGACATTCATTAATTATTGACATTTTTACTTTAATAAAATGTAGACTACTAAGATTTGTATTTGTTGTGGATAGTTTAAATGCCATATATTTAAAAGAAATCCAACATTGTATATACAGCAATGGATTATATCATTCTTTCTACTCATTTCAACACTTATTTATGATAATGGCAGAAAAATAAAGGCAAAATTAAAAATTATTGTGGCATCAACAAACACTGACTAGAAGTTATTAGCAAATTGTTTTTCTTCATTTTTAAGAAGCGCAATTTACATGAAAAATTATACCATAAGCCGCTATGACAGAGTTCGAACTTTTGATAGATGAAAATTTCATTCACTCGGCAAGCGTCTCCAGTTCCAGCCGAATAAAGAATCCGCAGACAACGCGGAAGTTATTATAAAAAGGCTGTCAAAACGTCTCTTCAAAAGTTCATGCGTCTTGGGAAAAGGATATTTAAATTTTTGAATATAATGGATGACAATGAAAATAGAATTGTCAGGGTTTGGTTTCTACAACAACCAAAAGAATAATAATTGTTAATAAAATTTCTTACATAGCTATTATTTCTAAGTTAATGGAAATTAGTAAGTATTTAAATATATTGATAGTCATAAGTGGAATAAGTGTATTAATAAGATTGATGTTATAAGCCTTAAATGGCAAATTATAAGTTCAATAATTTTTTTCAATAAATATTAATGATTCTTGCGTTTTATTCTTGCCCCACAGATTTTTATAATATGTAAATAAACTCGAATAGAAAATAAATACTATAAAATATAAATACTGTTTATTTGAATTTTAATTAAAAAAGAAGATTTTTAAGTGATATAATAAGATTTGAAATACTCTTAAGTTTTATGAATTATTTTATCAATGCATAGTATATTTTAAACTATTAAGCATTTAACTTATATTAAATTCCCTGAATTTCTTATAGTAATAAATATATACTCTTATGAGTGTGAACAAAAAATTAGGGTTAACTTTTACACATTTAATGCATTATTAAAAATATACTTTTAGTTACCATTAAATGTTTTTAGCAATTACAAAAAAATTTCGCAATTACAAAAAAAGTTTAAAAATTATATTTCAATTTGATTTGTTAAATATAATTTCAGATATTAAAAATTTGTTCTTAATTAACATAATTGATACATGATGAAGACTTATTCATAATATGAGCAAAGAGATAATAACAATGTTAAAAATGTTCCTAATCACTGCTGTTGTAATTGATATTTATTTCGAATTTACTATTTCCCGTAACAGTCAATATAAATATCCCCCATTTCAAAAAAGATAAATTAATTTTTATTTAGGATTGCTGTTAATAATAATTCCAATTATCATTTTCTTATTTAAAATGCATAAAAATAATTTTATTCATAAAAATTATAAAATAAATAACCCCATATTAATTATTTATTATCGCCATTTATCTTATTAATTTTATATCAAATGAGTATTTCTCTTAAGTAAATCATATAAATTTCGTAATTCATTTTGAATTTGAAAAATTAGCAATTTTTATCTATTGTACCTTACATTTTGAAATTCGTTCTCAGTGAAAAGGAATTTTGTTAAACCAGTTCAGTCGAAAAGGTCACTCAGCACTAGCACAGATTTAATTTATTTTACCAATAATTCTATCAGCAATGTCAGCCGAACATATAACGTTTTGATTTACAACTCCAAGCGTCCCCTCAGCAATTTTTGCAAATACATCCGAATGACACGGAACTCTGGGTGCATTTTCCCATAAAGAACAGTCACCAAACACCGAAGCCTATTTCAAGGTCCCTGCCACCGCTTAGTATTCTTTTTTAAGAGAATTGTATCGCTTCACGCAGCTGTCAAGATGGAAATGCGTGCGAAGTCCCGATTATCGTAGGGCTCTTGAGAAGAAAATTATGTTGACACTTTCCTTTCTCCTTAAAGGACGGCCTATCAATAGCGCAGTAGACTAAACCTCGGAAGGAGGATCCTCTAGCTGAGGAAATGTCTTCTCGGACTTCTTTACGTCCCAGACGGCTCGGCGTACGTCACAGGTGTGGATCGATGAACTCCAAATGAAGTTGCATAATTTATTTCCGTCAGAATAGTTCGAAGTAGTTACTATATCACTGGAAAACTATGAACTTTCCATAACGCACAGATATGTGCATTCTGTAGATATACTGAAATATAGTTCTAACGCAGGTAAATCCTCCACTGAAATTTAATTTAATTTAAACAATAATTTAAAGTATCCAAACTATTATTCCTTCATTCACGTGTTATATATTTACAGATAAATAAAACAGAATGCATATTGCTTCAGCTCTAGATGCTTTAATTTTTTTTTCAATTTATCTTCATTCTTATTTACAATAAATTTATTCAATAATAAAAGTGTGAATCATCTACATCAAACGAGGAAGATTTTTCATTCTCACAAAAAGAAAATTAAAAATATTTATGAAATAATATTGTAGAATGTGATTTAAAGGCAAGATACAATATTGATTTGGGATTTTAAATGTCTTAATTCTGTGAAATATCATGGTCAAGTCATTTGATATTACTTCACGATTTATGTGTCCATGATGATGAAAACTCATGATTCATGAATTTTTTTTATTCAAAACTTTGATATATTTACAAAGTATGTTATATTTTATTCAAAATGACATTTTGCACAATGGAACTTTATTTAACTAAATTGTAGTTTCAACCATTTTATTTTCTGTAAGTACAAGGTTATTTATTTTATGTAACATGTATTAAGATCACGTATACACTTATTTTTATACCAATTTTGCGAATCTAAAATCATGGTTTAGGCATTTTATTAAGACAGAATATAAAACTGAAAATGTACTGATCGCAGTGGGCAGTAAGTAAAATTAAATATTTTTACCGTTACAAATACACTTGATATTTCCAAATAACATACACATAGAGATTTATAAATCCTGATTTATTAACCAATTTATTTTATACGATCATTAAATATAGAGTATAATAAGCAGCGCCATCTATTGTACTTCCATAAAAAATTTTATCACATATAAAGGATTTTCATTTTTTCTACTTTAAAGTTTCCTTTTGTGTAAATTAATTATGGTATAAATAAATTAACCAAAAAAAAAAACATTTATCTTACAGATTCCTAAGATTTTCTTAAAACGTTTCTCACATTGAATATTTTTTATGCTCTTGCATCCTTGGAAACACGTCATTATAAAAATTCTTTATTTGGTGACAGAATATTTAATTAATTTTTTAGTATTGAAATATTTTTCTCATGAATCAACAAGTTTTAAACTTCTCCATAAAACTATTCGTATAAAAATGGCAAAAAGAAATTTTTTTAATGAAATTGGATTTGTTAAGAAATTTAAATTTTTAAAACAATTTTAGCTGCAGTAATAATGTTTTACATGTAATTATGCTCCTTATAAAGCTATTTTTATTTGGTTCACTATCCGATATTGTTCTAATGTACCTATGATTAAAACTGTATATCAATAATGAATGATGAACATGAAAGAGCAAGAAAATATATCTAAAACATTTTCCATGATTTAAATTCACTTATAATATTAAAAAAAAACTTCATTACTTTTTAAAAATTAAAAACTTTAGAGCTAGAAATTTAACTTTAAGAGTTATATATTTTTCCTTTCTTTCCGTTTCATTTGATAGTTCTCTTTAATGATATTTTTTACAATTATAAAGATTATTTACTATATCGATACTTTTCTTTTAAAAAATTTATTCAAAAAATTTGAATTTAATGATTTCTAGTTTATTTGATTTTAAATAAACAACGCAAATTTCAAAATTTGATTTTTTTGTTGAATTTTTAAAAAATATGAAAATATGAAAATTTAAAAAAATAATACGTTAGAAAGATTTGTATACTATTTATAGCAGCGCAAATATATTTGCTTAATTTATTTATCAACGAAAAACGTATATTTAAATTAAATAGATATACATAAGAATAAATCGAAAAGTTACATTGAAGTTCTTCCATGCCATAAATATTTCAGTCCTTTTTCTTAAAATTTTATGATTTTAATAACCATATTAAATTATTAAAATAAAATATTCAAAATGGTTATAAAAATCTTTAAAAAATTATGTAAATTGAAAATTACAATTTAAAAATTCAAAAAGCACCAATAATTAAAATACTTATTCGAACAGTGGAATATAAAGGCCCTTGTTTCAATTTTTTTAAGAAAAATTAGTCTTGATTTTTCATATATGTAGCGATTTTTTGCATTAAAATTTGAAATAAGTGTTAATGTTGATTCAGTGTGCTTTGTTAGGAAAATATTTTGTTTATTTAGTTTTATTTAATAATAAAATTATTGGGCTTATATAAGAAATTCCCATAGTTGTAAAATATAATATTAATATGCAGTTAATTTCTTGTTGAAATACTTCCTCACTTTAGAATTATGTAATGTTTTTATCAGTTTTCTAATTTGCAATCTTTAATATTAATCAATAACGCTTTAAAATACTGTTTACTTATATAAAATTATTACCGTGGGGAAATTTCAAAATTATAAATGAGTTTTAATATTATTTATAATGAGTTAGGTAAATTTTAAAATATTTATTAGAGTAGATAATTATATTTATTATGACAGGATATATGATAATATGTATCAATTAAAAGTTCTCGATGTTTTAATCATATTTATAAATTGTTGGTCTATTATTATCCTCATCAATATTTAAAGATAAGCATATTTTTATAGAAGTCTTTGAGATGAAAAATGTTCAAAGTCATAAAATTGTTGGAGAAAATTTTTTAGAGGTCGGAACTTTTCCAATTTTATTTTAAAAAAAAATTTTAGTTCTGTTTACATTTCTGAAATAAAACGTGACTTTGTTTGCTTGAAAGTATATTTTCTGATATACTTTCAAGCAAAAGAAGAATATCAAAAGATATACTTAAGGAAATGATGTGTGTGGCTGTAAAAGTGGATGATAAAATAACCGACGGAAAAAAATAAAGCGGAATAAAACTATAGAGAGAAGAATATTTTTAGCATATTTTTATAAATATTTTGCATGCACATATTTTATACACTGTTGCAGAGTTTTTGAAATGGTGAGAGTTTCAATTTACTACAAAAATGGGACAGTATGAAATATAAACCTTTTTTAATATTTTATTTTATAACCTATAAAACTTCTTTCTACATTTTGGGACATAAAAAACATCTAATTATTTTGAACTTCTTAAAAAAATTTTTTTAATTCTTTCTTTAAATTCCTTTTAAGTATTTTAATTTAACAGCACTTTGTTCTGCATTTTATATTATCATATTATTTACATGAATTTATTTGATGGCAGAAAAAATAAAGTGCTATTAAATGTTGGAAATAAAACAAAAAAAAAAACAAATGAATTCTCTAAATTTTTATTTATAGGGCACAGTGAAATAATTTAACAAATGCTAAAGAAAACAATTCACGGGTCTATTTCGTTAATGGTTTTTTTTTTTAGATTTTTTATTTCTAGATTTTTTTAGATTTTTATTCTATTTTTTTAGACTATTTCGTTAAAATTTTTCTTCTAATTCTAAAATAATATTTTTACTCTTGAAGATTGATTTGCCTTGTAAACTGTTAACTTAGCCATTCTATTATATCCCTAGAGAGAAATATGAGATAAAGAAGAGAAAAATTGTGTCTCTTCTTAACTTTCTTTCTCTGTGTCCCAGAGCACTAACAGATTTTGAGAACATGTCATTTTTACAGTTATCTGTTGCAACAGCTGAAATTTCTTTTAAGAAAGAAGAGTTTTATAGAATCATAAAAGGCTGAAAATTGAAACAATTTTTTTAGCCGAGGGTATTCAACAGGAAAAAGATGTGTCAGCATCTAGAACAATTTTATTCCTTAAATTAAACGAATTACTTACTTTATTAATGAAATGGACAAATAGATTGGTAGTTTTAAAATATAAACATACTGAATTTAAATTTTTATTTTTGTTACCAAATTAAGAATCTTTATACAGAAGTTTTATTTTAAAGATTAAAAATATAAGCAATTTTTAAATTTTTTTAACTGTCTTTTCTTGTTAATTAGAAAAAAAAGTATATGCAATCTTCCAAATTTTAAGTTACATTTTTGCTTTATTATTTAATTTTATATTGATTTGCTTTTATGTAATATTTACTTTATTAATAATTCCAAGCTTGTTCATAATGCATTCAATTGAATGCTTCATTTGGCAAATCAATTCGCCCCATAAAAAGGTGAAAAAGTTTAAACTTTTCCATCAATTTTTTTATTGCCTCAAAAAATGGGATTGAACACATCAAAAACTTCACACATCCCATCTTCAATAAGAAATAACGTAAACGATTATCTTCACTAATTAATAAAATTCTCGATTGTATTATGTATGAATGAGTTTATACTTCATTAATGTAGAAGATTTATCATATTAAGTTTAATATTTTATGAAACGAGCTGAATGTATTTAATTTGACAGCATTATAACATAGTCTATGCTGCAAACTTTCATTGATTTTCAAGATATTTCGAAAATAAGAATTTGTTACATATTTTATTGTTGTTTTGATAATGAATTAAACTCGTTATTTTTTTAAATATTTTATTATAGACATAATTTAAAAAATGCGAATATTGAAAATTGTTCAAGAATATAAATTACATTTATGTCTTTCACTCTCACTTAAGTTATTTTAATTTATATTACATATATCCAACATTTTATTATTAGATGGAAATTTTGATCATCAAAAACAAATTATACTATTTAGGAAAAATGTTCATTTACATAGTACACAACAAAATATTATTATATTTTAATAACTTTTATAAATATTTTACAGCATTAAGAGAATTATTTAATTTTATCATTTGAAAACTATCTCGTTTCTTTAAGGTCATTTGTAGCATAAGCACAAATTATTATTTTTATAAATATTGTAAATATTTTACTACATTCAGAAATTTATTTTATTTTTTTCATTTGAAACTTATTTTATTCTTAATTTTTGCTTTGGTTTGCTGTCTATTTCATATAATGAATGCAATTCCACAAAGAATGTGCATAAGATTTAATTTCCACCGAGAATTTATTGCTTCAAATACCTCCTAAATATTATGAGAAACAACTAATTATTTAAAAGCAGTTCGTTCATCATTATATTGCATTTGGTTGATAGAAATATTTAAAAATTAAATTATTATAAAGAATTCGTAATCTAAGAGGTCATGAGCTGTATTCCTTTTAATACTTTAAAAATTTGTAGAAGTTAACTAGTCTATTTTGAATTATTCCTAGTTTGGCTGATAATGCATTCTATTTGCCGATTAAGTCAGAAACAAGATGCTTTAATTTTTTTCAAATATGAGACATTACTGCATAAATTTTGAATTCACAACACAACAAATTTGAAAAATCACATCGACAATTTACGGTTTCGAAAAAATCATTACTGTTTGTGACACAATTTTTTTCTATTCTCTTAAAAAATCTGAACAAAAAACAACTTTTCAACTAATTTTTTATTCATTTCTCAAAACTTTTTCTTCTATAAAAATAGTTACCAATTTATAAATTTGAACAGGATGTTTTTGATACAGAAACTGAAAAAAATAAAACAATGACTTAGGAAAGCACAAACAAAAATAAAAAATAACAAGTCAAAGTCATTAAAAAATCTAAATATAGTTGTTTTGCGTTTAAAGAACTCTCACTAGATAAACAAATGATAAATACAGATTGTTATTTCAACTCTGTATGTTATTTTTAGGAATAAGTTATAAAAATGCCCTGAATTGTAATGAGATAATTAGCATGATTTAATCCAAAATAATTTTTTTCCTTACAGTATTCTTACAATCAATAATTTTAAAAACGTATTCAATAAATGTGGTTTCCTAAGCACCTTATCCCCTCTTTATACAATCATCAGATTTAACTTATTTGTAATTTTCATGGATTTTAATAATTTTCGTTTTAAATCTATTGAAGCAACAAAAACATTTCGTCAAGACTACGGAAAGGGTTCCACAAAAACCACTTAATCTTTAAAATTTTGGAAAAAAGGTCTGAATTGCTTTACTTTTGGTGAAAATCACTTTGAAGTTAGTTATTACTAATGTAATAAACTTTGACCAGTTAATTGATATCTTTATTTTGATATCATTTTGGATATTTGCTAATCACAATAATAACATGCAGTACACTGATTTGGAAACATTTTTGTATATTAGAAGAATTTGTAAATTGATTACATTAAGAAATAAATAAAAATTTACAAAAATGTATAATAGTTTCAGTTATTGTACGCATTTATTCCTTACACAAGTATTTTAAATATTTTAGTAAGATTAATAGTGTTGCGTGGAAATTACTAGAGATAATCAGAATAATATAAATTTTCTACATGTATTTTTTATTTAATATTAATTATTTTCCACATGATTTAAATTGTCGTTTTATTTTTGATATAGCTATTTGATAATTGAAATTTTTATAAACACTATTGTTGTTGTTTGTCGTGTGCCAACTAGGCTGACAACATAGGGTGCGCTGCTCCACTTTTCCAACTGAACCATATTTTGGTGTGGAGTCCGACGTCCTCAGTACACACATGCCATAAGTACCCGTTTATAGGGTAGGCAACCATTCACACCTCATTCATACAAGGAAAGGACAAAGGCAGGATAGATAGAGAGAAAGTACATCCATGCCCAAACCGGGATTCGAATCCAGGACCTCCTTATCCGCAGTCAGGCACGCTGACCACTAGACAATTTGGGCGGCATAAACTCTATTGAAATAGCAGTTTTATTTGTATTGCAATTTTGACTAACATAAATATTTTAAAGAGTTTTCTTCAATAAATTATTGTTTATTTTGATTCAAAAATTTTGTGATGAGTATATATTTATAAGTAACAGCTTTGAAGAAAGTACTTACTCCATAACAAAATCATCACTGGAAATTGTCATTAAAATTAAACCGTGTGAAGCAAAAAACATTTTAGTTTACAAAATATTGTATTTCAAAAGGTGGTATTTAGCGCGCTTTTTCTTTAACTATTGCTTCGAAGTTTTTTCAAAAATGCTAGTTCATAACTAGTTGTTTAAGACTCTTGTTATTTATCTATTAAAAAAATTAATTTTTATTATTTATCACAGTTCAAAAACAATAACCAAAGCAGATTTCATTCAAATCTGACATGATCAAAGTCTCAGTGTCAAGGTCTAACCTTCTAATGAAGCAGTTGATTACTGTTTTATATCAGAAACGCATACTATCAAATTTCATCAATTACGATTAGTGTCAAAGCAACAATATCTTAGCATGTTACTTAAATTAAAATTAAAGCATTATGTACAGAAATTTGATCGTTTCCGGTATTCAAATATGTGTATATTTTAAAATAATTTTAATATCGTTTGAACAACTTTAATCAGTGCTACATATGACTAATTATATTGTCATCCATTGATGATTGCGGATGGTATTTCTAACTATTAGAATATTATTTATAAAAGCATTTACTATCTGAATAAAAATCTTTGTACCATTTAATTAAAAATCTCTGAAAAATGCTAATGTCATTATAAGTTGCACAAACTAAAATATAAAAATGTGTTCCACATTTTTCTTCTTTTTTACTGTGTTTCTCATTTTTTTTTGTCTTATAAATCCTTTCGAATAATATTTTAAGAGCACGAACTAAATATAAAAATAATAATTTTTAATTTATTGTGCATTCTTTTTTAAACTATAAAACATTACTCATATTTGGATGGAATAAATCCAAAAACAAAATATCAACTTGATTGAAGTAGGTTCTCCTAATGTATTGACTTCCTGTAGCAGTGAATAGTGCAATTGCATCTTCCATAATTCATATTTCATAAATAATTGTGTTTTTAGAACAAAAGAGCATAATTAATACCATTTGTGTGGAAGTTAAAAGCTTTAAGAAATACTTAAATAAAAGGATTGGTCACTAATATATAATCAATGTTCTGTTCGGCAGTGTTTCAGCAGATTTTGCATGTAGATCATATCTACTTAAACATTGGTGATTGTTGTTCAACATAACCAACATAATAAATAATTACCTACTATATCGACGTCGTATATTAAGGCAATCATTAGATAATTATTTGCAAACTAATTCTAAGTGAAGGATACAATATTTTTGAGTAAGGAAGTCAATAATGCACTTAAAACAACTAACAGCTCAAATATTCTAAATTTATATCAAATAAAAACATCTTTGATTATCAATTCTTTTGATTAATCAGCTTTAATTTTTGATCTTTTGATTCTTTTGAAAAAACAATCTGATTGTTTTAAATGACCATCATATTTCCATTACTTTATAATGTGTACAAATTACTTTTGGCTTAAAGTCTAAGACTTTTTGACAAGAGTTATTTTAAAATTTCTTTTTTTTAGAGTTATAACAAAGATTTATCTTTTATTCTCGATTTGTTTCCTTGGAAAACAAAAGGCATTTTGATCGCCTATAAAACTTTCATCAAATGTTATTAGAATTTAATAGTCAAATGAGAAGGTACAGAGAAATTTTCGGCATGTTTATCCATGCGTTTCTTTTGAAAGAGTGCCTGAAGATAAGATTCATATTACTCAGAATTTATATTAGTTATAGGTTGTTAGTCTTTAAATTTTTATACTTCTCTTACGATATTCAGATTTATGCAATAAAGATCTTTAAATGTATTTTATTAAATGAAAATATTTTAATAGTTTAAAAAATTTGTTATAATAATAAATTATTTTGTAAGGAAAATAAATAAAAAATTTTTGAATTTCGAATATTATATATATATATATATATATATATATATATATATATATATATATATATATATATATATATATATATATATAATAAAGAGGAACTTTAAATATTTAAAAATATATAGAGTTCCTCCTTATATTTCTAATATATCTGACATCATCTAAAAATTTTGGTTTTGCGCATGTTTGCTAATGAAAAGTAATAAAATGATCAAAATGCAAAGCATAATCTTTTAAAAATTAATTTTTAAATCTTGTTTATACTTGGTAAACACAAATTTTTCTTTAGCTTTGAAATGAAAAATGTAATTGTATAACAATTAAAAATTAAAATTTCATTATTACTCAATTATTTTTTATTCCATATTTGTGTTTTTTATTTTCCCAAAATCTGTTGCATCAAATTTATTATTTGATCAAATTAAAATTGCACAAAACGTGTTTAATGATTCAAAAAAATGTTCGTAAATTGAATCCAAAATTGCTTAAAATAGATAGTTATAATTATATAAAAAATTTATTAGTATACAACGAGGGTTAATACATTTTATGCAATATCCATAGTTAATAGTTTTGTATATAAATAAACACACACACACATATATTTGAAAGCATTAGAACTTTTTAGCATTATCATACTTTTCAGTTATATTTTTGGTTGCAATTGGAATTGGAATCAAGTCTTACATTGCAAAATATTAACTAGAAGATTATCTAGTGAAATTACTTTACTTAGTTACTTTTCTTAAATTACTTTTCTCTGTAAGATTAATGCATTCATTAAAAAATTGCAGGAAGAAAGTACTGTTACGGTTCTATTCTTGTATGGTTGTTCATTTATAGTATAAAAACAGAATCTTTCTTTAAGCAATATTTCGATAATTTAAACTGTTAGAAAATAAATTTAACAATCACTATATAATTAATTATTCGGGAATTACAAAAAAACGTAAGGAAATAAAATAGAAGAGAATATGAATATTATATATTCCTATTTTACAAAGCATAGCCCCCTAAGTAGAATATAATAAGATTATTAACATATTTATAAATTTAAGTTCAGTTATAAGAATTATTCCTCAAATCCATCAAATTTAGTTTTATATGAATGTCTTATAATCAATTTTGTTTTTCATCTTACCTTATCACAAAGCTGATTAAACCATCAAATAAATACTTTATTTTTTTTATTTCTAAGACCTTTTTCGGTAAGCATTTGTTTCATTTAAATGTTTTCAAAATTTAAAACATTTTTTCATTAAAAGTATGAAAGAAATACAATGTATTTTTTATTTTATTGCATTTTACAAATAGCTGCTTCATGATTTTTTCATACTCTTTATATAAATTATAAACAATTAAGCATTCAAATTATAAATGTAACCATAAAATAAAAAATTTGAGTCATTCAATATTGCTTTCATTTTAGCTTGAAACATTTTTTGGTACATACATTTTTAGTTATTTACATACTTATATATCTGAACTTTGAAAATTATATAACAATTTAGGAATTTAAATGATAGTATAATTTTCCTTATTAATAATATTGCACTTATTATATAATACTTTATTAATAGTATTACATGTATTGTATCGTCAATATATTGTAATATATCATTATAATTAGTCAATATCATATTTATATAATTTTTAATGGTTTATTATAAAAAACATTGGAGAAGATAATATGAATCAAAATACGTGGCACCTAATTTTATAAATAAATATACAAATTTTAAATTCTATTTTAATATAATTACAAATACTCTTCATATATGGTTTTATTAGAAATGATTTCATTCTTTGAATGTTTAAGAAAGTATAAAAGTTTCTAAAGTTAAATACTTATTTACTGAAAAATATTTTAAAGTAATGTATTTTCAAATATAAATCTTTAAGAGCAATTCTATAATAAACGGTTATAAACTTTTAAGCGCAAAAACTTACTAAACAAGTTATTTTTCAATATTTACTGCGAAAAATATTTTCTTTGCTTTCTAGACATTTTATAAAGGTTGCAAGAAACCACTTTTATAAATAAAATGCTTGACAAATATCATTCAAAAAAATTTTATATAACAATGATAAATATTGTTTCATATTTCCTTAAAGGAATTTTTGTTGAATATTTTCTATAGTTTAAAATTAAAGGATTACTTTTAGTTTAAATATTTAAAAAAAAATATTTTGAAACTTGAAACAAAATTTTTGATTAATGTTTTAATAATTTTATTCTAAAATAATCATTAGAAATTACAAAGGAATTCATTTATCAAAAATAAAAGATAACATTTTTATATACTAAGATAAATTAAAATAGAATATTTTCTTGTTATATTGTAATAAGCAATAAAGGAAATCCTCTTGATTATATATACACATATATGTGTAAATAGATACATATAAATATATATGTATGTCCATATGTTCCATATGTGTGTATGTCCGTTCTTTCTTATCCGTTTCTAAACAGATTCATTCACAAAACAGAAAATACTCAACATTTGTATTCAAATAGAATGCATTAAATAAAAACATAGTTTCTAAATGAGAATCATAAATTATAGACTTTTGATGGATATACAAAAGATATGGTGGTGCAGCAATTGAACTTCCAAAGTATCACATTTTCCTTCATCATTGGTTCGATTACATATTTTTAACCATGAGATACTATAAATTTAAATGTTGAAACTTGATAACCTTATTTATAGTTTCAGAATAAAATTAGATTTGAAAGATGATAATTTGTTATTTCAAAACGACTTATTTTTGTTACTTTTAATCCATATGTCAAATTTCCTAGTTAAATTATTGAAATTCGTACAAAGAGTATCGGTCAAACATTTAAAAAAATTTTAATCAAAAATATAAAAAATTGAGCACAATATAACGGATTTTGCTTAAATATGAATATATTGCATAGAAATTTTAAACTAAATACATATAAAAATTGCATATGTCAACTGAAAAAATATAAACGAAATATATTATTAAAATACTTAATTATTCCTGCATAAATAAAAAATTCACTCCATTTGTAAAGAAACGTATTTTTTTAATATGTAATAATAAATGTGCGATTTAAATTAAGATAACTTAGAAAAAAGAGATGATTGCGGAAAGGGAAAAGGTGGTATCTTTAAGCGAAAACATCTTTTTGCTTTACATGCACTTTAGAAATGAAACGATTATTATAAATACATATATTTAGTTACTATATTTTAAATCAAATACCCATTTAACACCTTTGCTCCGTCGATACACGAAAGTTTTTTTTTTTTTTTATCTAAATTTTACTCTTTCTAAAAGTATCCGTTGCTGTAATGTTTCACATAGTTAAAGCAAATGAAGCAATATTTTACTTGCCAAGTACTTATAAATGAACAACTGATATAATATATTCATTTGATGATATATTTTATAATAAGAATATATTTTCCATATTTTTCCAGCATTATTTGCTGTTATGCATTTTAAAATTTTTGACTTTTCGTAAAAATACGGCTACACATAATTTTTATTTACAGTGACGAATTATTAATTAGAAATGTATTATTGATTAGGAACGAATAATAATCTTGCTAATTTGCATGGAAAATAAAATAAATTACTTTAAAAAATATTTATTCACTTTATTTTTTCTTAAATATGCATAGTTAAAAGGACAATGTAATTTATAACAAAACTTTTTAACATAATTTAAGATAAAATAAATCAAAAAATTAATTTCTACAATTTTAATGATGAACTTTCATAAAATGTATACATTGTGTTCCAAATTTGGTACAGATGATGTATAATCCAGGATACCAAGTTCTGGTTTAGGTGATTTTTTGGTGGATTTTCTTATGTATCTGGAAAGCTAGTTTTTATTACGTTCTAGATATAGAGACCTGTAAAAACTATATAGAAAATTCAATTTTGGGAATCCTAGTATTTACGTCATCGCGAGACATCACAATACGTCGTCTTGGCTGCATTTCTTCATCGCCAAAAAAATTCAGAATTTGGAATCCTGGATTATACGACATCTGTGCCTCAAACTTAAAAATAAATTACTTTAAATAAAAAAATATGCCAAGGAAAAACTTATTTTAGAACTTAATAGAGTGATTTATGTTAAGTTTAAATAATAATTGAAAATTAATTTATTTGATGAACCTGTAATGATTAACTCGTCATAACTTAACTAATTTTCAATTTACTAGTTATATTAATTAACTAATATTACGATATTTAAATTCATTTATCTTTGCATAACTAGCTTATGGGAATATGAATATTATTTGAAATATTTCCATAGTGCTTATAGAATAGGCACTAATAGCACAATTTTCTATTAAGAATATTGTGAACATACAGACACAAAGGAATCTGATAAATAGACTTCAAAATGTCAGAAATTTATTGCTGGCTGATAAATATATAATTTATGGGTTTTGGAGCAGCAAGTGAGAGTTATTATGTGAATACTTCTTATCAGGCAAGAAGGTCACAAGTTCGATACAATTAAACAAAGGGAAATAAGAACTAAATTTTTACCTTATGCATAAGATTCTAGGCACTAGGAATTTATTTGAGTCTCTTACTTTACGACAGGTGAGTACGACCAACTATTGATAAAATGTCTTTTCGAAATGGAATTTACTTGATTGGTTTTAAAATGTCTTGAGACCGCCTTATGCGTTAGGCTATTCTCTATGCATTGTCAAAGCAAGGGATTATTTCTTCTCATAAGGTGGAAATCCAATGGTTTCAAATAATGGTTTCGGGCAATGACAGCGAATAAGACCATAATAAGCAACTCTTCTTCAAGTGTCTTCAAGCACTAATTCAAACTCAAATTAATATGAATAAATGCATGATTCTATGTGCATTCACAATAATATGTATCGGTCGTGATGTACTACAATACATTTTTTACTATTCAAATATCCATACTTAGAGCCGTGGTCACCAAATGATTAGTGCACACACCTTCCGACCGGAAGAGATGGGTTTGATTCCAAATGCCGCTAAGACACACCGAGTACATGCAATATACGTACTCGTTAAATCTGTGGAATCAAAAGCACTGTGGTATGTCATTGAGCAATTACCGTGAATGTAATAGTCTGGAGAAAATTTCCTCCCTCTCCAGATCAAAAGCTTTCAAATCAGAATGAATCCTCTGGTGGTTCTATCTATCGAAGGAGTCTTAGAGCAAAGTCGTACTTTCAGCTGAGTGATACTCTAATTAAACGATCTTTTGTTTAATTTTTCAAACTTAATTTCATAACCGTCGGCTAATGAGCTTGTCTTGTCCAAGTATTATAAGTAACAATGACAAATGTTTATATTCTCCAGTCATCCATACTGCAAACGAAAATGTCTGTAGTTTGGGCTTAAAAGAAATTCATGCAATAGGACAATTCCTTACAAACATCCTAAATTGCTTCAATCAACATTAATTTTTCAAGCAATTGCCAAATGTTGTATGAATATTGCGTTCATTGTGATATGGTGGAAAATGCAGTAAAATTTTCTATCAGTGTCATGCGCACAATATACTTGTTTTCATATTGTATGCCAAAACGGTTGAAATTTTTTTTATCTATATTCACATGATTAACAGTTGATTACGATTACAAATTTCTGAAAGAAATAACTCAAAGTCTTTCTGAGTAAAGATTCTTTTCTTCATTTGATTGAGAAACGTGTTCGGATAATATTTGCGTATAAGGCAAACATTTCACATTTATTTTACGACGTGCTCTGAAGCTACAAAAAAGAAAATTCTGCACATCAAATAAAAAACATAACTCAAAAATGATTTACGTTCCTCAAACACATTATTTTTACATTTTATTACTTATAATAAAAACTGACGTTGGTCATAGCGCTAGGTTTAGAAATTTGAATTATTCTCACATATCATAAATATATTCATGATTTGGATAACTTCAATGTGCAGCTTTTTTTGTAATTAAAATATACTGGTGTCCTCCAAAAAACTACTATTTTACTTCTAGAAATAAAAGAAAATATCTTTCTCTATTATTTTAAAAACTGATGTTTGTACAATACAATATTTTAAAATTTCGTTTTACGCATCTAGTATTTTTAATGAGAAAGAGAGTCATTGTGTTTTTTCTTAAATGAAACATGTAGACTTTGAAGATGAAATGTAGAACTCTACCAAATTTGGGTGAGAAATTATATATTCTGGGGAAAAGAAACACAGCCTAACTTCAGCGATTATAGCTTAAACAACTTAAAAAAGTGCATTGTAAAATTTAATCGTCGCAGAAAGTAAATCAGTTTATTCACTGAATATTTCTCTATTAATCATAACAATAAATCTATCATTTACTTATTAAATTGAATAAAAATAAAATGTAACTTTCCTTAAATTTAATAAATTTTCATTGACTAAAGTGATAATTTATAAAACTTTATATTATAAATTTTTTGTTACAAGCAATTGCGTTAAAAATATTTCTTATAACGTATCACAAATTACATATATAACGTATAATAAACTACACATAAAACCATGAACAAGAATTTTAAAGTTTAGTCATAAAATATGCGTGAACTGCATGCATTTTATTAGTTATTTTTGAACAAATTAAAACTATATCTTAATAAAAGGCATCAAGGAACATTGATAAAATTAAGAATATTTATCAAAATGTTTTACAAAGACTCAAATATTGGGTATTACGCTATTATAAAATTAATCATCGAGGTGATTGATAAGCTGTTTCAAGCAGAGATAAAATTCGGTGTTTAAATAAATTTTGTCAACAAATGATAACTATTTAGTTTATAAAATCCAAATAAAAGGTTTGTTATTTTTAGTAATTTCTATAAAAATGTAAACCTATTATAAAATATAAGACATAATTATTTGCGACTGTTATTGCTATTTTTTTCTTTCCCGTTACAATGATTATCAATACAATAAATTTATGAATACGTTCATTGATAGAATTGTACCAAATTTTGTGATGCATTTAATCTGCCATTATAATTTGTTTCAACTTATGATTTTACTAGATTCTATTTACATTTTATTCAAATCTAAAATCAAGAAATTTTCGAATATTTTTAAATTTTAATTTAAGTATGATAAAAATAAAATTATGATATAAATTATAAAGTTTACATTAATGAAAAATATTTAGTGTAAAAATATTTCTACTTTTTGAACGTATTTGGCAGAGCAATTAATTTTAATGTACATTTTAAAAGTATCTATTGCTAACCAAAATTACCACTAAATGTCAGCTTTTGAAATAAATGTCTAATTTAAAAGGAAATTGATTGCAGTAAACTGTGTTCATTGCTTCTAAGTATTAAAATTTTCGTCAAATTTCTTCGACTGCAATGCTTGTGGTTAATTTTGCGGAGTATTTTTTTAAATCTTTAATTGAATATTATGCAGATTGTGGCTTTTTATTTTAATTATTTTTACAATCTACTTAACTTTCCCTTCACTAATTCTCATATTTTATTTGATTTTCAATTTGCATCCGATTGTGTGAGTACATATTTAAAATTAAGTGGTTGATATTTTATCACAATAACTACTATAAATTAATATTTTTATCTTATTTATATTAATATATTTTATCAAAGATGCAAAATATATTTGAATACCTTTTTCAAGGGCACAAGGAAACATATCTTAGACTAATTTTACAGAATTTACAAGAGTTTTAGTGAAAGAATTTGTTTTTTCATGAAAAAATATTTTATTTGGCTTAAAAAATTTTATCAAAAACTCCAGAAATGTATACTTGATAGGTTTTTGTAACTTATACAGAGGAAATAACTAATTAAAATCTTATACAAATATAATAATTACAGAAAATAAAATGAAGAAAAATTTATATTAAAGAGAAAATTACATTTTTGAGTTTATTTACACATACACACAAAACAAGTATTTTATGAATTAAATAATCTGAGATCTTTTAAGCATAGAAATAAGTATATAAAATCAGGTACAATATTTAAACAAAGTTTAGTATTTTAACAAACTTGAAATAATTTCCTAATCACTAATAAATTATATCATTAGATATGCAAGAAGGAAGGGATATGGCTTTCAAATCAAGGCAAATAAATTATAAAAGAAAAATCACAAAAGGGAGACCATTATTGATTCAAGTAGCCATCAATTTGTGAACATTGTGAAATGAAAGAGCTTTATTTTATGCCTCGATTTTATTTAGTTAATTTTTACATGACAAAAATATTGAATATATAATATTTTTTTTGCGTAGTCGAATACATTAAGGAAAATTGTTTACGTTATAAAAAACGTTTGACTAGTGATGCGATGAGAAAATTGCTTATAATTTTAAAGTTTGCATACAATATTCATTTGAGTTGGATAACTTAATTGATTAAAAATATTTTGTATCAGAAAAATAACACATTTATATGTTCCTTTGAAAATCTCTGATGAAATATTATAAGTAATCATATAAAGATTAGAAGGTAAGAAATATTAAAAATGAAATATATATCAACTTTTAGGTATACAAACTTATCTCTTAGTATGCAAATTGATTTCTATGCATCTGATATTAATATTAATGCATAGAAATAATAAGATTGAGGTTATAAAATTTTATTTCAGAAATAATTAACGTAGACATTAATGTGTACTTCAGATGATAATGAACATTCCTGTTATGTCTAAAGTGAAATCAAAATTAATTTCTTAGATCATGGATTGTGTATGTCTAAGGAAAATCAAATATGTAGATTATATTAGGAATAGAATGAGACGTCAAAATTATATTCTAAAAAATAATTTAAATTTAAAAGGAATATATATTAGCTTTCAAAACTACCCAAGCAGTTTAATTTGTTTATCTACTTTTATCATTTAACTTTCCTAATTAAAAGAGCTTGGGATTAAAACAATCCTGTCATGTTCAAAACTATTGTATTTACTTAGATAATTATCCGTTTATACGTGATTTGTAATAAATCTTTAAACTTTGATTTTATGAGCAAGTCAGATTTTGTTAGTAAAAGTATGTTTATTGCAGAAAAAATATTCATGGTTAAAATTAAATACTCTTGGATAAATTAATTTATCTTTTTATTTTTAGAAATAAGCATTCAGAATATATTATAATTATATCAGACTTAAAATTTTTAGGAGAATGTTATTTTATTAAGAAAAACATCTCTTAAATAAATTGTGTGTCAGTCATTGTGTAAATATATACGATCCTGCCGTTTGTGGCTTCTATTTCGAAATAATGCTACATTTCTAATATAACATTTTACATTCAAAAAACTTTTAATTTATTTTCCTTGGAGGAAATGTAGAAAATTGGGAAAAGGGTCTGAACATAAAGTGAAATGAGACACAAATTAAATTAAATTCTGTTATCGAAATATCTGAGATTACTTTGTGCTCTGATTGATAAAAGAAAGAAAATAGTATGAAATAACTATAACAATACATTTCCAACTCGAAATTAAATAACACTGAAAATTTTATTGGAATTCATTTTTCTGATTCCATTAAATAAACTTTAATAGAATTTGATTTATTTGTTTGAAAAATTTGGTGGATAGCGCAACAAATAAATAGATATTTTATTCAGTTTTCCGTAAATGCATGATATTACTTCGAAAGTTTGAAATCAATGCGTTATTATTAATTTAACTATAATCTTCGCGTTTTTCTTTATAACTGCTTTATTTTATCATTTAAAATCGATGGTGTTAATGTACGTTTTTGATAGTTTTGCTGTGATCATCTGATGATAAATGTTTAATTTTCTATATATAATAATTTGGAAAACATAAAAAAATAGCTCGTTACACATATTTTATAAACTTACTCATCTACTAAAGCATTAACATTTCCAAGTTATTATTTTTACTAGCTGACTTTAGAATCATACTTTATTGATATAGCATAATGAACAATCTAACATCTAGAAACTTTTGAAAGAAAATAGGAATTCCTTCCCGCATCGCTTCTGAAAAATATAATACTGTATTTACTTATCGCAAGGAACAACTGGATGTCATATAAGCACCGAATCTGACACAAATGCATGCTATAACCAAAATTCTGTTTTTCAATAATATCTAGCATTGAAACCGGGAACTCTGAGTTCAAAGCGGTCTTATCAGGATGCCATATTCCCTAATAGAAAAAATACATATATTTTTTAATTTTATGAGTACTGTTCAGCAATGACTTGGAATGGAATGGAAAATGGAATTTGACAAAATTTACTCAAATATTAATTTATAATATAGGCACAGAAACCACATGATAATGAAAGTTGTGTCTTGCAGTGCATGTATAACCGTACATTTAAGAATTTAGTAAGGGTATGTTATGCTGTTACACCAATATACTTCCTAGCCACAGTTGGGCTCTACCAATTAGTGAAAGCAGCCGAGCAAGTGTCTTTATAATTCAGAAGTATAAATTAAACAGAAGACCCCTTAGTTCTCTTGACCTACCACTCACGATTAAGTGCCCCAATAGCCTTTAGTGAACACGATGAATCTTCAGTTAATCCGGGATCCAGGCTCACTAGCTACCGATAAAGAAAAAATCGCCCTAACCAACCACGTCAACTCAGCCAAACTAAATGTATGTTACATTTCTTAAGTTAAATGCTCGTTTCATTATCGTTAGAGGTAAATTTAAATGCAGGAGAAATACAAGAAGGTCTCTTCTCTGCATCTCACGAAGTTTATGAAAAGTAGTAAATATAAAGTCAATCAATTACAATTGCTGTTATGAATAATTACTTATGTATGCGAAATATTTTCATACAAAATTAAATATTTCCATTGCATAGCTCTACTTTATGTTTTTCAGTATATGCTCTACTTTCTTTCTAGTCAAATTTTTTTAATTTATTACATTTTACAAGTGTTTTGAATTATTTTAGTAAAATATGATTTTTAAAATAACGTGATAAGATATGAAGTATTTGTGAATCAAGTCATTACAATGAAACTTTATAGATAATTGTATTGTTATGTACTTTTCATGATTATCTTTTTAAGTCTACTTTATTCAGTTGCTTTGATGAAATATTAGAAGTAATTTTTTCGTTACTGATTCAGAAACATATGAAAATCCTTTTGAAGTAAGCTCCCAAGAATAATTATTACTTCTAAAACTATCTAGCATATGTTATGTTTTAACAAATTAATATTGACCATACTAATCAAATAGATAATCTTAATGATTCGTCTTAAATATCAATTAGAAGAGAGTGAATTTCTTTACTATGTAATTAAAGCATTTTATTTGGAAAAAATTCTTTCATATTTGATGGTTTTTTTATCCATATATTTTTCTCCATAACTCCTTATTTTGTTAATAATAATTTATTATTTAACGAAAAAGAAACCATGGATTTGATTTTTTATATTTTTAAATAAAAAATTCTTAACTAATAGATTCATGACAGAAAATAAAATAAATATTGATTTTTTTCAAAACAATAAAAACATTTTGATTGAAAAATATTTCATATGTCATAATTCTGCATGATATCCATAAACAACAAAAGATTATTGAAATGTTGTTACAAATCAATTATCTGAATTCCTTTTATGTTTTCCATCATTCAAAAAGAAAGAAGCAATTAAAGTCTTTTAGATAACTTTCAAATGAATATAAGTATCTTATCCTTCTTAGCAAATGCAAATAAATAAATAACATATTTTATAAAAGCAATCCTTAGTCGCTAAAAAAATTATCAATAGAAAACCTTTCAACATGTTAGATTTCAAGGACTGTAATTGGAGAAAGTTTGGCCGTAAAAACAATTCATAATCATCAATTAAAAGAAAAGATTTCATATCCAAACTATTTTGCATTGTATTGATTTGTTAAAGAGGACAATTAGACATTTAAATTTAGATCACCTGATGCAATTAGTATCGGTTAAGGTAAAGAAAATTATTTTGATGGGAAACAGAAGAATTCCGAAAAGAGATTTTTTATTCTTTAAGGATGGGTATTTCAGACAAAACTTTTTGCAATTAACAGAAACCCAATTGAGACTTGTTCTCGTGAATGTAAGAGGAAAATATACAGACTTCAGTTAATAGCTTAGAATATAGTTGTAAATTTTTTAACTTAATCTGTTATTTACATAATTTTGATAAATATTTAAAAATCAATTTATTTAAGATTAATTAGTGATAATAATCAACATATTTTCAATTTCATTTGATTAATCTTTTAAATTGCTTAATTGTCTTCAAAATTATATAACTCGTAATTAAAAACTAGGGACTTGAGTTAAAACACTAAAAATAAATAAATTTCAAGGAAAAGTTATCATTTTAAATATGATATGTATGTATTTCAAACAAGGATTGAAAAAAATATGATTCATTCAAAATTATATAATATTTGTTTTAGCTCACTGTTATTTGCTAAACAATGTGCTAAAAGGATACCTATTTTTTAAAATCTTCAATTAAGTATTAACTTATATAAGATTCAATAATGGTTATAATTAGATATTCTTAACTAATAATAAATGATTTTCTAAACTGCTTTGAATTTTTAAAGCATTATTTCCAAAATAGACCCACAAGTGATCCCGTGGCAAAAAGTTGACTATTTAAATATAAAGAATTAAAAAATATCAAACTTCAAACTATCGCACTCCTTTTAAACTCGAAATTGCTTACAAACATCATCTAAATTACGTTTGAAGAAAATTATAATTAATTGAATATTATGTATATTATGTTTTAGCCTACAGTTCTTGGCCGAACAAATACGTTAGTAGCTTATCATGATTCCAAAATCAAACGTGGATATGGTCCCAATAAAGTCGTTAAATATGTTATATAATCAGAAAGGAAATTTAAAATTTATGACGTTCGAAATAATTATAGGGATAGGCTCTTCATCATATCCAGGTGTCCTTTGTTAATGATAAATTGTTGCTGTTTTTGCATTCAATGTATATTATTTGGCACATACCAAAAGTGTGGCCTTAAGCTTTAGCTCGTTTAGCTCATACATAAATGCAATCTAGAAATCATAACTTTGGGTTACACATAAATATAATACTCTTAAACATGAAAATATACCTATTTACCTACTTACTTACGTAAGATAAGGAACTTACGTGCTTATATTTACTTAATTACAATCTAGCCTATTTAAATAGGAGTTTTTCTCACTTACAATTACTTTCGTTGTAGTTGATTGCACTTCTGTTTACTTGTTGACGAATAATGATTTAAATCAAGGACTTTTTTATGGATTAAGGTAATGAATGAAAGAGATGTTAATTCAGCATTCAACTTCCGTTATCTTAAATCTGTAGCACAAAAGAAAACATGTAATGAGTATATATTTAGCAAGTAAACATCATTAGCTGTTTTGAGAACGTTTTTTTTAATTTTCGTTGACTACGTGTATGTAATAATAAACTTTGTCTGTGAAGTTTATTGTGCCTATAGAGATTATCGACAAAAGTATTTTTACAGACATTATGACTATATCAAATGTCCTTCCTGATCTATATCCTTCTGAATTCAGGAATAATGTACAGGATAAATAAAATCAATAAGATTATTTATTTTAATGAAAATAAATAAAAAATGAAAGGCTACTGAAATATTTATAAGCGACAAGAGAATAATAGGATTACTTAAAATTTCCATTCAAAAACAAATCTAAATTAAAAAAGAAAACTATTAAACTTCAATTACTGAATTTTCGTTCAAGTGTTAAAACATTTCTTGTCTAATATGAAGAAAAGTATAAGGGCGTTCTATATGCAGTACAGGGTGACAAAATAAGTACACTTAACAAGATAATGTTAAACTATTTTAATAAAGTTTTAAGAACACATTTAATTTGTAATTACAATAAGAAAATACATTTATAAAAGTGACGTGAAAGTGAATAAATTTGTAAAAGTGATTAACCTTTCTCAAACTGTGTTTTTTAAATCCTTATAAGCACAATTTGTTAAAAACTCTAACAATTTGCACGCGGGCAAACGGTTAAAAATTGAGATATGTTACAAATAACTACGTAAATGGTTCCAGATAAAGGTCAATATTCTCAGTTCCAGAAATTCAGTTCAAAACATAGTGATTATTCTTATTTACAAATATTTAAAGCTAGAAATTAAAAAATGCGTAAAATTTTCTCTGTAATTTTCCTGTAACAAATCTCATCCATATAATAATTATTTGTTAATAAATAACCAAAGTCTAGTTTCAACAACTTTTCAGACAACTGTAAGAAAAGAACATCCTGTTTTTTGTTGTTTCGAATCCTTCAGAGATCTAGCGGCAGCTAGATCAGATCCATGAAGCATCCGTGTATTGCTGATTTTGTATTTTTTTCACTTAATCACATTCTTTTTACTAACTTTGAAATTATTTTATAAAAAGATGAAAAACACATTACAAATAATAAGATAAATAAATTTATTTCAGAATTTCTATTTGTGAATAAATATTTTTCCTACCACAATCTCACTAAATTTTTTTTCTGTTAACTTAAAATGTATAATTTTAAAATTTTAAATTATTTATGCCAATTTACGAATAAAATACTTCTCAAAGCTAATATTAACTGCATTTTTTGTTCATTCCATCCATTTATTTCAATAAAATAGCTCTTTATTTACAAGTTTTGAAAAGCGAATAAATAAATAAATAAATATAATAATATTATGTTTATTTAAAAAGTATTTGCTTATGAATCAATAAATACTTTGATTATCTAAAAAAGGAAAGGTTTTCAGAATTTTATATGCTATTCCCAAATTTATAAATATATATTTCAAATAATCATTGAAACTTTATTGGAGAATATTGATAAACCTGGTTTTATTAATTGAAACATCCGATTCGATGTTAAATAATTATTCTTTAATATATATCACTTTTCCCATATAATTTAAAAATAAATTTCAATGCTTTACTTAAAAATATACTTGGGAAGCGAAATTTTACATTAAATGTTAAAATCAAATTTACAAACTTTTCTTTTGTTTATATCCTTTACAATACTACATACCTTTATGTATAAACATATCAACAAATTTCTCAAAGCTATTTTAATAATTATTAGGTTGGTGCGTATGAAATGTCGGATTCTTAAGTGATTGTATAATACTGCATATCTTTCTTCAAAAGCTGTTTATTCAATCAAAGTATGCTCCATTCGCTTCAATACACTTCTCCCAACGAGATTTTAAAGCGTAGATGCCTGTCTTAAAAAAATTTTGGTCTTTAGAATTAATAAACTCTGATATCGAGTTTTTTAGACTGTCTTCATTTTCATAGTGTTTGCCCCTTAAAAACAGCTCTAAATGCTTGAAAAAATGAAAATCGGTCGGCGAGAGATCCGGTGAATATGGTGGATGCTGCAATGATGAGCATACGTTTAACCGATCCAGCTTATTTCGCTCTGTCAGTGCGTGCGGTACTCACTTGTCCATCTTCTTAACCTTGCCAATCTCAGAAAGGTGTCTCAATATCGTTGTATGGTCAACTTTCATCCTGATAGCAAGTTCCCTCGTGGATAAGGCTGGATCCGCTTCCACTAGAGCCTTCAGGTCATCATTCTTCACAGACGCTTTGGGTCTTCCGCGCGGCTCATTTTGCAGTGAAAAATCGCCAGTCCGAAATTTTTCGAACCAACGCTGCACTTTCCGATCGTTAACCGTATTCTCCCCAAACGCTTGGTTTATGTTGCGTGCAGCTTTTGCAGCACTATTACCAAGTTTGTACTCATATAAGAAAATGACGCGAATGTCGGCAGAATTCATATCGGCAATAAACTCAAAAGAAATAAAAAAGGGAAGACCTTCGAGAAAACCTATTTTGCTGAAATGAGTCTCTGGCAATGGACAATACGAGTATGAATGAGGTTATGCCAAATACAAAAGTATAACGAAAACAGGGAGGAAAACGTCCGCATGTAAAGAGAATCCGACATTTCATACGCACCAACCTAATAATATAATTTCTCAATGTACAAAACAGCTGGAATTTTTTTAACAAAATCTTCCAAGTAAAGCTTGTATAATGCTTAATTTTATCAAAAGTTTCTCGCCAACATTCGTTTGAAGAATATCTCTTTAAAATATTTAATATATTTTATGAAAATATTTTAGTATTGTAAGTAAATGCACTTTGTACTGGTATATAATTTAAGCATTTCATTCCGAATTATCAAAATATATTTAATTTTCCAATTAAAACTTATATATATATATATATATATATATATATATATATATATATATATATATATATATATATATATATATATATATAACAATCTACTAATGACTAATTTTATGTCACAAGCATCGAAATTATTACTTTCAGATTTTTGGGATTATTTAAGTGAATGTTATACAAATATAACATGATTTGCATGTTATAAGTTTATCGATAACTTCTTCTTTTGGCATCATTAAATAACGCATATATGGCCTTATACATTATAGCTCAATGAACCAAAATCATGTTGTGACAGCAATCAATCAAAATGTAAAATAAATTGTACAAAACAGCTGGAATGAAAATATGCAAATCATAAAACTTGCACATGGTTATTTCTTTAGTGACATAACATATTTTTTTTATATTAGATATTCATTGCTCACAGCAGTTGTTGCCGAAATCCCAGCATTTAAAAATGTATGCTTAATTGATTGATGTACAACATCAATTATACGTGCTTTTTAAATAGTATCCTAAGTTAAATGAATAATTGAACTCAATTACTTCGTCTGAGTTGAAAAAAAAAGTTAAACGAATAATTTTAATCAATTTTTAAAGCACATACATCTTTTTCCTATTAAATTTGAAAATTATATTAAGGTAAACTTTAACTTACTTTCAATCATTCAAAAAATAAAGGGAAGTTATGGTTAAATAAAAAATGTATAAGGGCAGAATATGATTGTAGGATATGAAACTTAGAAAAATCTTAATACTTAGTAGTAGCTTTCTATATGGATGTTAAACCGTATTAATACAATTTTAAATGAAATTATATGAGAATTATACTTTTTTTCCCATAAGATGTTTCAGTCCATGTTTTTCAACACACACAGATTTATTTCAAAAATTATATTTCAATGAAATTGCTAAACAAAGAAGATTGTTTTCGTAAAGAATACAAGTGTAAAGAAAATATATTTAAGACAAAATTCACATTTTATTTAAAATTTTCTTAACTAAAGCTATTTAGATCGCTAAACCAACGAATATTACTTTCAGACAAAATCAATAGCAAGTGTGATATGCATTCCAAGACAGTTTGAATTTCTTTTCTGATTTTGAAAAGTAGCAATTTAGATTTACGTTTTCTTCGTAAAAATTATTTTTCTTAAAAAGCTTTTTTGCTTTTTAAGACTACCTTCGATTTTTTCTCATATTTTGCTTTTATTCCTTCAAATAAATTGGAGATTTAAGATATTTGAACAAAGTGATGAAATTCAAACAATGGTTATTTTCTTATCTATATTCAAATATTGAACTGCAAAAAAATGCATTATTTAAGTGAAAGATTCGTTTTCGTCAAAAATATACTTGAGTTGTTATCGATTCATCTTTTTATACTTAGAATATTTCACACAGAATATCGTGAAAAATAATTTCATTTTTTTAACATTTCGCTTTTCATTTTGAAAAATGAATCATATTTTTGTGCTGTAACTATTCTATAATATTTATTTAATTCACATAAGATTACCGCTGTGGTAAAAGGAAATTTTCTTAACACAAAGATATTTACTAATGTATTTAAAAATATCTTAAACATTAGAAACATTTATAGTCGTATAGAGAAACGAATAGATTATCCCAATGATTCCCAAAAATTTTATTTCATTAAATAATAATTTTCAAGGTAATGCAATGGTAGTTATGATATTGAATTTCATTGTAAATAAAACATGGTCATAAGAAATAAAATCATGCTGCGCATAAAATAATAAATTATCATATAAAATGCATGCATAACATAATGGAAGCCTAATTATTAAGCTACAAAAGATTTCATTTATATTAATTAAAAGCATTGAATTTTATTCTCAATGTCAAGAGGGTAGTAAAAATAATTTAGCTAAAAAAATTAAAATAATTATTACATGTATTCAAAATGCCTTAAAAAGTGCAAATCATCATTGTAAAATTTCTATATCATTATCATAATACGGAAATGATAGAGATTTTTACTTTATGTTATTTCTATTTAATAACCAAACGAGCTAATATTTCCTTTACTGAAGAAAAACCTATTTTCAAATTATTAAATCGTCATATTTATCTGACATTTAATAATAATGGAATTTTCAAATAATTTCTATCAACAACATGAAATACAAGATTTTATCTTGAATGAATAAAGATAAATATCTATCACAAGAAATTTGAGAATTATACTTGATTTATATGTGAAGAGTCTTACACATACTACCTCTAAAAAAATACTGAATTATTTTTTTTTTAAAAAGTGGAAAATTTTTATGATTATATTCTTCTTCTTCCTGAAATCAAATAATATTTGGTAACTATCATACATAATTTTTTTAATTATTACTAATATAATACACTTCCGTTTTTAAAATTTTGTAAAATTGAATTTTACATTAGAAATAAAAATCAGTTTTTTGTTTTCATTTTTAGGTGTCTTTAAGTAAACGAAAATAATTTCAAATCATACCGCATAGTCAAAAAGATTCTATTCTAAAAATAAAAATTTCCAATTAATACAACAAACAACTGAAAATCATAGCAACTCTTGTAAATTAAAATAATGCGTTTAAAATTATTAGTAATCTCTATTGGCATCAGGTTGGTATGCTGGACAGATTAGTCGCCATGATCTCCTTCTCTCTGGTTTTGCAGTCCTTTCTTGGATTTGATCTACTGAACGTGGACGTTCTTGAGCTTCACTGTTTTGCTGTTAATAGAACCAATTAAAATATCCTATACACTTGTACTTCGTTCTTAATAAAGTTAAGTTTGAAAATTCAATACATTCCACTTTATTACAGAAATACAAAGTTTACAACCCGTATGCTTACTGCGCAAAAATCTCAAATCTAGATAGTTAAAATATTTAAAGATAATTTATTTCTTAATAATGGAATATTTGAATAACAATGAATATAATAATCAATTGCAGAGTTTTAAGACAATGACCATGATTTATAAGCAAATAGTTCAATCGAATAATATATTTTCCATTGTTTCTGGGTGGGGTATTTTGTATGCATAAATGTAGGTAAACTTTCAGTTAATCTACATTAAGAGATATTTAAGTATATGTTATGCAAGCCACTTAATTATTCGAAAATGCAGTATCACATGAAAAAACTCTTTTAACTGAGCTGAAACTTATTGAAAGCGAAGTAATATATTCTACTTAAATTATTCAACTTTGAAAAAGAATATTCCTTTGTGATTTCAATTTTTACCTCAGGCGTAGTTGCTTATGTTTATTCCAGTTAAGACTTAAAACTCCGATTATATAATCATCGTTAGCAAAGAATGCCCGTAAAGTAATTAATTTCGATGTTTGTTTTTAGAGCTATCACCTACCGAATTATCGAGCATTCCGTCGAAGGTTTTATTTGCATACCCATAAAGCAACAATGGAAGCTAACGTATGTCATTAATAGAATTACAGAATGTAATATCTTGTGGTTTCCACATTTTAGGCATTTTATCATTTGTCATAATGTCTTTATTGTAAAAGGCATAGCTTTACAAGCAGATATTAGGAAATTGTAAAGATAAAGAAAATGTTCGACTTGATAAAACTAATCTTTCTTGTAGTGTAATAGTTGCTCCTATTCACCGTTATCCATGACAATTATGCGTGCGTCAAAGCAATAAGCTGATGACAAGTCAATAAGTATTTACTGTGATGAAAGATAATTGATACGAAGCAGTAAGATAAATCTGTCTGCAATTATAATGTTAAATCATTATTTTACGATAACCAACATTGCATGCCATAAAAACTCATCCGCAACATGCATACCTGACGAAGTATGTTAGAATTATGGCTTAAATAATTATTCTTTCATAATGCTATGGACAACAGCAGATAAAAAAATGGGCTGATATATTAGAGCTAACTAATATTTTCTCAGAAAAGAAGCCTTATTTCTTCTGCCAATGAAAGTCAACATCATTTTATGGGTTTTATTTGAAGAATATTAAATGCTTTTCATTTAAAAAAAATTACAGATTTCTACCATTCAACGACTCGGACTGATGTTTAAAGCACCGATATATATCATACCTAATTTAACTTGTTAAGAACTATATTGTAAATATTAACAACTTTACGTCAAAAATATCTAAATATATAGTTTTGTAGCCTTGTTTTAAGTTATTTTTCAAGAGAATAACGCCGCGTATCTTCACATAACTAAAAAATTCGTAACTCCTTATAATCACAACAATTCAGAATGTTTAATCACGTTTATAATGGAATTAGTTACAGCTTATTGAACGCATCAGATATTTCAGTAAATCTCTTCCTTGTTCTGTTTCACCATCAATATCCAAAACTGATAAATTTACTTTTATACGGAAATGCCCTTAAATTATCTACTGTCGTCAACGGTTTAAAATTTATTTAGTTTTTTTGCAAAGTATGTAGAGCCATTTTTTAATTGAAAAATCTAGTTTTCCTATGCATTAATTCATATTAATTTTGAAATGAATTTCATTCATTATTTATGACGTTGACTTTTTTACTAGCAGATGCTTATCAAAATTATCATCACAAATAACATTATTTAATTTATTCTTGAGCTCATAATTATAAATAATTTAAATATTACCACTAAGACATACTGTGCGGTTATAACTAAAAATGTTTGTGTAGTGTCTGTTCTGTAGAAAAAAGCACAACTCGAACAAATACAAACATTTATTTAAAAATTAAAATCAATAATTAATAGTATTGTATATTAAAATTATAATTAATAGAAATTTGATTATGGCCCTACACGGCCAACAGAACAAACACCCAAGGAGAGCCAGCTAAACCTCCTCGTTCGCTGGTCAAAGGCAATCTCTCCCCGCTGGAGCGGACTCCCTCCTCTCCTCTCTCCCAATGACTACAGCGCCATCATGTGAAGAGAATGAAGAGTATCCTAACACTACAGTTTGTATATTTTAATACAAAATTAATGCATATGTTTAGCATAATTAATTTGTTTTTAATAAGAAATATATATATTCAAAATAATATCAAACATGACATTATCAGGGTAAATGCAAAATTCTTCGCCTTTCTTAAATATTGACTTTAAAATTTTTCATAATTAATTTTAGAAGTCGAGAAGGTTAATAAATACTTAGGAGATTTTTCTAGCGCACTGAAAATTGTGTAGATAGCAAGAATTACATGATGTAAATAAAAATTTTTGATTTTCGGTTATGTAAATATCGTTTAATGGGGGTTTACTAAAAAACCTTATTTCTAACTCTGGTGCTTTTTTTACGTGTACATACTTTATCTAAGTATGTACACGTAAAAAACGCATCAGAGTTTGCCTCATAAATAACAATAATTAATATCAAAAAACTACTAAATGTGTGAAATAAATTCATTATAAAGAAGATTTTTGTATTGTTGCGACATATCTTACGTATTGAAAATCTGAAACTAGAATAAATAAAATTATTTAAAATAGATTTCTTAATTATTATGTACGATTGATTAATTTATAGGAAAATATTTATATTGGAGATCAATTGTTCATTTGTGCTAAGTCTATATATTACTGCCAATTTCTTTCCTTCGCAAATATATAAAATTAAAATTACCTTAGGTACTTTAAATTAGATGTTTCAAAGACAAAAAATAAAATATTTGCTTAGAGAAAAATTCCAAGAAGAAAACAAATTCTTAGGTTAAAAAAATTGATACTTTCTTTAAAGCTAAAATAACACTTCTTTTCAAATATTCATACATTTATTAAAAATCGAAACTAAGCCGATTTAAATGTATTGAAAAATTCCTTCTACTAACTGTAAATACTAATGTAGAATACTAAAAGAATGAAAATTCCGCAGTGAGACTTTTCCTCGTCGTATAATATTCTTTCTGAGATTTAAAAATATTTTTGCTTTTTAATTATGCATTCTATGCCGAGTAAACAAGTTTTTCTTTCAATTTTCTTTGCTTGTAATACTGATTTTCTTGAAATGTAATTTCATGAAGAGAGGAAGGAATGAAGATATTTAATGGAAGAATTTGCTTACATGAAATATTTTTCAGTCAGATAAAAAAAATAATATAATTGGTAATGGACATTTATAAAATTAGTTTACTTTGCTGCACATATTTTTCTATTAATATATTCCAGTTTATTTATTAATTTTTAGATATAAATATTTATATTTCAATGAACACAGTATTCTATATAAAATGATATTAATAATATCAAATTCAATACACCAATTTTTTTTTAATTTAAGATAAAAAAAAGAGTCTTAAAATGGCTTATACTGGGAAAATGTTTGTTGCCAAATTATTATTGCTCATTTAATGTATAATTTGTTCGGCTAAATATTTTAAAAGAATGAAGCTAGTTTTTCTGTTGGTTTATAATTTAAACAAACAATGATAATTTAAAAACGAGCATATACCCAATTTTAGCAATTTTGATTATTTTCAATTCTTTTTCTATTAATTGTAATTAATCTCAAAAACATAAATTGTTACTTATTTTAGTTGAATGGTGCTCTTCTAAGTTAAAGTTTTATAATAGAAATGTTCACAAAACTATTGATTGTTTCATAAAACATATGTTATATATTTTATGTCATAAAATATAAATGTTTTATAGGTTTGTTAAATATGAGAAAATGTTCTTAATTCCGCTTGCTGGTTTAATTACTATATTTTTTCTCCATGTAAAAGTTTAAATCTACTTTATATTATTTCTTAGGTGTCAATTTTATTTGTGTTTTATGGTGATCGAAAAGCATGTTGATAAAAAAATTTAAATTAACTTTTAATTATGTGAAAATATTGTAAATAAGGTGACGCATGTTTCGTATAAATTAATTCTCAAGTTACATTCAGTTTAAAAAAGATGACTTATTATAAATATCGCTTACGCTTTCAAATAATATTTAACTACAAAATTCGAAATTATAATCCAGCTTTTAAAATTTTCCACATATCATTAAGCTGATTATAAGACAGGAAAATATCATCTCAAAATAAGTTAAAGTCAACGTGTACAAAAGCTGATTAAAATTAAGGCATTACAAGTAATTAAGAACAAAATAAATCACTATAAGATGATTAAAATCGCAACGCTTCTCATCTAATCAAGTTATTATAACCAACAATGTTTTTTATTAAATCCTATAATATAAAGTGTATTTGGTAATAGCTTTTAATCATGATCAATTTCGTATACGTTCTCTTATCTACATAATGTCTTATTATTTCGATATTTCATTGTCTTATTAATATTAAGTACGTAAGATTATTGACAGCAACACCTAAAATTCAAATATTCCAATTAGTTTTGTTACTATCAACAGTGTTAAACTAGAAAATTCTTATAATTAATGTTTAGTACATATAATGTACAAAAGTTTTAAAATTTTATTTCAAATTATAAAGCTCCATTCTTTATAGTGGCTATCAAGCATTTAGTACTTTTCTGTTAACAAAGTAACTGTCCTAATTTAAAGATAAAATCATTATTTATTTACTTGTTTTGAATTTATTTATCTTTCCTATATCAATCTATATTGATCGTTATTTACTAGGAATTTAAATGACCATATCAAAATTCACAACTTAAAAAAAGATTGATTAAAAAATTGTTCTGCATTTATTATTTATCAAATCCTTTTGAGCTTCATTGAGGTGATATATTTTGAATGTATTGTCTACATGAGATAAATGTTAGGACCATACATTTCGAAATGGAAAAACAAAAGTTCCAAGCCAAGGGAAGATAAATATTACAGTTTCGTTTTTTGCTTACATGCTTGTCAAACTTAGTACTTAGATGTTACATGGTTTCCCTCTTTTCTAGGTGAACACCACTCGTAATTAATGAAACGTTTTCAAAAAACAACATGCGACAACTGTTCAACAGTTGTTTTCTATTCTTAAGTTATAGGCTACGGACAAAATATTTTATAATTCTAAATTATTCCCTTTTTTACTTTGAGAACTTAAACTAACCAATTTTAAGAATTAAATGTCCAATTCTTATTTCTGTTATATAAGTATATGAGCTCCATTTATTGATTAGAATGTTTTCAATGGAAATTTATAGTTCTCGAAGATGAGTGAAGCTAGTTTGGTAATTGCATTGATGTTGTTTCCCTTATTGTAATATGATCATTTGATATAAGAACCACGTAGTTATTGAAAACATTTTCTGTTAATCTTAATTTAGCTAAACATTTCACTAGAGTTAGTAATGTATTACTGTCAAAGTTGCTTTATCAGTATTTTATAAAGAATATGTATAAGAGAAAAATCAGAAAGGGAACTTAAATTATTTTTTCTAATACATTATCATTTAAATTTACCCTTCGCAATTAGACTTCATAACATTCTGTAATCTTAGAAATTGTTTTTAGTGAATTAATAATTCTTTTAAATGCAAGCACTTCGAAGATTTTAGAATAAGTAATCATGAGCTTGCATTTCATTAGAATTCCTTCTATAGTTATTGAAAAAAAGCAGATAAAAATCAAATCTGAATTATTTGAAAGAAAAATATTTTTAAGCTTATGTGTGAATATTTGTTAAAAAATATAGATATAAATGTGCATGTATATATATATTATAATAAAATACCAAATAAATGATTTTTTATTTTATATAAAAGTTGCTGTGTATATCTATTGTTTCTATTGTCGATGTACCTTTTTCTGGCCTGATACAAAGATGTTATTCATGAATAGTGTCAATAGAAAAATTCTTTTTTAGATTACTGCAGGTGACATTCAGTTATTAAAAATGTATTGTTTCTTTGAAGTTTAAGATAAAGGAGAAACAATTCACATTCTCTTGCAAACAGTGTTACTCGAGAACGATAGGTAATCTCATCCAAGCCAGATTTTCCTGTTTAGAAACGAAGAAAGGAAGTATCAGAAAAGTATGAAATAAATTTATAAGAAGAAAAGGATTACAGAGCATGTGGTAAATAATTAAATAATCAAACTATTTTATGAGTTTTCGTATTCTACGATACAGATTAAGATTGCCATTCAATGAAATCACTTAGTATCTATGCAGAAAGGCAAAATAAAGTCATTCAGACAATAAATTATGCTTTAATCAATTTTTTATGTGAATTTAATTACTGGCATGTAATTTTTAAATAAAGCAGTCAATACTGATTCTATAATGACAGGCGTAGAATCACATTCAACTTAAGCTTTTTAGTTGCGTGTAATATACATAATTTTAGTTTTATCTTGTTTTAACATAAGAATTCACAATGAGGCTTCAATGCTGTTTAATTGAAATTCATCTTAACATATAGCATGTCGTATGAATAATATTATATAAAAATTAGATAATCATTTTCAATTCTTTAAATAAATCCATGACTATTTTACTGTTTGAATATAGGAGTAATTATATGCATGTGTTTTGGTAGAATGAAGTCATTAATATGAGTCAGTGCTTATGTAAATGTGTCGTTTAATTTACGTAAAATACAGATGTATTTGAATCTTTTACAGACAAGTAATATTTATTACATTATCATGAACTTCATATAAAAAATAATATTGTAGTGAAGGATAATAGAGAAACTCGTAAAACTCAAAACTTTTTATTTAACACTTAGTATTCTTTCACAAAGTTGAGAACAAACACTACAGACTGAACTACTTGTTCTCTTCTATGCAATTACAGAAAATTCTGAAACACCATTCCAGTAAACCAAAGAATTTTCTAGAATATACACATGAAATTAAACTCGAAAATTTCCACACCATGTGTGCGGAATTCGAACCCCGACGAGTCCGAGGTAGATACGCGGCCCTGACCACTGCGTCACCATGACCACACGAACACAACGTTTTAAGAGGAAATATTGATATCTTCCCATTTTATCTTGGAATCAATTTTGAATTTAACTTTTCCCATGTGGCAATCCTGTGGGCGGGAGAAAGTAACACAAGGTGAAATAAAGAACATTTATTGACGAGGACTCCAGACAAGAACAGGAAGATATGCTACTTTCTTTTTCGAAATGGAGATCCATTACAGACAGAAAATCCGACTTTTTCCCCAGTTTTACATCCAATCTTTATTCGGTATTACGAACCCATTCCTACTCAATGAAAGTCGAATATCATAACCCTCCCCTAACACGCTAGTCGGCAATTTAATTTTTGAATTAAGGAAAGCTTGTAAATTTATTTTTTTTATTTTTGATTAAAACTTTGATTACACAAACAGCTATAAAACTTGGTTGCTTACAAGTACTTTTAATCATTGACAACATTCAAAATACTTATAAGCAAGCAAGTAAAATTATTTTGAGAAAATTAAAAAATAAATTTAAAAGGAATTAAAAAAACTCATCAAAATATCCACAATTTTAAATCTTATTTTGCTATTTAATATTATGTCGAAATAAAACGTGAATTTTAGAAATAATTTTAAAAGTTCTTGAAAAGAGAGATTTAAATGTTCAATTTACAGAAAATTATGTTAAAATATTGTTGATAATGTGCACCCGTATACTATGTTTTTATCATACTGAAACAAGACGTGGCTTTCTTTTATGAAATCCAATATTTTATAAAGTAATATATATATATATATATATATATATATATATATATATATATATATATATATATATATATATATATATATATATATTATATATATATTATATATATATATATATATATATATATATATATATATATATATATATATATATATATATATATATATATATATATATATATATATATATATATATATATATATATATATATATATATATATATATATATATGACACTAAGAAATTTGAAGATTTTAAGAAATCAGAACATCAAGGATTTCTGATAAAATGAATTTAAGGAATATTCTAAATGTATTGGTTATATAGTTCGAGTCAAATATCATATTTAATAATTATGCCTTACAAAAAAACAAAACTAAGTGTTTTAAATTACATCTTTTTTTCGGTTCCACTTTAAAGACAGCTTAGCAGCCAAAATCTTGTGTAAGGTTTTTAAACAGATACATTTTAGTAATACTTTCATTATTATTATCTTTCGGCAATACTATTTATAGGTACTGTAGGAACGAAACCTAATAAAATCCAAATCAGCCACATTGTCAGATGTACTTACCATAAAACAGAAACACAGCCTCCCCGCAATATACGTTAAACATTCAGATAGCAGTGTGCAGAATTAATGCAAAAAGATGTTCTTTTTACACCGCATAGTAAGAGCCCTAATGGTAGAAGGCTTTTTGTTTGCCATTTTAGCATTCTTTTCATGAGTTGCCTTCCAGAAGAAATTTTAAGTGGGCCATAGAGGAAAGACGTAAAACTCCAATGCACCTACTCCGGCAGACTTGCATGTAAAAAGCAGAAGCGTGGTATTTTCTCCTTTTAAAGAGTAGTTTTTAAAATAGAACCCAGGAACTTATAATTTGAAAAGTGATGTCTTACCACTAGGTCACGCTGGGCTCGAAACACAAACCCATGTGCTTGCAGAAAACAAAAATTCAATACTCGACTTTCATAATTCAAAATGGCTAATCTTGAAACTTGGATCTAAAATTCTCATGACGATACCATTTTTTTTATTTCAACTCACAACTCTTTTCACAAAACAACTTCGTACATAGCTTTTATATGAACTTTTCTAAGCAGAAAATTAAATATTTTTTCAGTTTTTATTCTGTTTAATCATATTTACTACTTAAATATTAAATATTTCCTTAAAGAAATTAAACTTGGTAATAAATGAGCATATCAAAAATATAATGCAAAAAAGTGTCTTTTTAATATTGTGTTGATTTTTTATCATTTTTCAATATAGTTACAGTTAAGTTAAATATAAATATATAACTTAACTGTAACTATTAAACTATTATTAACATTTAGACACAAGTTAAATGTTGTTTTACAAATTAATAGACACAAGTTAAAATTGAACTACAAGTAACTCAATTTTATAAAACAAGCTAATTTTATGGAAAATATGGGTGCCACATCAGATGTCTTTAATTTTTCAATCATATCCATGTGAATATAAATACTTTAATAGAAATATTTTTATTTTAGTATCTCCTGATTCTGTCATTTTAAAAAATATAGTTCATATGTTTCACTAATTTTAAATCATTTGGCATTTAGTCATTCATGCAAGTAACACTTGCAAATTTTAATTCTACATAAACATTGTTAATAACTACCTTTTCTATGCAAATTTCATATCAGTTATGTTTATAAATGTGAATGCTTCTGAATAAGCTACCAATTTCTTTCCTAGAAATAAATTCAGATTATTTGGTAGTACTAAAATATAAAATATGCAGAATCATGAAATAAAAATAAAATTCTATAGCACTCTATCTCATAGCAAGAATCTAGTGTTAAAATATTCCATCGTATTAATCAACAAAATAAAAGAATGAAACCGAAGAAAATGGGTTCTCTTTAAAAGAAAACTTCCCTCATAGTGGGATGGGTTGTTTTCTGGAAAAATAAGCCTATGTCTGATTTGTGTGATTCACAAGAGATTTGTGAATTACATTAAAGTAGGCGGAAGTAATATTGTTGCAGAAAAAGTACATTTTGGAAGAACATTCTGCCTATGAAAAAGAAAGTTACTTGAATTATCTTTGTGAACTTTTCGCAAACAGTTTTATGTGAACTACATAAAATTCCCTTCATACTTCAGGGGTAGAACTCTATTCTAGTTACCATTAAAAGAAGAAAAACTAATCTTAAGAAAATTCTTAGATATCTTTAAGGGAAAACATTCTGATTTTGTAAATTTAAATAAGCTTTAAGTTTGTTGCATTTTATTCTGAGCAAAGTCATTTATGTTTGAATATGAGTAAAGTCTGAATGTACCTTTTTTAACGCTTTTATAAAACGCTTAGCAATAGTTATAAGAAAATATGTTTAAAATTTTTCAGTAGCTTACAAAAGTTACTAATGTAACAATTGCATTTAAAAGTGAAAAAATTCGCATTGTTATATTTTTAATAAAATTTTATATAGTTTACAAATGAAATCAGATTACAAATTTGAAATAACTAAAATTAAACTCTCGGGAAATTTAATTAACCAAATATAGCTCTTGTCAAAATTAAACATGTAAACATATTGTATTTTATCAAAATAGGACTTACAATAGTTAAATACTCAAAAAATTGCATTATAAGCTAGAAATTTTTTTTATATTTTAATCACAAAAGGAAATTTTGAAAAATAATATATGTTAATGCATAACTTCTCGCATTACTAAAATTAAAAATTACTTAATTCTATTTACTCTAAAACATTTGTGCGCCCGTAATCTTTTCCTTTTTATGAAAATGAATACTAATTTATAATTTTTCTAATATATATGCTATTCTCTACTAATTTAACTATTAAAAATTAATGAAATAATTATCTAATTAGTCTTAAAAGTTTACTAATAATGAAGAATTGAGAGCATTCATATAATCTCCATAATGTAAATATAAAGATAAACTCTGTTTTCATATTAATTGAAGATAATAAAAAATTAGATAAATTAATAAATTATATAATATTTTTAATTAATAATAAAAACAATTTATCATTAATTTAAAGAATTAATCATTAAATTTCTTTATTCAGAATTGAGGTCAATGAATAAAGTTAGATTATGGTTTAATTAAAATATAATCTTAAGCCTAATTACACATTCACATGAAATAACTCTGATAACACATTTAACGTAATTAGCAATATTACATAGAAAGAGATAATTCCCTTCAATAGGCTATTAAAGTGAAAAAAGTGAAAAAATATAAATATTTTAAAGTGAAAAAATATATTTGAGCAAAGCGATTCGTTTCGTAAAGGCATATCAATAAAATATCAAAACATTTCACAGCTAGATTCCCTCATTAAATTTGTCATTTTTAGAATAAAGCAAATGTTGTATAGTACTTCCTCCTTTGCTAAATAACTACAAAATTTACAACCATATACACTGATAAAACATTTCATTTTTTAATTCTGAGCTGTCAAACAACTAAGAAATGGGCTTTTTTCAATGGCAGACTTAAATTATAAATTTCTTATTTAACTGGAATTATGGGAAAAAATACTTCATGTTATGTTAAAGACTACAAAAGATAACACACATTAACAAAATGTTTTCTTTGCTCATATAAATAAAGCGAAAACAATGATCCTTATACTTGTAATTCTTCAATGATTATATGCTAATCACACGGTGATTCTTCTGGAGGTTAGAATTTATATATGTAAATATGTTGTTTAAAAACTATAAGTACATGATTCTAATAAAATTACCCAACAATAGATGGAATCATAACTTAGCAAAAAAATGAAAGAAAACACTCCTTATCCAAATTCGCTTTCACGATATCAAAAACCAGAACAGAATTTAAATGCAAACATCCCAATTTTACAGAAGTTTCTTTATTTCACTTCTCTTTTAAAAACTTCTATAACTCAATTTTTAGTTTAAAAAAATTGATTTGAAAATGCCATGATAAAATCATTTTTGGCACCAATGGCAAGGCTTATCATAGGAACTCTTGAATGCAGATAAAGATGAGTAACTGATGCAGATGAAAGGATATCATTTCAAATCTGAGGAATTGATTCTAAGAAACAAGGAATACTAATTACAGACTAGGACAAGGTCATTTAACTAGTAATATAGGAAACTTTGACCAATAAACCCGGTTAACAGTTCGTCATGATAGAATGGGCAACGCTATTCAGCTGGAAGGATAATTTCTTTGAAAAGTGGCTCAGCTACAAAGGCAATAAACAAGACTGACGGTCACAAGCCAAGCAAACCAAAATAAGCTTCATTAGGTTGTTTTATATATACCTGTAAGAAATGTTATTCATTCTGTTGATTTTAAGATAACATTAGAAATAAAGCACTGCGTGCTACTAAACTGATGTTACACATTAAACTGAATTCAGTTTAATGGGTAACATTAGACATTTTTCCGTAGGGTAAGAAAGGCTCAACTAAAATACCATCGTATATATAAGTTAGAAAAATCTACAGTGATATAAGATGAAATCAACATAAATAGCCATACGAGACTAACTATTCCTCGGAAAAAAAATTTCACATCCCAAAACAAAGCACACGAAATATTTATGAGATTATAAGTCGTATTTTACTTAGCACAACAACTGAGTTAATACTCATAATTGATTTTAAAAAAAGGAATTATTAGACATTATTTTTTTCAATGTAAAATTATTCCTTTTTTTCATTTTAACTATATATATATATATATATATATATATATATATATATATATATATATATATATATATATATATTTCCATATAGCTCATCTTGTGTGAATATGCTTCAAGGTAATAAAATTGTAGCGTGTGGAGTGCTTAGCATGCCTTTCTGGTTTGAGCTTCAATATATTTGAGAAACTCGAACAAACATAACGTTGCTGCAATTTCAAAACCTGCTTTCCCAAACAGAAACACAGATATAGCCTTTTTCTGTAGTGGGACAGTGTTCCCCAGTAAAAAATACTCAACGAGGCTTTATTAAATATGTTTCATTTTCAACAGCTTTTTTGTTACTTACATACAAACAAATTGTCATCCAAAGTAATTTTTTACATTCTAATTATTGCTCCAAAGAGTTAGAATTCACAATTTTTTACGTTATTTTTTTTCAATGACTTTTGCTGCACAAGATCTCTCCATTTTATGCCAATTCATGCTATCATATTTTGCTTTCTCGCTTGATTTTTTTTTACGGTGTAAAAAGTCTCGAACAATGAAATTCCAAAGCCTCGATCATCTTCCAGTAACTCTTCATGTGGAAGCGTCTCAAATATGTCTGTTTATTATAGTCTCATATTTTTTGAAATTTTTTCAGTAATGCCCTATATGAAGAAATTTGTTTCCGTATTCTACTTTTTTCTTAAAAATTACAATATAGTTAGTATTTTGAATTGTACTCTTTTTTCATTTATTTATTTTTTTAGTTCTAAATTTAATAAATTATTTACCATTCATTTGTGTCCTTTAAAATTGTAACATAAAATTAATTGACAAAAAATTTTTTTGAATATATTTTAATTTAAAACTAGATTAACAGGAAGCAAATAATCTCTATCTAATTTCATCCATACATTCGCATATATATATATATATATATATATATATATATATATATATATATATATATATATATATATATATATATATATATATATATATATATATATATATATATATATATATATATATATATACATATATATATATATATATATATATATATATATATATATATATATATATATATATATATATATATATATATATATATATATATATATATATATATATATATATATATATATATATATATATATATATATATATATATATATATATATATATATATATATATATATATATATATATATATATATATATAATCAAGGCAGGCTTCATTAAAAAATTTTATTTTTAAAGTAATGTAAAGAAAAATTTTAATTAAATATAAATATGGAATATTTTCGTTCTTATGTTATCAATTTTTAAGATTCTATGTACAATTTGATATCTCAAAGTGGGTATTCAGTACTGAAATGTTGCTTTAATTACAAATTTTTGAATATATTAAGCAGGTTTTATTTTTCGCCAAATTTAAATGCATCTAATAAATATATACATTATACTTTAGCCAAAAGTAGAATTAGCAATATTTGTAATTTTTCGACTAAAACTAAATGAATCTATATTTCATTTAATATTATGCTTATTTTATGATCAAACACCTTATTGTTCCAACTGTTTGCAAATATATTCGTGAAGACTTATTAATTAATTATCAGAGAAGTATTAGACTATCATTTAAATAAACATTAGAATCTAGTTTAGTTATAAATTCATTTGACTAACTGTTATAATAATAAATAATACATAAATTATAAAAAATTAATTAATTATAAGTAACAACAAATTGAATAGCATAACAAATGAAAACTGAATGTTGAAAATAATATCAGTCACCCATACTGTTTAAATTGCAAACTAGTTTTATTTTATTTTGATTTTTTTTCAACAAGAGAGAGCAAAAGTTCCCTATGAAAAGGGAATTTTCGACATTATTTCAATCGTAGGAATAATTTTAGTTGAAGCTGTAGCGAAACAAAAGGTGACAGCTGTCTTTATTCGAATGTTGAAACTCCCTAACGAATGATTACTCTTCGCTTAGGGGCTGAATGATTAAACACGTCGAGACATAATGATATCAAGTATCCTTAAACATACAGTCTTTGTTGAGTCACAGGAGTAATTCCCGTCTCGCGGAAGAATGGATTCTGTGGAAAGAGTAACTTCTTTTCAGAAAAAGAAAAAAAATGGGAAAAAAAGAACGGAAGTTAGGAGGACACTCCGAATGAAAAAAAAAACCTGCGTTCGGGTAAGGAGAAGATTCAAAGCATTAATAAGAGAACTGAGAACGTGCAGAAATAAATGTCTGACGCAAGAATGGAAAATTAAAAGAATGATCATCTTCTGATAGCGGAATGGAATTTTACAGGCTTGGCATTTCATTCACAATTTCTACGCTCAGCGTGATATGAGAACTTCTTTTAAGACCAGAAATTCCTTATCATTGAAATTGGATTTTTTTCATATTATTGTAAGATTTTAAAACTTATGTGAAAACACTCGATGGAACTAAATTGGGATAGCATTTATTTCAAATAACGTGTCTGAATTGGAGGAATTTTTTAGAATGCAAATTTCGGAAATAATTAATGTAATGGCAGCTATTTCTTAGAACACAAGCAATAACATAAAAATTATAATCAGAGAACATTCTAACATTTTCGACACACGGATGAATAAATGAATATTAAAAATATTGTTCATTAAATTTTATATTTTACTTGGTTCCTTATTATATATTTTTACAGTTTGTTTTAATGCTCGAACAGCATAGGTAAAATAAAGATATATTTATAATACAAATTATTAATGGCAATAGCAGTTAATAATTAAAATCAAGAAATAACGTGAAAATTTTACTCGTTAATAATTTAAGTACAAAACTTTGAACGTCAAAGTAAAATTAAATTTAAACATTTTGCACGTTGAGAATTATTATTTGTTTACTTAATTATAAAAATGCCTTTAATGTATTATTTCTACTTAAAAGGAAAATAGTCTACTTAAAAAGAAAATATTTAAAAATTTGTTATTTTTGTTTTCTCTGCTATTCGTTTCATCGGTCAATTTAAGATATAATTTTATTTATAAGGAAAACTACAAAGATAATTTTAAAATAATGAAACTCTTATTTAATCAGATTTATTAACATGAAAGTTTTACAATTACAAATATAATGACATTAAAATAAATGCGTGAATTCGTAATTACTTGCTGAAAAATGTACTTCATGATTTACGATAAAAAATTTATCTTCAAACCAAAAACGTGAATTAAATTTTGATTGATAAATTCCAACATTTTTAATTTGTATTATGTATCTAAAATAATGCAGCAAAACATAGTGAGACAGTGCTATTGGGTGCGAAAAATCAGACTAAATCAGGAAAAATTAATAATATATTTATTTTTTCTATATATTCATATCTGCTATTTTGTGCTCTATATATTATTTCTGATATTTTGAGATTTTTCATAATTTTTCATTATTAGAAATCATGAACATAGCACACCAATTAGCAGATATTTCAGAAAGACAATAATAGATTCATCGATATAGGGTTAAGAAAGTTTAAATCTAAATTAAGGAAAAGATTTTTAAGTCCGTGTTTAAAAACTCTTGTGTGATTTAAGTATATTTATTAAGCACACAATTTTAAATAAATCATGGTTAAAATTGAATGTAATAACATTATTTTAATTTCAGTGCTTAATTCAGGAATCTAAGTGAATATATAAAATTTGGAAGAGTCAATTTTAGTAACATTGAAAAGGAATAATAAATGGAAGAAACATTTCTATTTGGTTGGTATTAATGTATATAAAAACTGTTTTACCATTGCTACAACAAATTTTGGTTCACTAAGGCTGATTCTAACAGAACTTTCGGTTTAAAGCAGATTCTGAATTATAGAAGATATCTATATTCGAGATGGGCATTAAACTTCTGAACTGCTGAAAGGAAGTTCAGAACATGTTTTTATAATTTTCTTCAGAGTCATAAATGTGTAAATGAGATATTTCTTGTAAAAATTATTCTTTTAAGGAAAATTATTCTTTTAGTGACCTCCCAAAGAAATCTTTACAAATTTCATGCTGTCATAGACAAAACAAAAATTAGTTCATTTTTATCTAAGATTAGGATACTAGCGTTGGTTTAGTTAAACAAATTATACTAATTGATAAAAACATGTTGATCCATATCAAATTTGTTATATTTTATAATTACATTTGCAGGAAACATAAGTATTAAAAATATTTGTACATCAAATATAATATTCTTTGTTTTAAAATATTGCAATATTTTTAAAGTAGTTGGTTATTAAACAAGCTAAAATGTGAAAGCAATAAGCATCTCCTTCAAAAATTATAACTAATCCCAAATATGTTAAGGTAAATCTAATATTTTTTTATTTAGATTTCAACTTTAAACCAGTGACTGAATATAACATTATTAAAGTATTGCTATTAACATTATTACAGTTGTACAATTGTAACGTATTATTTGTAAGAATGTAATTACATTAGTAATGAAGTTTACGTAATCATAGTCACATATACATATTTTACACAAAACCACAGTAAATATATATATTCACATTTTGTTTTTAATTAATAAGAATTACATATGATTTATTAATAAAAGGCATATTAAAGCTAATCCAAATCTTGATTAGTTGATTTGTTAAAATTCTAGTCATTTACATTTTCCAATTGTACATTTTATAATTATATCTATATAACGTTCATACAGCATCAAAATCGTCTATCATTAGTTTATAAAGTACTTTTAAGAAAACAATGAAATGTTCATTACTAAAATACTAATATATAAGCGTTTCCTTTTTTTACTAAGTTTTTTTATTATAAATTAAAGAATTCGAATTTATTTCTAATTATTATTGATTATTTAAATTAAAATATTAGATGAACTCTTCATGTAACCCTAATATTTTCTTTCGAAACTTTTTTGAAATGTAATGAAAAATTAGGTCACAGAAATAATTAGATGATTTAAAACTTTAAAATCTACACTTTAATGTAAAAAGGAAATACTAACTAACTACACTGTTTAATAGAACAAAGAGTATCATTTAGCTTTCAGCTCACGGTTTGAAGATGGTTATATACATGGAGATAACACCGCCATTAGCAATGAAGCACACTCTGCACGTTGTTCAGAGCTTTCCTCAGATAATTTACTGATTTACTAAGGACTCAGATGAGATCTTTCATTTCCTGCAGAGTGTTCCTGCATTTTAAAGTCGGTTGGCAGAAATCTACTCTTAAAGTTTCTCTCTTTTTTGGGGGGAAATTCAACACAGATATCTGAGCCACACATAGTCGCCATGTAACATTTCCAAAACAAAAAATACGTTGTGAACTCAAAGTTGATATTTTATTCCAGCAGTTATCATAAAATTGGAAATATTTTGCTTTGCTTTGTATTACTTTAAATTGATATCATTTCTAAGTTCTAAACCATTGCTTGTCTCTGCTCTGATACTTAATACTTAAATTTCCAAGCAATTATTCCTAAGCCCAACATATTTCAATATGATCATAATATGTACTTAATGTCCAAATGATTTTTTTTATTTCACTAACAAATCAATTCAAGTTTTCTTCTTTTGTATTGCATTATTTTATTCTTAGCAATATAAAAGAATATTCCCCTTCAGAACTTCAATAGTAATTGTAAAATCTTATGAAATACCCTATGAAAGATTCACATCAGTGAATTTAACATTACCCATCATTATCTTCCATCACGATATTACTCCCAAAATTAAAATTGAACTAGGAATTCTTATATTAATATTCTTCATCTCACAAGAAATATTCATTACTACTTTTAAATTTCTGATAGCTGAGTCTTTTATTTCAAATAAATCATCAATAAACAACGTATCAATGTAAAAATTCGTTTTCAAATAAAAACTTATTTTCTCCAAAACTATTTATTTACAAAGAATAAATTAGTCATAAAATAAACTTTCTCATTCCTTCTTTGAGATATACTTGACTAATATATAGGATATTTTTATGTAATCATTCTTCGCGTAGTCATAATATAAAGAATCAACAGTCTTAAACTTATAAGTACTTTGCGAATAAAAATATTCTAGAAGCATCTGATAAATGAATTTCACGAATAAAAAGAAGAAAATAGTATAAAAAAGAAACATTTCTGATTCCCGATAAATAAATTACGAAGTAATACTTCAAATTTTAAGTTCAATTAAAATGTTATCTTCTTACAATTGTATTACTCATTTTAAAATGTCTCTGTTTTCATAAACAAATGTATTCATCATTATAAGTATAAAAAAATAATTGCAATAAAAAATTTTAAGCCTTCAGTTATTCAAAGAATTCTTAAGATATTATCGTTATTTCTGCAAAATTTAAATTGATTCCCTCTGACGTCTTTAGAATAAATTTTTATATTAAAGAGATAATAAGGCATAGTTTCCACAAAACAAAAATTAATTGAACAACAAATGATTTTAATCCTTTATGCATACCTTTTTTTAAACGAAGTAGTTTAGATATTCTTAGTTGTATATCTGAAATGTCACATTAGACCTTTCTCAAATTTATTTTATGTAAATAAAACGCACTAGATAAATATTAGTTGGTATTAAGATCTTCCCCTATTATGGTTGCTTACATCCACATATAAAATAAACATTGAATAACTAAAATCCTTAAAAGGTTTTAATGTAGTTAAAATTTATAAATTTAAATCTGAGAATTCTTATCAAAAGGAATAAAATTTAAATGCTTTCATTTGAATAAATGAGAAGTATTTACTTAATATACAAGTTTTTTTTTTATTTTCATGTGAGAGATTTTTAATCAGAAAAATATTAATCATTCCATAAAGGGACAAAGATAAGAAATTTAAAACCATTTGATAAAATTTTCAATTATTTCATGTACATGCCTTTATTATTTATTAATACTATCATTTAACAACGCATAAATTAAGCAGTTTGAAAGAATGTATTAAAATGGCTTTTTTAAAATTTTAATAAAATCGCTTAAATAGTAATTATAATACTTACATTTATCAGTATTTTAATATGGTGCTTGTAATTTATTTAGTTTATTTGTTGTTGTATTCAGTACTCGGCTACTAGGGTTTTCTCCCTTAAGCACTACAAGGGAGTGGTAGTGATGAGCACCTTTATATATATTGGGAGTCTAGTGGGTGTGACCTCGATAGAGAGTTTTCGTAATTTTAAAACCTAGGCCAGGCAGAAAACCCTCAGACATTGCCTGACACCCTCTGAGGTATCATTTCACTTGGAAGACATTGCGATCACGACATATCCGCTATTAGCAAGCAATGGTTCTTCGCTTGCGTTGTAATTTGAAATCACTACCTTCTAATAAAAAGCACGGGACACCCTAGTTAATCATGCCACTAGAGCTTTTAATTTGTATTTCATAATTTATTTCAGTTTTCAGTAAGTTGATTTATGTATACATACATATATACGTATGTGTATGTATGTTATTAACACCATTATCAGCTTATGTATGTTATTGTATTGTGTTATTAACTCAATTATATCACTAATAATTTTCAATTTAGTGTTTAATCCCTAAAATATACAAATATTTTTATTCTCTTACATTTTTATATTTATAATATTCTGGACTTATATAACAAACTATTGACAATAAAAGAGATACATTCTAAAAAGTATTGTTCATAATTTTAGGTGATATAAAGTATTAAAGCCTAGTTGAAATGTATTGGTATATTTAATGTTAATCATAATTCACTTAAATTTATGGATAACATTCTGCTTTAGATTAAATTGTCATAGAACAAAATAGTATTCGTTTATATGAGGAAGTAATTAAGTTGATATGATATCTTCCAAAACGATTATCTTAACTTCACTTAACTAATTGACTAGATATTACTAAATCCTGTTTGAAAACGTATTAAATTTTATAAAAATAATTTTAAAACAATATCACTTGTGATAAGGCCCCGATCGCTAAAAGAGGAAAGCCCTTATTTTTGTGTTTGGATGGAAGTGGATTCAACTGCAGACATTCATGCGTAGAGGGCCTGTGAAAGTTAAAAACTCTGAAAGGTCTAATGTCCCTCAACTGATGTAGCATGGAAAGGATGGTAACAGCTCAGGAATTGATCTCAACATTTAAGCAATGTTCAAAATTGAGAAATGATTCGCTCTATCTCTTTCTCTTTGTAAATAGAAATCTGCAGCCAAAACTATATTATAAATGGGGTGTACCACATGAAAATATTTTTGTGGAAAGGTAACACCTTCTTTTGCAGGAAACCAGGAAAGTTTTTGATTCCAGAACAGATTTAAAAAAATCATATCCAGAAGAGCTGCACGTTCATTGGAGAAAGAAGATACAACTTCAATCCTAGTTTTTACTGAAAATCGGAAATTGATTTAGTGCTTCATGGGCATATATCAAAATGAAATCTCATAAAATTTTTAACATCTGTGCTAAATGATTATTATCAACTTATTATCTAATAAATACCCTTCCAGAAGAATAAAATTGTGGATTAAACATCGCCTTTTCAGTTGTTTCGTTAAAAAAATGCCACAACATCTCTGTGTGATTATTCAACTATGACTTAGATTGAATGAAGGTCATTGACAGATCAAATTATAGTTATTGGGTGAACGTTTATCACTTCAAAATGTGGACTTATCATTAAGCAGCAGCAAAAATAAACTAACAGATGGTTTGGTTCTAAACTTAACTATGCTATATTACTTGCTATTCTTTAAATCCTGATGCTTAAACAATGTTGAAAAAATCACCAGAATTAACAGTGAATGGATGGTTTTTCATACATTTCCAAGCTCTGATATTTTATAGCATTGGTAATTTATCGTAGAAATTGGGAAATAAAGTAGTATTCTCTGCCATATTCCATTTATTGAAGAATATTTCATAAATCTGTCTTTTGTGAGTGTTTTATCTTATTATTATATTTTATCCAATATATTACTCTTACGTTTTATCCCTTACGGTATTTGTCATGAACTGAAAAGTATGTTTGTATAGAACCGTAATAATCAGAGACTCTGAGAAACTGTTAAAGCCTATATTATCAAAATGTATATCTTAAAGCTAATACAATTAATTCGAAAAAATAAAATTGAACATTTTATTTTGCCATAAAAGAGATCATTTAAGTGCTAAAAATAACTTTTAATCTATGGAATCTAATTAATGAAACTCAAGAGTAAGATATTAAGCGTTCTTGATTGTGTAATCAATATATTTTTGTTGTACAACTAAATGCATAGGTTCCACTGACTTAATCAGGAGATTCTGAAGTAAGTGCCATGCCGAATCCCACTTTAATGAAGTTTCTGTAGCAATCAATACATCAAAGAAATAATGTTACCATTAGTTCAAAAAGTTTCATTTTTATTTTACAAAAAATATTATTTCATAACAGGACTCGAGAAAAAAGCCAGTATATGTATTGCCTTAAACTTTTTCTCAGAAATTATGATTAACTTTATGGTTTGCATACATACTAATTTAGAATGATGAAATACCCTTCTAACAAAGAGTTGCGCATAAAAACAGCAGAAAAAATGTATTTACAAAAATTAATTATGCATCAATATATTTATATTAAAACAAAATACACTGATATACAAAATGCGTAATAAGACTTTCTCGCAGATGAAAGCATTTTATTATTTTTTCCTCCAAAATATATCTATAAACGAAAAAATACCGCAAAGCTGTCTGGGGGATGTTCTTCCGGTAATAAATATTCATGGTTTCTTAATCTATTTACATGGTTCCTTATCACATTATATATTTTACACTGGACCTAACCACTTTATATTTGAGTTTCTAAAGTATGCATGACTTTTTTTTATATCATCTCTCTCTCAATCCCTCTCTCTCAGTTTTTGTTTTGTAAACATCTCTAAATGTCTCTCAATATAACAAAATAAGTAATTCCTGCTTTTTAGAAGATATGCCAGAAATAAATATATTATGAAATCACATTAATTAAATGAGCAAGCATTAACAAAATAATGAAATTAATAGTATTTGAGTGATGTAATGCATGATTATGAAATAATAATGCATAAATTGAAAAGTTTATTGCATTTTTATAGGTGCATATGCATTTGCTTACAAAATTTGAATGATTTTGTGGCCTTTATAAAACACGTAAGAATGGTTATTATTTATAAATTGCACAAAACTTTAAAATAAATAAACTTATAATTATATTTTGCTTATGGATTTTTGTAAAAAGTGTAAAGAACATTTTAAAATCCATAATTTGCATTACTTCAGATTTATCAAACAATAAAAATTGATTTTCTGCATGTTACGATTTTCTTCTTTTAAAATAAACAAGTAAAATGAATCAAACGAAATATGGATATCATTTCATCTTGTTTTACAACAAAGCTTATATTATTATAATAATTTATTTATTCAATTTACCTTATTATTCTCTCTGTCCTATGTATTCAAAGGTTCTAACTTATTTAATTATTACCCTAATTAAAGATTATTAATTATTGCTTTAATTTAATAATTACTAGAATAGCAGAACGTATAATAAATTGAGATAGAAATGCTATTTAGTTACGTGAAATTAATTTCCTGCAGTGTTGTTAAAGGAATTCAGTTTCAGTTCAGATTATATTTTCCTTTGTGTTCATTAACCCGGTTGATATTTTATTGTTTTTTATTTTAGTAAATAGGTCGCTGATATAGCTTAATAACATTCACCATTATTTCCTTTATTTGGAAAAGGTGAGTCCTTTTCTCTGTTATTTGGTGAAAATAAAGGTAGCTTTTGGGAAAGAATCCTCTCTCTTTTCTTATACAAAAATGTTTACCTATTCTTCCAGCCCTGTATCCTTAATTTTGTCTGCAGAAATATTGGTCACTATAGATGCACTTCAAATCTAAACATGTGGATTTTTATATTCAACATTCTTATGAAAATGTAAAGTAATAATTGTAATTTTTAATAAAATAATTTTTAATCAATATTTAATTTTTAAAATTGTAATTGAAAATATACACAATACTAATCAGTAAAGCTAACATAGTGAACATTTGTGATTGTATTATCAAGCTTCATCTTCTGTTTTCCTTACTCTTAGAAACTGAGAATCCAAGTTTTAACATTCTAATTTTTACTTTTCGTATGTCACAGTTCCTTTATACCGGCACAATAGACTTTTGAAACAGAATAAAAAGCTTTATATTCTAGGAAAAATAGCTAAAGTACTTAAAATACCTTTTTAAAATACCTTTCAGATCCCCTACCATTTTTTCTTGATGATTCAAATTCAGATCCAGTAGATATGTCAGTTACTTAAAGTATTGATTCGTTTTAAAGGTATGATAATAAATTTATATTGTCATTTTGAATTTCACCAATCTTAAACTTAATGCAGAGAAAACCGAGGTTTATTTTAATCACAATTATTTTCTACTGAATCTTACAATTCTACAAGTACACTTTTGCAACTTTTGAATAAATATTTATAAACATAATTGCTAATTTACATACGACCAGTATAATAAACGCTTAACGAAAGTAAACCGTTTATTATAGTTGTTTTGATGCTTAAGCCTTCAAGGAACACCATTCTGTTTTAAGTGCATAATTGTAATGAAATTTATGTTTTGAGTTTTGTATCACTGAATTCCATTATTATCAATGCACCAACAAATGGTTACTAAATATTTAGAAACTGCTGTTAACTAATAATTAACTTCCTAATTGCTCATATATTCATCCAACGTATCATTTAATAAACATTTAATTCACATTCATGTTATTTATTTATCAATAGCTATTGTTAACGCAAACTTAATCTGTATTTTATAAGTACTGAAAATAAAAAAATTTACCGACGAAAATACTGAGCAAAAACTCTGAAAGCGCAAGTGTTTTAAGAGATTAATTTTTTAATATACTGAGAGAGAGAGAGACTGTTATTTTATATAAATTAAATTACATTGAATAATTTTTGGTATCAATATTTTGTTTGAATTTTAACCAATCAAATTCTTACCTCGTGAAATTTTGACAACATGCAAAGGAAAATTTAAAAAATTTTATTTATAAAGTGTTTTCCGATTTATTTTTTATTTAAAAGTAAATATTAATATAAAATTGTTTCTTGAATTACTCAAATTCAAGAATGCATGCATCATTATTATGCGAATTTTATCTTCAAAGTAGACCTCGGTTTTTAATATAACATTAAAAGATATTTCAGTATTTATTTGAATTACTATAATTCAAATATTAAATATAAATTTGTAAAATTATTTCAAATTCATTTGCAGTTAATAGACATAAACAAAAATAGTTATATTATATTAACATTAAAATATTAATTACAAATCGCAATGCAGAATTATAGTTATTTCATTACACATCGAAAAGTTTAGTCGCTGATGCAATAACATTCACCATACAACACAGAAAACTATTGTTTTTAGCATAGGAAGTAATATATAGATTTTCACATAAAGAATAAGCTCATTTTTTAAATAAATAACTTTTACTTCCTATTGATTGATTAATCGCATTCTTGTTTATGGAGTTAATGGGAGATATATCGTAGGTTAAAGAAATGATATTCGGATAATAATCCGATGATGTCACTCTTAAGTAATAATAAATGTACATAATATATGTTCTGAATATTAATACAAAACAAAATAATATCTAAAATACCTTTAGAAAGTAAAAATTAATATTTGAACTATATAAGAAAAATATTTCATAAAACGAAACTCTAAGATATTGATAAAAATAATTTTGAGATAAAAACATTTTACCACCCTAAATATTTTATGATTTTCCGATATGCCATTAATATGTTTTATATTTTGTTTGCATTAATTTCCAAGAAATTATTGATTTTTAAGGGAAAAAAATAACATTTTTCGCAGTTATCTATAAACACCGAAACACCGTCTAATCTAAATTAATGAATCTGTTTTCAATGTCACATTTTACGTCAAATACAACGTAAAAACAAAAAATGCACTTTATTTCTTGCGTAATTTACATTCAATAAAAAAATCATTTCTAGGAGCACTCTTAAAGAATTATTGCTAAATTTGTGTATATATACACTGAGCAAACTGGAGCTATTTTTACAACAAACGAACCCAAATTTCACAGAATGCATTAAGGGAAAAAGTGAACAAAAAAAGGGATTATTTTTTTCTAGAGCTATACTTTCTAAGTTGGTGTAATTAAGAGGAAGGTCATTCCTCTGTGCTAGGGAAAAGCCTTGCAACAAGTGACCAACTTTTCCCTACATCATCTGATTCTGTTTGAACAGGAACTGATCTGCTTCCTTCCTCTTTCTCTAAGTATCTGTTCTCCATTCACTTCAATTCATCCTTTAGCAACCGTTTGATGATGATGATCCGAAATTTCAGCCGGTTGCGTTTGTAAAAAAGAAGAAAAAAATTGTCAAATATGTCTGGAGAATAGCCAAAGGGACACAGACAAGACAAATCTGATTTTATTGGTGGCTACGTGACAATCAACACGTGGGTGCTTTGGCCAGGGCAGGAAACACGTGTCGGGTTGTTTGCTTAGTTAAAAAAATATTTTTTCACGTGTTTTTTTACACCGGTAAGCAAACGCGGTGTACTTTTAACAGGTGAATATTTGGAATATTTAATTTTTCTCTAAATTTTTACGTTTAACATATTAAATATACAATTGTAAAATAGGGATTTGTTAAGTTAATGTTTGCAAAAGTGTTTCAGTTTTTAAGCAAAGTATTCTAAATACAGAAATATTCTTAAATTATTATTTTAGGAATAAAAGTTAATGAGCTTTTTAATTTTTTAACATTTATTTGAACGGAGGTAAATATTTGAATTTTATATAAATTTATTTAATTGGAATTTTAATTAATATTTTTTCAGTACTATAGTTCTTACGTAAAAAAGTTTTGTAGGTAATCAATATAATGTGTCATAATGAAATATTTTAAAGGTAAATCGATGTATGTGTTAGTTCATTTATATAACTTATTCATCTTAAACAATGAGGAATAATTTATATGTATGGAGAATGAATGTAGTCTTCCAAACGCAGAGAAAAATATTACATCTACTTTTAGTCAAAAGTCTTGATCTCACTCAGTTGAAACTAAAATTAGTAAATCAGTGATTAATTTTTGGTTTCTATATCCTTCTATAGATTGGTTGATTTATAAAATGATTTTTAAAACTTTGATTATTTTTTGTGTGAAATATGTAGTTTAAAGTTATCTCACATAATATGAAAAAAGATGAAGTATTCTATAGATATATATATAATTATCAGGATATATATTAAAATATTCTCAGGAATTTTCAATGGCAATTTTTAACAATGATTAAATGGTGAGACTAAAATCAAAACTGCTACTTTAATTACTATTACAAATGTTATATACATGGATTAAATAATGCAGACATTATTCGAAAGTAAGTTTTGGATTGATACTTTTTTTAATTATAATATTTTAAAATATTAATTAGGGTATAAATTAATATTTGTAAGAATAATTATCTATTTTAAGTGATTGATATTACATATTATATCACAATTTTATAAAACTATTAATATAATTATTTTTTTAAAAATTTTCTCATAAAAGTATTGAAAATGTCCTCATGATTTTAAAGAATAAACCATCCATCTTTTTAAGTACCGAGAAATATGTGATATTTTTATAAATACGTTTGAAATAAATCACTTTCATTTTGTTATTTTTTTCTATTTTTCTTCAAAAAATTAATTTCCTCATTGAATTAAAATTTGCATATTGAAATGATTCTATACATAAAAAAACATTTTAATTAAAGTTACCACAGCTGTTATTGAAAAGAATCTCTCAAAACTCTTTGAACTAATATTCAATTGAATTACTTAAAAGTATTCCTATTTAAAATGAATAAAAACTTAATAGTATATTTAAAATTATTTTCAGGATTTCAAAATCTTCTTAATAAGAAGCAAGTTCTCGCTTTTAAAAATATCCAAACTCTGATGCTTGAGCCAGTATGAGAGTATAACGTATAAAAAATTTGTGTTAAGAGATAATTATATTTTAATGTCATTTTAATTGCATTTAAATATATTTTAAATAGTTTTATACGATTATAACTTTTTTATGTAACACCTTTTGTACTAAACAGTGAAACATATTTAATTGTTCTCAGTTATATTGTTATAGTATCAACAAACAAGCCTATTTTGCAGAAAATGATCTGCAGACAAAACATCTAAGAATTTTTCAAACGATATTTTAAAATTTAATTAATTTAAATTATTATTATTCTCTGAAATATAAGTAATCTTAAAAAATACTAGTCAGACTTAAAAGTGATTTGGAAAATTATTATTAATTCAAAAAAAATGCAAAAATATTTCACAGATATTATTTTTAATTTCTAAATTGGAAAAAGGAAATATTCATTTTATGTTCATTTGAAACATTTATTTAAATGCGCTTTTAAACTTATTCAAATTTAGTTTCTATGTTTCGTGAATTTTTAATGATTAGTAGTTAGTAGGAAAATGCTAGAATGTTAGGGCAGTACTAACCTAACATTTTCTTACTAACTATCGATATTATTCCTTCTGAAAATACCTAAAAAATTTGAGAATTTTTCAGGATTTCAGGATTTTTATCACAAGATTATTATTTTTATTTTTTAATGATACAAAAAAATGTAATATTCAAGCTATTTCCTACATCAAATTTCTCAAAATTTAATTTTAGTAATAATTTAAGGACATTTCATTTTTTTATATTTATTTTGGGTTCTAGCTGAATGAAATCATGAATGGCAAACTTTGTACTCATAAAATAGAGTTCTTTAATTGAGAAGCAGGAAATCGTTAATGATAGTTCCACGCCAAGGTCACAGGGTATTCAGCTGCATTTAACCAAAACTGATATATTTATAAAGTTCATTTACCTCGAGAAAATTAAAAATGATTAACAATTCTTCATAAAATATTCTTTTGAAAATTTAGAGATTGATTCTTATATTGGTAAAATTAAAAATAAAATAATATTTAGGAAAAAATTAATACCTACCTGAATTGTATTTTGCTATAAGTAAATTATAGAAATAGAAGTGTTTGAAAAATTTATAGTGATTTCAATTCTCACACATTCAATTCTCACAAATTCACACAAAATCATAAAACGATCTTTCTTTGATACCAATTGAAACATAATGTTTGAAATTAACAAATGATTAGCTTTTAATGAGTAATATAAACATTTTCTCTTATTACATATTTTTATTTTACATGTCTGTCTCCATTACACTTATCATATTTCTTATAAAAATATACATTTTAAAAATTATTTAAATATTTATCAAAAAATTTAAGACTTAAATCAAGAGCATCATCAAAACTTTGTTGCTCTTAACTATTTAAAAAGTAAAAAACTCTTATTAGATATTTAAACCTACATTAAAAAGCTTTTCTGAAAGGTAAATACAGTTTATTTGTTGTTCAATGGTCACATTTATCAATTTTGGTTTGTTTAACCTAGATCTATAATTTGAAGTCGATACCAGATCACACAGTACCATGTCCAAGATGTAAACCTAAATTATGAACTACATTCAGGTAACTTTTTAATCAACAATAAAAGAATTAAAAAGGAGAAAGTTTAAAAAAATCTGAGCAAATAGAATCATTATCAAATCAAACATTTTTACAAAAAAAATCAGATTTAATTCTCCCCTCATTTAATTTATGTGAACAATATAAAATCATAAAAATTACTTAACAGTTTTCGTCAACATAACATTTTTTGTTATTCTTTATTTAATTTTATGGAAAAGCAAATATTTCTTTAGAGAGATTATATTTTACTGATCTTACTGCTTTAACTTACTGCTTTTAATTAGTAATTTCCTTATGATCCAAAAATTGTTTCATAATAATTATGCATTAATATACATTAGATATATGTATCATTTAAAATCTTCTCAATTAGATTTACTGGATAGGTAACTTAAACTTTGATTCATCAAATAATATCATAAATGTTGAATAAACACTTTAATACGTATTGTTTATATGGATTAATAACAAAATTTCACAGGATCATTTTGGTAACGTATAGTGGATAGATTTATGGGAAAAAAGGTTTTGTAAAAATTTATAATTTTGCTATATATTACACAACGGAAGAAAACTTTTCATAAATCCTGGATATTTACGTGTCGCAAAGGCAAGAAATCCGGAACATTCCCAAGTATCCATCTCAATAAACAGTATAATCCAAAGTATACATTCCAATATACAATATATTCCCAAGTATCCATCCTAATATACATTTAGAGATCAAAATCACAAAACTCATTTCTCATTATTCAATAGTGCTTCTTGGTAGAAAGCCTTTTAATTTTGTGATATAATTAAAGGACATTAATTTCCAAAATATCAATTTAACGGATGCTTAAGCAAAACATAAATAAAAGGATTTAGGAAAATTATATGAGCGGCCATTAAGAATAATTTTTCTAAATATTTCTGAAATGTTATGGAGTTTAGAGAGAAAAAGCAGAATTTTTTAAATGTTTAGCTTAAGGCAGGAGAAGTTCAAAAATTTAAAATAAAATTTTAGTAAATATTTTTAACTCATCAGCGACTTTTTTGTAAAATACAATTTATTTTTTCACAAAAACAAAATAAGACGATAGTTAAATGAATATTATTTCATATGTATTTCTACTTATATATTTCAATTATCAGCGATGCAAGTTTTTAATAAAGAGAAAGAAAGACTCGTAAAATAAATACGATGCAAAACCTTACAGAACATTCACTCAAGTTGCTTTGTAATTTGTATTCAAACTGAAATAAATAAAAAGAAATGAAATTACTTCTTTTATTCGAAATTTTCACACCACGCCTGAGGAGAAATATTAGGTCACGACTAGTTAATGTAAAAGATTTTATCAACAAGTTGGTCTTTGTTTTAGTTGAGGGAGGATCCCTCTAACTTCCGGTCGGAAAATCAGTTCCTTTACCGACCGGAACTGGATAATATGCCCGCTAAGAAAATAGCTCAATTATCAATATTTTTTACTTTAGTCTGTATATGTCTGCTTACTTTTTTATTTTCTTACTTCTATGTTTTATTTACTGAAGAAAAAGTGCACTCTCCATTTTAAACTATTTTATGTAGAGAAAATATTTGTGCTCACATAAATGCAGTATTAAATAAGATTTTACTATATATCACTAAAATCATATAATTAATATCTTTTACAAAAAAAATTTTCTCTTTCTTTATATATTAGAAATAGGAGTGTCAAATAATAAATGATAGGTGGTTTTTTATAAAAATTAAATTTTCCGCAGTCTATATTAATCGTTAACTAAGCTGTAAGTAATTTGATAATTTCAAAATTAATAGAAGCTTTAGAAAGAAGTCACTACTTCTCCCAGTTTAACATATAAAAAAAGAAAATTATTTAAAATTAAGAAACAAAAATGCAACTTGTAAATAAAATTTAAATTTTTGCATTGAATTACCTTTGCAAATATCTTATAAATTTAAATCTGGATTTATATGTATATTATAAACTTTCAAAATATATATTATATATAAGGGCTTTCAATACTATCGAAAACTTTGCGCTGAAGCAAAAGTCAAACTCTACTTCGAAAGAAATGGAACCAAGTCTCAAGCGCAACTGTTCTGTGAAAACCCATTTATTTTAATATAAAACAATAGATTTTGAAATAGTAAACCACAAATCTTATAAATCACTTCTTCAATATTTTCCCATTTTCACTTCGATAATTTTATTTTGAATTTATAACAGAACATTTTTATCGATGCTTTTACCATTTTATAACATTTTTATGCAAAAACATGTTACTGTCGAATTTTTCTGTGAGATTTTGCGACTTCGTATAGATTTTAATATTAAACTGACATCTAAAAATTGAAATTTCTCAATATATATTCTATTTATATGCAATATATTCTTTTTGAATAACTCAATTGAGCTCCGAAGAAAAAAAATATTTTACTCCATAGAATAAAAATATTGAAAAGTGAATTAAAAATTGACAAAAAATACAGCAGAAATTTACATTTTATTTTAGAATTGATTATAAGACTTTTACACTCCAAAAAGTCCTTAAATTGTCAAAATTATTTTAATGAAACTTCGTTTTCTCTCTTTTTTTCCCTTTTCTTGCATAATCAATAACCAATTTTCAACTATTTTATAATTGAAGTATAACACATCGTACACGGCTTGTGCAATATCCTGTTTGTAAAATTTTAAGCGAATTTCGTTTGGTGAAGTAGGAAAAAAGTAAGTTGACTTTGAAGTTGAATGATCATAACACCAGTGGTAATTGTACAATAATGGTAAAACCCAATCAACTGAATAAAAAGTTTAAATTTCACCCTTAGATACTGGCTGTTTGTTACATTTCTAGATATATTGAGTGAGAGATGTTGCTTTTATTCTTTGCAGAGATGTATTTTTCAAAGTACGTGGTTTCATATTTTCCACTTGTATCTCTTGCAGTATGAGAATGTGACTATCTTCAAAACATGTTTGTATACCCTACTTTTTATTTAGATTTTATTGCAGTTGATAGCTGCTAATGTTTCAATAGTACTTACAAGGGGAAATACTTATTGCAGTATGCAAGAAAAATATTCATTTATTAGAAATGTCTACTTAATATTTGAATCGAAAGACGAATCTAACTTAGTATTCTAATGCAAAAGATAGCAATATTTTTTTATGTAAATAAAATCCTAAATTTTCATACTTTTTACTGTCATCCAAGTGCATTACTTGTTGTCTATACGACATCGAATTAAATAAAACAAAAAATTTTTACAACTATAAAATCTCTCTAAATATATTATGGGTTAAAATCTTACATTTGAAACTTTATGAAACAATTACAATAATCATACATTACGTTAAAGTAAATTAATTGAAAATTATATTTAGTATTAAGTAAATTTCTGTAAAAGGTTTCGTTTGCCTCTAAATAATTCATTTTTGCATCTAAAGGTTATTGTTTCCGAAGCAGTAGTTCCAAATATTCTCGGAACCATTTATATATATTAGAACAACGTGGAGATCAAAACCATAGATTGTTTGACAGAAAAGAAAAATGCTAACAAATCAGCTTCGAGTGATAAGACCTTAAAAAAAGATCTGTTTTGTTCAAAGACAAATTTTGATTTCTTGAAGTTCTAAATTTTTGAAAAACAATATGGCCTTTAATGATTCTGGTGAACCTTTCTTATTATTTTTTTTTTACTTTATCCTATGTGTGTAATTTTCTTTAAAAGGGTGACACAATTTTAAAAAATATACTATATTAAACAATATTCAGCACTGCATATATACAAACAAATCAGTTCATTAACAAATTTTGCTAAATTCAATTATGAATTAGATTTTTTTTTTGAAATTTTTGAAATATTAAGTATAGTACTTAAAAGTATCAATCGTATAGTGGTTTTACAAATAAATTCAAGAAATAGTTTTCAATGAAAATTTAGTGGCAACACTGAGAATGATAACTTCCCTTTAAATCATATCATGAGTTAACAAAAAATGCATTAAGAAAAAAACAAATGATTCTATAAATAATACATTTTAAGAACAGAGAAAACTTATGTCTTATTAGATATATTATATAAACAAATAATTTTTATTACTTCCTTCTATTATTTAGATTATTAAAATCAAGTTTCGTAGTAAACGTTTAACTGCTACTTTTGAAATGTCAAAGAAAAATTTCTTAGAAATGAGTTTCAAATTTCGCAAAGTATCGAAAGCATTTAAATTATTAATTGAAATTTCCAAAAATATTTCCATAATATATGTATGAATAGAAATTAAATATAAATATTTTGTAATTCAAACATCTTAAATTTTCTAGAAAAAAATTTTTTTAATTCCAAAATTTGGAATTTTTATTTATTATGAAAGAAACTTCTAGGCAGATTAAGTTTCATTTATGTAACTGATTGTTTTTAACTTTATTAACGGAAATGTTTAAAATATAAGCAAGATAAAAGCCTAGAAATATTTTAGTTCATTAATTAAAATAAATGAAGATAAAAATAATCTCCTTTTGTGTTGAATAATAAATACATTTAAATATTTGTAAGTTTGCATTGAACTTCCTAAATATATTTTTAATCAATGACTAATTTTCTTACATTTGGTTATGATTATCATTTTTACATGGGCCAATTTTCATCATAAATTAGTTAATATAACGATTCCTTAACAACTCAATTTTCAGTATTTAAAAACTTTAACGTTCACTTTATATTAAAATTTATGATTTAACAATAAAATTATTCCTATTAGACTAAAAATCAAAACTTGTTATTTAAATTTATACAAAAAAAATTTTCAAACAGGTATCTAAGATAAAATAATATAGTGGAATTTTTTAAATAATTATTAAGAACATAACAAATTGTTTCATAAAAGTGAAATTTAATATATAAAATATAATTGGCCTATTTTTGATGGAAGATAATCTTGAAAACTAAGTCAAATTGAAACATTTCTGGATACTAATTCATGAGATATAAATTTTATTAAATAAATTGCATTTAAATATTTTTAAATGAAAGTAAAACGAACGAAATTAAAAAATGTATTTAAAATTAATTAACATATACTAAACAAGTTAAGGCAAAGTAAACGAATTAGAAAATCTCCCATATGCACACAAAAATTAAACTGATAAATTCAACTCAAAAATAATTACTAATATATTCTTTTAACCATATCTGAAAGTATTAAGTTTCATATAAAATCGGTATTTTATTTAAAAAAGTAAAAATAAAATTTTAATTCTTACAAAAAAATTCCTTTCAGAAACATGTTTTTAAAGAATTTCTAACATTTTTAAGTAAAATCACAAATATCTAATATGATTTATCATTTGTCTTATTTAGAATATAATAACATTGCAATTAATTTATATAAATTATGACATTCAATCAACAAAATAATCACTAACAGATTTATTATTTAGTACACCTCGATTTGGAAACTTTTTAACAAAGTTTAACAATATAATCTTTTTTTTGATATTGTATTTTAACGTTCCAAATATTTCACTTGTAATTTAAATATTTATATTTATATCTAATGTAGTATAAATAACTTCCTTACATCTGATGAAGGCTTAACTGTTATGTTTTCAGTTTATCATTATTTTTAAATGAATTATACAATTTGGGTATAGTATATATTTAAAAAGAATGCAAAGACCTTATATTAACTGAAGAAAAATAATTAATATATTATTTCTCTGAACATAAGGCTGAATAATAATATTCAATAACTTATTCCTTCTGTCCAAATAATACTTAATACAACGAAGAAACTTTTTTAGCAAATTTAAAAGTAATTGTTTTTAACTTTTACAATATTTAAATTAAATTCAATTAAAAGTTTGAAATTTTAAAATACTTTATTAATAACTAATTATTAATAATTTTGCTTATATAATATTAAAAATATCTCGTAATAACAATATTGAAGCATTTTGAGAAATAAAATAACTTACCCTGCAAGCCTTTGAAGTTAATCTTGGAATCAAGGTGTCGGGGTAGACATGATGTGTGCTAAAAGTTGTGTGGTCTACCTTTGCTAATCTACGGATCTCAATCCACTTGTCCTCTCCGTAGACTGAAATAATATACTGACTGAGATTTTCCAGAATCAGACCATACATGATTGTTAGATGACTGATTTTTTTCTCCAATCACAACATGTTTTTTTAGTTTCACATATAAATATTGAGATATATTTCGTTTTCAGTTTCAGTTATTTTAAAAAGTTATATATTGTACCTGCTGAATCTCTTAAAGTTACTTTTTATAAATATGTTTCTAATAAGCCCATATGAATAAGATTCTTGTAGTTTCTTATATAAATAATTGTCTATTTTTATCTTTCAACTGAAAGCGGTTCTTCTGCCACTGTTACAAAAACAAATACCAGATTAGCTTTCATAACATCAGCATGCATTTTTTAAAAAAAATTAATAGTATTGACTCTGAAATTTAAGAAATAAATTTTGTTTCGAAATGTCTAATAAATATATGTTTTTGTAATTTCTCTAAATATTATTTTCTATAAAATCACAGTTTAACAATAAATAAGAAATTGTTATTTAAATGCGAGCAATATATTTCGACAAAAAGAATTACTTAATCGCTTGGAAGAAACATAAAGAATGGAGAGAGAGCGAGTAATTGTTAACCGCGGACACGAAATCGGCAATCTGCATAAAGCAAAGCAAAAGACATCCTTTCCATAACTTGTTTGTTGTCAGTCCGACTACCCGAAGATCACCCTGTCAACTGAAGCGATGAGACAACGTGGAAAATAGCGGGGATGCTCCGTTGCTATGGTAACAGATACGGCGATAAATCGTCCATCCTGGAATAGCAAAATGTTGAAAGGGTTGCCGCGATCGTCTTCCTCTCAATGACTGGTAGATAGGAACTCTTTCAAGTAAATTCTTTGTCTCTTCACCGAGTTGGTAGCAAAAAAAGTTTTGAAATAAAAAAAAATCGACTTTCAGTATCACAAGTCACATACACACTTGTTAACGAGAAACGTCAGATTGGCGGGAAAAAATAGTTTTCTTCCCCTTCCCCTCCTTTTTTTCGTCGTATTCCGGAAAATGTGACACCTCCATGCAGTTCAGATTCTATTTCACTACTGATTGTTCTGATGAACAAAAATATTTCTGAGATTCTCCTTCAAAAACCAAAAATAGATTACAAAGCAAATAAAAAAGGAGTGACAATTCACATTTCAGAATAAAAATAAAGTTAAAATAAAAAAAGAGATTTTTGAAGTTAATATAATAAGAAATTTTTAAAAATAAGATATTAAATAACACAATTCTACAAATCTGAACAAAATTTTTGAATGAAGTCCAGCATTCATTCAGCTTGGGATACTCAAAATAGCTGTATGTATTCTATAACTGAAAAAAAAATTTCAATCGTAATTATAAAATGTCATTTTTTTAACTCTAAAAAACTTTTCTATATTTCACACTTTCACTTCGTATTTAATTAACAAAATATAAATTTTATATTTTATACATAAGATGCTAGTAAATTCGCGTTTACATTATCAATTTTACAATAATATTTTAATCCCTGATTTTTTAAATCTTTTATTTTGACTCTGGGAAAGAAAGCTCTTTTATGCATAAGTTTTCAACGCAAATCAAAAATAATATTTTAAATGTATTGGTGCTCACTTTTTGCAATTATTAGAAACTTTAAGAATTAAAACAGTTATTTTTTTTAAAAAAAAATTGGCGTTTCAGTGATAATTTATATTTTGTTCAAATTAAAATATTTCAAACTGTTAATTATTTTGCTTAATGTATACATTTTTAAGAATTGATTTCCGTGTTTAGTTTTAAATTTGAATTCTTAAAAATTAATATATTTTGTTTGACATTTTTAATTAAATTTGCAAATAGAAAAGTTTACATATCAACAAAATTATGGCAGACATAAAATATTTTTCTGTTAAATATTAAATATCTTAATCATATTTTTAATAAATATTATATAATAATAGCTCCTTTACTAATATATTTAAAGGAAAAGTATTATAGCTGAAAACAATATTCCTTAATATAAATTAAAAAAATTTAGTTCATAAACGTTTTTATTAAATACGCTTTACATTGAAAATAAAAATATAAAAAAACTTAATTTTTCATTACTTTTCTTTATTTAAATTAATTTCCTAAAGGAATATTCCTTTAGAAAGTATTTTTATTTTTTAATATAAGAGAATATTTATATCCCTTGTTTGAAAACAAAACGTCAACCAGTTTTTTGAATAATCCTGTTATACTTCGTATTTAACAGTATCGCCAAGTTTTCCTCGGCTTATATCAAACCTAAAATACTGAATAAATGTTAAATGTGTGACTTTTTTTATTTAGAAATGTTCTTTTATACTCAGAATGCTATGTTGATTTAAATTCAAAGTTAACTAAAAAATTAAAATCCTTTTTTTAAATTTTGAATATTTTGAATAAGAAAAAGTGTTGGCACAATCAAAAATATCGGGTTTTTTTATTTGAGACAGTAAAGAGTTTATACTTTATTATACTACTGCTGAGCAATTTCTAGTTAGTTAATGTAGAATTGGAAAAATTTATATTTCATTATAAGCCATATTACAAATATATATATATATTAAGGATAAGATATTAAGGGAAATAATTATATTTCATTATTACCTTAAGTAATATAATACCTTAAGTATTAAATATTCATCATTAAATGAAGTAATTGTCTATATTTATTATAACGTAAATAGGTTTTAACATAATAGTAAAATTACGAGAAGTAATTATATCCATTACAGTACATTGAAATAGTGCTTCAAACTAAAACATTAATTTAAAATGTTAATTTTAAAAATTTTAGTCTTGACAAATCCTGTTAAAATCATAACTTGAAAATGAAAATCAATATCAAGTAGGCTTTGATAAAACAATAAAATATTTTTTTTTTATTTTTCATGGTTTGTTTTATTCAACACCATCTTGATTTTATTTCAGCACAATAATCCCAATAATTGAATTTTTTTTTTTATAAAAATCGTATTCTTTATCATAACTTTATTACTATTCCTCAACCAAATTCGGATGAGCATAGATAGAAATGAAATAAAACGCAAAATGAAATTGCCTATTAGCAGATAAAACTTATTTAAGCATATTCATATATATTACTTTCCTGAATTAAGAGTGAACCGTATTCACGTTCCGTAAAAAGGAATACTTGGAAAACTCCCAAGTATACAATCTGAAAAATTTACATCTAAAAAGCAGAAAAGCAGTTCCTGCGTCACATTTAATATTATTACACTGCGAGTGGCATCACAAAAACCAAGATTTCTTACACCAAAGATCATAACCCCATCAATGATGTAAAAAAACGTCGTGACCATATTTACTCGGAACTCAAAGAGGAATTCTGAGTAGAGATGGTTTCAAATTTTTCTCTGTGTATTACGATTAAAATTGATATTTTTTTGAAACATGTAAATGTACTGAATGTACTGACATGCACACATATATGTTTTTGTATTGTATTTTAGAAAACTTATATATATATATATATATATATATATATATATATATATATATATATATATATATATATATATATATATATATATGCTCTAGGACACCCCTAATTTGTAATATGTGTTATTCCTATTATATCTAAATTTGCACTTTAATAAAAGTTCTTAATTTTTTAATTAATTTTTTTAATAAAAATTTGCATATAAAAAGTTAAAATGCTAAGTATAATATATATTATACTTAATGTTTCTTTTTTTATAAATAAATTTTTATTGAAATTCATTAACTAAAAATTGAAACGTGCTAATTTATACAAAATATGAATAAAACGTTACAAATTATGTGGTTTTTCCAAGAAAATTAATGAATATAATCTGTTATATTCATTCAACTTAGCTTCATTGGTAAAAATGATGAAACCCTCGAATCATGTATTTTAATACAATGCTAAAATATATGTCCCTACAAATCAGGCAGAAGTGTTTGATGTAATATTTAAAAGACTAGTATGTCGTATGCAATGTATGCTCACTTATTTGTTCAGAATAATGAGCATAAACTTAAACTTTCATTTCAATCTCTACAAAGAATTTATTATATTTGAATTTGTTTTTACGTTGTTGTTTTTAAATAATAAAGTTTAAAAATTTAATAAATTTTCTTTAACATGATTAATTTAATATAATAATGCTTCTCTCTTTAGCTTACATCTATTTAAGAGCAACGAAATTATATATATATATGTATATATATATATATATATATATATATATATATATATATATATATATATATATATATATATATATATATATATATATATATATATATATATATATATATATATATATATATATATATATATATATATATATATATATATATATATATATATATATATATATATATATATATATATATATATATGTATATATATATATATAAAGAATATTTATTGAATCTTACTAAAGATTTCTCAAATATACGAATTTTAAATCTATTTCTGAGTAATCTTCAAACTATTTCTATTTTATTGGAAAACTTTAACATTGTCTTAATATAAAACTTCTCCAAAAAATGAACAACGATAATCAATTTTTAAACTGTTTAAATAAAATTTTTCATAAGCTTTTTTAAACGTTTTGTACAGAAAATTCCTCAGGCTACTAAGGAAACATTACTTATCAATGAATATAAACTGCTTATAAAAATCCGATGATAAAAAATTATTTTTTAGAACCTAATTGAAGATAAATATGAACAAGTTTCACGCGTGACCTGTCCCTGTTTATCACTCTACTTACCAATGTCATTTTTTCTCAATTAGCACAAATCCCAAAGGATAAGCAGGGCATTAATGAATAAGATTTCTTTTCCAGTTTATTTTTGTCTAAGCACACTTAATTTACAGTTCGAACGTGTTCTTGATGCAAAATGAAAGATAAAAGGAAAATTCAATTCAATTTCTCTGTGATGAGAAATCTCATTAACTAATGATAGATAATGCTTTCTCAAGCAAACTTCTATTTTCTTCTTAGGATATTATTTAATAAGAATTTCTCCCACTCATCTATATAAAATTCTTTTTAATAAAATAAATTTAAATAAATTCCATTTGAAAAGAGTATACTTTTATAGATACCGTTAATTTTCCCGTATTTTGTGTGAATAACCTCATATATATATTTTTTATTTTATTTAATTTATGAACCCTTGATTTAAAAAATGAAAACTATTTTTAACGATAACATAGTTTTTGCTTATAACATATGCTTAAATATCATAGTATATTAATTTAAATAAAGTAAAAGTTCATATGAAATATAAAATATAAACTGAAAAACTGTAGTAAGCTAAATATCGTTTCCACAAGCCTATCCATCGATATATCAATGAAATGTGTTCTATTAGAATAGCATTAATGAAAAAGAATAGGCTAAAAATCTGATATATGCATTTTCTTATCTTAGTTTAGATTGTAAAATGTCATATTTCAAGTTTAATTTTTCCTCTGCAAAAATTTATGTCCATCTAAATTTTTTTCTGTTACATTGTTAATGTGAGAAATTTTGCAACTAGATTTTTATTTATACCGACATCTCACCAATAAATAGTTTTCCTAATTTTTATATCAATTATTCATACGATTTTCATAACGTCTAGATCATAATCACTTTAAATAATAATTACATATGATGAATATTATTTTATCTTAAATTAATTTTGGGGCTTCAACGCATAATTTTATTATTTGCATTGAATACTACATTCCTCCAGTACTCATTTCACTTGATATTTATAATCTGTTCCTGTGATATAAAAGATATCATTCAACAAAGTTAAAAGAAACAAGAAAAATCATATTTCTAACACCATTTTCCGCCAGGTAAATAATTTTATATCTATGTAAAATATTTCAACCAAGTTTATTTTCCAAAACCTAAGCATTAGGAAATATTGCTTTCTTTTGCTTATAAAAAAAAAGCGTAAGAAATCTCTTAGATTTTTTTATGTGAAGTTTAAATGAAGGTAAAAATTTCCTTATTTAAATAATGTAATGAAATTTCTTAGCAAAACATCTCTATAAAACAAAATTCCCAAGTACGTGGTTCTCATTAATATAGATGTATTATATATACACAATATTGACAAAAACTATATTTTCGTAGATATATTACTTTTTTTATTGGTATGAAAAAGAATAGATCGAAATTCTGCTGTATTTATTTCTGAAAGAATTTACTCTTAGCCAATGCATTTTGTTCGCAGTTAAAATTTTCACTTGATGATAAACATTCATATCATATTAAGAACTCTCATGAAAATCAACTATTTAAAATGATCGAGAAAACGTCTTCTTGTGTTCAGGCATTAATAATAAAACAGGTAGGATTTATATGTAGAAACACCGTTCAAAATATTAAAATATAAAACGATCGTATTGTGAAATTTTCATTCAAATAAAATGAATATACTTGTTGAATTTTATATGATGTATTGTACGAAAAGAATATTCATAGCATCCTGGATTTGTGTTTATATTTCTATTTACAAAAATGCTAAGTGAATAATAAGTTACATCATTAACTAAGTGCAATTTCGTTTCTAGTTAAGGAATTATTATTTAGAAATTTGTTGTTCAATTACATAAAATAGAGTTTAGGAGCCTAAGAAAATCACAATATAAAAAACCTTTATGGTTGTTTATTAGATGATGTGATTGTTAGATGAGTAATGGTTAATAAAACTGTATTTTTAAGAGGGTGTCAAAATTTATTTTAATTTTATTGTGATTTCTATGTGAATTTTTAAAAATGAGATTCATTTATTGTGATTAGATATTCCACGAACTTATAAATAGAGAGAATTTTCAATAAAGTCCTTGACCCTGTAGATATATTTATTTAATTTAAGTTAATTATATATACTTACTTTGATTTCATAGAATTATGAATTAAAGGAATCAATGGCTAACATACCCAAAGTGGCATGGCACTTGTTTTAATTAAATCTAATTTCAAGTGCACATTTGACATATATGAAACTAAGTTATACACTTTTTTGTTACATATTTATCCATTCGTTTCTTTATTGCATGCAAAAAACTGTCTGACAGCTGTTGTAACCCATGAAAAAAATTGTTGTTTTTCATTTTAGGGCAGAACTTTTTATAGTTAATGAGACTTATTAACATATTGCAAGGGCAAAAACGTGGAAAACTTTCAAGTATTTATCCTAGCAAATGTGTATGCAGGTAATTGGAGAAAAGTATTTAGATCCCGTTGTTCAACAGTTAAGATGTTTGAATTCAGAATATTTCAAACTAAAGGTAGCGGCCAAAGCACAAGCAAACGGTGATCTTTATTCCTATCGTAATAGACGTACATATATTCATCTGTCTGACAGGTAATTGGAGAAAAGTATTTAGATCCCGTTGTTCAACAGTTAAGATATTTGAATTGAGAATATTTCAAACTAAAGGTAGCGGCCAAAGTACAAGCAAACGGTGGTCTTTATTCCTGTCGTAATAGACGTACATATATTCATCTGTCTGACAGGTAATTGGAGAAAAGTATTTAGATCCCGTTGTTCAACAGTTTAGATGTTTGAATTCAGGATATTTCAAACTAAAGGTAGCGGCCAAAGCACAAGCAAACGGTGATCTTTATTCCTGTCGTAATAGACGTACATATATTCATCTGTCTGACAGGTAATTGGAGAAAAGTATTTAGATCCCGTTGTTCAACAGTTAAGATGTTTGAATTCAGGATATTTCAAACTAAAGGTAGCGGCCAAAGCTCAAGCAAACGGTGATCTTTATTCCTGACGTAATAGACGTACATATATTCATCTGCCTTTTTTTCCAACATTGCATGTGTATTCATTAAAGATCTCCAGTGGCGTAGTAGCTTCACCCCGCTTCCCGTTAAGATCAGTGAAGTGAAGAATCATCATTTGTCGTAGGCAGTGATTGGGAGAGTGATTACATTCTCTGTCACTGTGTTGCTGGAGCTTCATGGGTTGGGGACGTGTTCCACGTTAATCTGTGATGTCCAAAATCCTTCCTACATTGCGGCGCGAATGTAGAAAGGAGGTTACCAGCTCATGTGTGACCTCGTCTTCTGAGTTTGGTTTAAAATTACGAGGCGCTTGATGATGGGTGCATTCAACTGGCATGTATTCAAATCCTTTCTCGTGGACATATTGATACCATTGAATCTACTTATTTCTATCGACTGATTAATAATCAAACCTCTTTTATTTTTAGTTTTCTTGGTACCAAACTTTCTATAAATATTTATAATAATCAAACACACACGTCCAAGTTTGTTTAACTGTTCAATGTTGTTTTTAAAATTCAGGTTCTCACGAATTTTTATATCCTTGTTTTTTTGTGGTGAAAACATGTGTCCTAAGGAATTAGCTTCAGGCATTTTATTATTTTTTGAGTTTAAACTCCGAAATATTAACAATTTTTTAGAAAATTTATTAAGAATTCTTTTGGTGAAACCTATTAAGAATATTTAGGATGTTGTAAATGTTTTTATCTGTAATGTGATGTCCTGCAGGTATTCTCAATATACACCAAATAAAAGTTTTATTACGTAGAATTGAATGCATAAGCCGTTGAAAAGTTTGTGCAGCGTTGCAAAAATCAAAAGTCGAATATTCCAGAAGAATTGAGAATAGTAATTTCATTAGTATCTGATGGTTCCAAAAATACTTGATATAAATATTTAAGATTTAATTTTGAATATGTATTGAAATTTGGTAATTGGTGAATAAAATGAATGTGCAATGTTAAATAACGACCAATTTTTTACTTAGATTACTTTTTAACGAAGTTTCTTATTCTTCACACGTTTAACAAGCTAATTCAACAATGTCTTAAATAATTCTTTGTTTGAGCATAGAATTCGGCTTTCATGATTTTAAATTTGGTTGGTGCCAAATTGCGAACTTTTGTTATTATTAAAGGATTTTCTGTAGTTATAAAATAAATAAAATTATTTTATTCCATTTCTTAAATTTCTTTCATGTAAATCATCTAAACTACTCCATTAGATAGTAGATATTAGGCTAAAATTGACAATAATCTAAAAGTTTTATAAAACGATGAACAACCTTTTATAACTTGAGTTGAAACTAAGATAAATGCTTAAGGTTTGCTTTTAATAAATGCAAGTAGAACATTTCATTTTTTTAAAAAATTTCACTAATAAATGTTTTTTATTTTCACGATAGTAATGTGCCATTCCAAATTTCTTCTTATCCATAGAATTAGTCTATTTAATTGAGATCCAAAAGTTTGTATAGTAACTGAATTTTCTGAAATAAAAAGTCATATTTTGATGAAAAATATTTGATTTTAAAAAAAGAATGACAAAAATACCTGGTGAGTATCAATAAGTATGCTAGATGTGAAGTTTACAGGATATGTCAAAAAGAAGAGACAGAATTTGGATAAACTTGGTTGTTGGCTTCTAGAGTTGACTGGTCTGATAACTCTGGTCTGAAATTGACTGATCTGACTTGTCTGGATATTACACGATTCTTGCTAAAACTAGAACGAAGCATTTCTTTGACTTGGCTCCCGATGTGGGGAATTGTTCCATCTGGAGACACTGGTTTGCAAATATTGCTGTTACTGTAAAACATGCTGTCGAAGGAATTCATTGTCATTGCATTCATCATTACAGAGCACAAGCGACACAGAACGTTTTCGAATATTGATTAATTAAAGTTTAAAAGAAAAAGGCCCAAGAACAAAACCAAAACTATCTGCACCAAGTTAACACTAATAATCAAAATGCCGTGGTGGTTGCTGCAAGACATTGGGACATAAATCATCCCATATGAGGATGTTTTGATCATTCAAAGCTCGTGCTAGAGAAGTTTCTCATCTGAACATAAGGCTACACGCTACCGACAATTGTCACCAAAAATCGCAAGTAAAATAAGAACATGTTTGGTGGTCTTAAGATTTCAGCATGTGTCCCATGTCCTCAGTGAATTTTATACTATTTCAAAGTGGATCACAGAATTTTTCATACTGTCAACTAATAATATCGAATTCACGTGTCACTAATCGAATACTCAGTGAAGACACGTGAAAACTGGAAGATCTTTCAACCAAAGCAGTATAAAATTTTCAACAGTTTCATTCTCAGCCACTTCCTTTTCTTTTCTTAACGGCGTAAGCTAGACTTAGTCTATTCAATTTCATAACCATCTTCTTCAAGCTATTCTTCAACATGAGCTCTTTTCACAGTCCAAGTAAAGATAACTTTGATGTGGTGTAGTTAAACCATTGCTATAATTTTGGTAAAGGTATTTTATCAATAAATATGGATCATTCTCTGTAGGGGTATGGTTGAAGATGACAAAGGCACGTAAAATTATTTTCAAGCTTTAATTACAAGTCCTTAGAGATTTGACTGATAAAAAAGAAATTTTTTAAATCGTCATAATGTCGTTAAATTATGAACATTTTTATTTTCGCTGCAGAAATTGTTTCACAATAATCCATGTGTGTGTGTGTGTGTGTGTGTGTGTGTGTGTGTGTGTGTGTGTGTGTGTGTGTGTGTGTGTGTGTGTGTGTGTGTGTGTGTGTGTGTGTGTGTGCGTGTGCGTGTGCGTGTGCGTGCGTGTGCGTGTGCGTGTGCGTGTGCGTGTGCGTGTGTGTGTGTGTGTGTGTGTGTGTGTGTGTGTGTGTGTGTGTGTGTGTGTGTGTGTGTGTGTGTGTGTGTGTGTGTGTGTGTGTGTGTGTGTGTGTGTGTGTGTGTGTGTGTGTGTGTGTGTGTGTGTGTGTGTGTGTGTCTAAATATATAATTTCATCAAAATCATGGATATAGTAGGCTCTATTGGGGTCTGAATAGAGTCATTTCAATTATTACTACAATTGTATGTAAATGTACCGACTTTATCAGAAATAAAACATAATTTACATTAAAAAGATATTTTATGCGTTGCTTTCATTATTTTACAAATTAAGTGATACATCATAAGTGAACAAATTTAATAAAAATGCAAATGCTCATGAATTACAGATTTGTGCGACTAAAATAAACTAATAGAAAACATATTTCATAACTAAGAAATTAATAAATTATTTTTTAACTTTCCTTAAATACTTGCATTTACTTGATATAAAAAATTCTACAGTCATTCAGAAAATTTTAGGAAGAAGAATAATGATCAAAGGAAAATTTCTCGAGATAATTAAAGCGATTCTTATTAATCTGAAATTGAAATTTTTCAAAAAAAATAGAAACTATGTAAGCGGAATAATGGCATGTAACATATTAGAACACACAAAACATTTTTATACTATTTTTCAGTCTGATGATTTATTAAAGCTAATAAACAATTTTCTTTGCTTTTCAAGTTACCGTGCATGTATGACACGGTTGAAGAGTTTTAAAAAAATTATGAGTTAAAATTAGAAATCAGAAGAAAGATAGAATTCTTCGTATGAAGTATTACTATCAGCGAATAATTTGTTCGGATTATTATTTTTAATAATGTTCCCGTAACAATGTAAATTTATCTTTTGGAATGAAAGAAATTTTATGTAGATAGATCAAATATATTTAGTTACTGTTATTGCAATTTTCAGAAGGAAAAACAATCTTTATTTTTCGGAAATTTGATGGAGGTATTTGAATTGTTTGGGGTATATATTATCTTGAATTCTTAACTGAATACCATTTTATAAATTGAAATGTAGTGAGCATCAAAAGAGGTATCGCTCTACAAACCACCTTTTATATAAAAACTCAAACTTTTCATGTTTATTGCAACTAAAATAGAATAATAATTTTGATCTCAGCAAAATGTTGAAATTTAATATTAAAAGACATTTTATTACATTTAAAATTTATGTGAATTAGTATTAATAGTAAAATAAGTATTAATTTTCTAAATTTCTTAGGTATAAAAAATTTTTTATTCCTGAGCCAAAACTACTATTTTTGGCTAAGAAATATGAATTTTTTTGTAAATTATTTTTATTAATAGAAAAAAACTGAAACTATTTTAACCGATTTCATCAACAGTGAAATCATAATTATAAAAAAAGCCTGCACAGTTTAAAATGTTCTTTCCTATTTCTTGAATTAAAATAGTAAGTAATTGCTTATAGTTTACCAAACATTGTCCATACTAGATTTTTAAAATTATTTTTTCGTCATATGCAAAGTCATCTAACCTTTATTGAAGCACTCATATTTTTGAGACAAAATATAAATTTTGATTAATTTAAGTTAATCTTAAAAGTAAAAAAAGAAGCATCTATTAGCTTAAATCATAATGTGTGTATTGACAGAACAAATATCGGCTATAAAACAAGAGTTCAACTGCTATTCACAATAGAAAACCAATTTGAGACCTGTTTAAAATAAGTTTTTAAAATGAAATTGTTAAGCCAAACTATAAACCTTGAGGAGAAGTTTTTCCCAAAAATAGTTTCATTGATTTACATTAATGAAGTAAATATTTTTATTTATTGATAATCCTTTTGGAACATTAAAAATTATCAAAATATTTTGGGGAATTAAGTCCATAATAAGACTCTATTGCAGTACACTTCTTTAATTTCTTAATCTATAGATATGAAAATTATATTTAATGAATTTATAAGAGAAATATTTGGGTAAATATTGTAAGGATATATATTTGTACTATTTATTTAAACTAATCAATATTATAGTGTTAGAATAGTCTATATTACAATCCTCTTAACTAGCTATTCCTTATTCCAGTATGTTAACATTCATCTTAAAATTAAAGTAGGATATATTCTGAAATAGGAGTCACATACATTTTAATTAGATTCAACATGGTAATCTATATGAATAATAGTACTATATCCACTATTCTTGGCTTTTCTGCATTAAATGTCTTAGGAGAAATGCATTGATGCTCATGATTTGCATACGTTTAACATTGATTATTAAAATTTGGAAAACATTTGTATATTCAAGTGCTCTATTATTTAGCGTTTATCAGACTTTATTCATTTTGAATAAATTCATTGAAATGAGCATATAACTAGGTTATACGATTTACAATTTCTGTAAATTTTTTTAATTTTATTATTTAATCTGAAAATTAATATTACTTGATTTTTAGAATTTATTTTTAACATATTCCGTTTCTCAATAAAATACTTAGTATAGATTTTTATTACTATTTAGAAACATACATTTGAGTCTTCTGTTAGCTGTGAATTTTTACACTTATATATATAGATGCTTTCTCTTTCCACAAATTAGAGTTTTGTAAGAACTCATTTGTAATCCTATTTATCTGAATATTTCTTCTTTTCATAATATCCATACTGATAAGATTTTTTTTTTTTTAATATTCATTTGTTCTAATTTTGCAATTTAGAATATTCTAAATATTTAGTCGTACTGTTATTTGCTTTTAATTAAATTTTCTAATATAGTTTTCTTATTATTTTTTTCAGATACTGGTTATTAGCTAAATATATCATTATTTTCTAACGACCCATGGTATAGTGGTTAGACTCCTTAACTTCAAAGTAGTAGGTCCCGGCTTCGAACTCTGGTTCTACTATGGATGTTTCTTTCTCTTAGCACTTCTTTACCTTTTCGGAGCAAAGATGGCATACTCACTAAGTGCCCCACTGTAAAAAATTGCCTTCACCTTCACCCCTAGTAGCTCTGAATCTGCATAAATTCAAAAAAGTCATTCGGACATTCGAAAAACAATATTAATTTCTCACATTCAGTTTTTTTACATATTAAATCCTTTTAAAATCGGCCTTCTCTAGAAATTTTCTTGGAATGCAGCTTACAAAATATTATTTATTATAATATAATATTAAAAAAAACAATCAAATGTTTAAAGTTCATACATAAGATATCACTTAAGCAACAAAACAATAAATGAAATTTCTCGATTTTATTTTAATAATTGATATAATTTTAGCGATATTTTCTTTCTATTAGAAAAGAAACTAGAGTAAATTACTTCATTTTATCAAATCCAAATTCTGTAAGGGATTCTTTAATTGAAATAGTAAATAAGCAAATGAGTTCTCTTGAGAACTTGTATTTAATCAAGTTAGCAAACATTAATTATATTTTATTTCATACAATTATATTATTTTCTTTTTTTTTTGCAATGTCGTAACAAATTGCAATTCTACGTATTGGTATGTCCTTATGTATATATAGATAGATAGATGATATATCTACATATATACCAATATATATATATATATATATATATATATATATATATATATATATACATATATATATATATATATATATATATATATATATATATATATATATATATATATATATATATATATATATATATATATATATATATATATATATATATATATATATATATATATATATATATATATATATATATATATATATATATATTATATATATATATATATGAAAATATTTCGCGCACTTTATCACAGCATGTTACACAACAACATATGTTTACTTAAATCACATTTTCAAACCAAAATAGCAGTCTATTTTGAAAACTTTCATTCGTGAAAACTTTACACAGTTCAATTTAGAAATATTGTCTTTATAATAAGAACTCTGTAAGTTGATTATAGCATAGTAGAGTCCAAAATTTGTAAATATAAATTTTCAAATTTCTCACAGTATATTGTATAAAGTATATTTGTTCCAAATATCAAATCACAACATTATATATATATATATATATATATATATATATATATATATATATATATATATATATATATATATATATATATATATATATATATATATATATATAAGCTTTTAAATGATTGGTAAATAAGTAAAAATCAGAAGTGCTTTATTTATGTTTTTCTCTTAAGTGTTTAGAAATCTTCATCTCAGAAAAACATGTCATATAAGTAGAACTTAACTTACGTTGAACATTTAAATCTTTAATTTCTCTCTGTATATCAAAACTTTTGTTATTATTTGCACATTTTCTTATAAAATCTAAGTTAGTGTACTAAATCTGTCACAATGAGAATGATACCAGGGAAATTAAAATTTAATAACAACTATGTTCTAATATTAAGAAAATTTTCATCCTTTTCTCAGTTTTTTTTTCTTTAAGTGCCATATGAAGAATGAATATTGAATGTCAAAACATG